>JAGFMF010011858.1:739621-884035 GCA_019455555.1 Galemys pyrenaicus | reverse complement strand
CGCTCTCTGTGGTGAATCCTCTCACCCCCCACACCTCTGGCCTGTGCCCCAGTGCTTGTATGCATAAATAAATAAATCTTTAAAAAAAAAAAAAGAAATAATTATAGTATCATAGAGTATCAGACCTTTATAGCTCTCCCAATAGACTTATAAAATTAAGTTGTTTCCAAGTGAAGATTTCAATGTACACTTAAGTGCCTTTTCACAAACAATATTGACATAGATAACTTGAAAATGTAATATATGGAAGCTAGAAGTCATTGGTTTCATTTCAGATATTGCAAAGCCAAATCTTAGTGGTGTTAAAAGATCTTTGCCTCAGTACTTATAATCACAATATTTTGCTATATTGCCAACAACCTGGTAACCACCAAAATGAAAGAATGGTTTTAAGACCAGAAGAGCTTGGAAATAAGCATCAATACTCCGTTTTGTCCCAATAAGAAAAGTCTGTGGAAGAACAATGGTGCTATGAGATAATTTTTGCTTATGGTAAAAACCACAGCTAATGCCTTTACTGCAGCACTTTTTCTATGAATAAATGTAGATACGGAAAATGTTTATGCATGAATTACATTGACTTAATGTGTATGAAGTTTACTCAGCACCAGCAATATCATAGTAGGTTCTGTGCATAATAAGAACAAGTTGAGAAGAATACTGACTGAATGAATAAGTGATAGATATTTAACAAACCCTGATTTCCTTCCCATTCAACCTGTTTCTTCCTTAACTAAGTCAAAAATTCAAGACTAGCGTGGTCCAGAAGAATGCATGTTAAAAACAATAGACAGCAAACAAACAAAATGTACATATCAGTGTATAACCCAATGACATTAAATTTATCTTAATAAAATTAGCACATTTTCCCAATGAAGTAAATTCAAATTCTAGATAAAATTCTATGGTTTTAGTTAAATCTGTCTCTAGAAAGTAGAAATTTTTATACATGCCTAAGTAGTAACTATATGCTATATATTTTCGTGATTACAATAAAATTATTGATAAGCCCCTACAGTTGCACTGCTGAGCACTGCAATCACGAAGAATTTGCATATAGAATGCAAATTTCATTTTGCCATAGTGATGTGACTTTTATCAATGTGGCTATTACATTTTTTATGGATGCTTAGCAGCTGAATCTATAGCTTTTCCTATTTTAGGAAAAGAATCACATTCAACAGGAGTTAGGGAAAAAATCTGGTTTTTATATTGATTGATGCACATTAATTGTTTACCAAGATATTTAAGCATTCCCCAAGCTCATCTTCTGAATAAATCATTTGCAAAATGATAGGGAAATAAAGCATAATTGATGGGACTGGCATTCAACAAATGCCTTGTGATTTGAATTTTATGTGTATTTTATATACATGGTTTTATGGAAAGCAAGAACTGAATAATATATTTATCTCTGGGTAGGATTTTCACCAGGAAACTAAGTAAGAAACTGGTACTTTGACATCTTGGCTTAGGCTAAATTAAAAGTAACATTGTATTCATTTCAAAATAATTTTAAAGCATTGAATCATCAGTGTATAATACTGTGTATACATCTTATTAAAAACTAGAAACACAAAACAATTGAAATACTGATCATTTTTTTAAAGGGGGAAGTAGAAGAGGAAGGAAATCCGAAAAGGTTCTATTTTTTAACCAGTAGGCCATTGCTGATTAATGAAAAATATAAGATTTAATTGTATGATACAAAGGGGTGACATCAAAGTGTCTTCTTGGTAGCAAGCTAGCTATGTAAACCACAAAAAGAGAGCAGCATTAAAAATACAATACATTGAAACAGGAATTCTTCAATGCTATGTAAATACAATGGACATTTTAAATTCAAAGATAAGCAGAATCAGCAGATAGTGACAGTTTTAAATTTGTTAAAAATCAATAGAAGAGCAGTAAAATGCAATTTTCCTAAACTAGGCTGTAACTTCAAGTGAGCTGAACCATTCTTGATTCGACTGAGAGATTTTTCAATAGGACTTAAGAAAGTGGATTTAACATTGTTTCATTTTATTAGTGGTTGAGCAATATAAATGTGAAATGCTTTGAAGCCATCTACATTATATTTTTATTAGCTTCAACGCCTCTATATACATATTTTATGTCCTTTTCAGAAGCTTAAATAGTATTACATTCTAATTATTATTTGCAGATGGTATTTGTTTTTCTCATAATGACCAGTCAGAAATCAGTACTCTGAGTTCCTTGAAAAAGAATCATTTCATGTTGAGTACCAGTTGCTCAGTATGCATTCTAGCTCTTGCTCTCTCAGAGGGAAGGATTTAAATAATGTATGGCAGGTTCCTTTGTAATGAGGCACTCTTTTTTATGTTTTGTTGTGATTTTGTCACTTTAGAGGAAATGTCGTTAGTTAAAGGGTCACAAATCATATCAAGGATTTCATCAATGCCTTGTAATTGATCTATATATCTTTAATGGGTGGGTGAATGTCATTCAAGGCTCTTGGGCATTTAATTCAAATACTAAATTTAAGAACCATGAGCATATTGATGAGTTAGCAAAAGATATAGAATTGTGTGCATAAAACAAGACCTGAATGGACATCTTTTTTCTTTTTCCTTTCTCATTAAAGATTGATCTAAAGATTTTTTTTGAGGGAGACTTATTTGATAGCTGTAGTCACTTTTTTGGTTCCCAGAGTGATAATAAAAAAAAATCGCTCAATAAAACACAATTTCCCTTTTCTCTTGTGTCCGGTGCTCCCTTCCTCTTCAAATGCAGCTGTTTCCTTAAAGCCTCTTTCAAAAGTAAAGACCATTAAAAAAAAAAAAAAGACCTTTTCTGAAGAGCCCAGTAGCTCTTTAAACAGTGGATTGAAACCTTGCTTCTAAGAATGCTTCCAAAATAGACTATCTTGAAATAATAAAAATAACAATAACAAATCTCAGCAAATTTTATTTTAACAAAAGAGTGGGCTTTCTGAAGTTATCCTTCATTTTTCTGTCATCTCTTTTCTTAAATGGCTCCTGTATGTGAAATCTCTTGTATCCGCTAGCACACTTGACTTGTTCTGGTATTGATATTTATTTTATGCAGTTCACTTTATTGCCTACACATTTTGCTATTATGCATGTCAGGTCCTTTGTCAACTGACAGTATGTATAGCCTTGTATTTGGGATAGAGGTCTAGAAAGCTTAAAAAGTAACAGCAACATACAGAAAACAAATCAGCAACTTCATATAACAGAAAAAAATTATTTCTTTACCAAAGTTCTGTAATAGTCTCTTAACTTAAAACACTAGCATGTTAATTTTATCTGTTTTCCAAAGAGCTTGCCATTATTATTGACATGCTGCTGGCTTTATGGTCCCTGGATGCATGAATTATTAGTGTTGCTTGACATTTTTAAATCCCTAACTCTATAGCCTATAGCTATACTTCCTGCTAGCTATTACAGGATTTAAGAAGCCATGCTAGTTCTTGATCAATGATTGCTCAGTAATTCAGAAGTGTCATATTCTCTTCTGAGTTAACAAAAAAAAAAATTGTGGTTGTTGTTTTTGGACTTTATAAGTCATTACTAAATAAAATTATAAAGCACTGTTATGTGTCCACTGCCTTGACGACATCTACCCTGACTTTTGTGAAGAAAGACTTAGTTTTCTATTATAATTTTTGCAACAATAAAACAATACTATTCTAAGGCAAGCCTTATTAGATTTTAGTGCCTTTCTCACAAAACACTCAAGGAAACATTGTAACAGCACTGTATCATGCATAATTGAAAGCCTGAGTATGTATTATATATAATAAGTCCACCTGATTAGGAAGAATAATGAAAATATTTGAGTCATAAAATGTATAGTACATATGAGTCTAATTCTCCAAGTACAACATACTGATTGTTATTAGAATGAGTTTTTATTTAGCTATTTGCTTGTCATTGAAATATATGTGCATCAAAGCAAAGAAAACCTAAAAACAGAAATACCAAAGACAGCTATTTTTCCTCCCAAAGAATTATGATCCTCTTATTACTTGTATTTGTATTTTAAGAGTGAGGGCATATTAACTGCCCCCAAAATATTTAAGCAAACAAATCCATTTTCAGACAATATGTCTGTATTTGGAGTTTATTTAATAAAGAATCATAATGGTACCATATATGGTGTTTTATTTACTAAAGCATCATATTGGTACCATATTTATTTCATTTTTCCCTCTAATATATACTTAACCTCCCTAGCAACATGAAATACTTTACATTACTACTCCTGTAATGAAACTCAGCACAATTAATTGCCTGTTAGTCTCATACACCAGTTTTACACTACTAGCTATGTTGCTAAATTGTAGCTTGGGAAACTACCTTGAACAGATTCTCTCCCAGCTCATGAAAGCATATCATCCAGTTTGCATCAACCTTTTCACCACTGAGCTCTCCAATCCCTATGAACCCTCTATGTCTTCTCCATACAGTTCCTGTTCTCACTTTGGTCAGGTCTTCTTCCACTTCTTCTCTAGATAAAAACCCTAGTCATCTTTAAGACCCAGATCAAGTGATATGTCTTCTGGGAATCTACACTATTCATCCAAGAAGAAACAGTTATCTGCCTCTGTGCTTCTGCTTCGCTTGTTTACAAACACAATAGTATAATAATCTTGTGGTTGTTCCTATATGGGCTTTCATTTTCTAAATAATAATAGCAAGGACAAGAATGGTAATAAATACTTACAGAACACTTACTACATGTAAGGCACTGTGCTGTCTTCTTTCTGTTGCTTGTCTCATTTGGAGCTCACTATAACACAATGTGGTACATGGTACTTTATTGCTACTTTACAGATTAGCAACTGAGGCTTAACAAGTTTGCAATTAGTCCCAATAAACCACTCAGTAGCTTTGCCTTCAGACTTTATTCTTTCAAACACACTTAACCATTTATTCTAAATGTCATATATCGGTCACAGTCCTTTGAGAATATGATAAAAAAAAGTAATATGATATGATAAAAATATGGTAATAGAAAATTGCCATCTGCAGATACATTAGCATATCAAGTAGCTCCTAGATCCTCTGAAATACTGTTATGGACCTAGAAATCCTCTGATCTTAGACAAGATCCTTCCAGACCAAACTTTCATTCTATAAATAGAATGAACAAATATTCTCCAATTTTTGTTTTCAAATAAAATCCTCACCTTCCATGTTCTTCATAATGTGACTTCTAAGGAACTCTAAATTGTTTAGGTTGCACAGAACAAAATTTGAAAATTTCTGGCTTAAGAATGCTTGATAGGTTCACTTTCTCAGTAAATGTTTATTTTACTTCATGTTGGAAAGCAAGATTGTTATGAACTGTACCTAACTTATTGTATCTGGGGATAAGTTTTTCAAGAGTTATCTCTACAATCAAGTTTCTGTCAGAATATTGCTATGAAATTGGGATTTAAAAAAAAAAATTTAAAACCTGTCTCCACAGCCAAGGTAAGTAGGGCAAATTACTCTTTATCATGAAAAGTCAGCAGTACTGGCAAATAGCTGACAGCAATGGATACGAGTTGATCCTGATTGCTGAGACTACCCCCCGACACATTTGGATCAATGCTGCAACATGCGAATTATGAATGAATCAGTGGATAAAACGAACAAAGTTGTAATTATATATGGGTAGCAGGGACTGCAAGTTGGCTGCCAATGGACTGAATTTTGGTCCACAAATGGGTTATGTCCTGTGTAGTATTTTCAAAAATTTAAACCAGTCTTTAAACACCAGGGTATTTATTTTTTATATGAATCTCTGGGTTTCCAACTTCTCTTGAAAATTTGGACACTCTGACAATACTAGGCCCACGTTCTCGTGTGGCAACAATTGGCTAGAAATGTACAGCAGCTGTTCCCTCTCCAGAGTACTTGTACTTTCCAGTTGAGCACAACCCCCAACAGACCCATTTCGCACATTTACTGTACCTGTCTGTCCCCAGTTGGCAATTGTAACCCTAGAAGACTGGCCCGGAAATTTGAAGAGTTTATAGGAAACTTATTTTGAGTAATGCATCACGTGCCCAACGCAAGGCAAAATCACCTCTAGGTTAGAGAGAGAGGTTTCTAGGGAGACATAGAGGCTGCTATGACTCCCAAGAAATGATGCAAATAGAAAAATCTCAGATTTTATTATTTGGATTCACACCAGTTCAACTATGAAGAAATAAAAAGATTTGAATTGTAGCCTACTAGTCAAAGGCAAATCAACTCTATAGTTAGTAGGGAAGCAGCATGGAACCAGGTACTATGTGATGAGGATAAGATAAAATCCAGAAGCAATTCATCGCGTTTTGCAATTATTTGTTTCCTTGTCTTTTCTATCTGGTGATGATGATGATGATGATGATGATGATGACAGTATCATTAAAATGGTCTATTAGTTATAGTATTTTAGTTATTCTAAATCCTTATAGTTCTAAAGGAATGTGAAGGAAGTTTTCACTTGAGAAAAAAATTGATATTACAGTTTAATTGCTTGTGTTGGCTAATAAATAAAACACTAAATTCCTATTCTTAGTTTTTCTGAATCTTAGACCAGAATATATATTAGAGAAACGATTTGATTTAGGAGGAATTTGAGTCCCTTAAATTATCATGGAAAAACCAGCTCAAATTTCTTTGATGTGTCACTCATCTTTCAGCAGCCCTGCTAATATTAGAGCACTTCATTTTTTCCAAACCACTTTCACATACTGCAATCTTGCCTTTAGGTAATGCAATTAAGTCAATTTTAGGATATTTAGCCTAATGGAAGTATGAACAAGGGTAGCTCCAAAAGGAAACCAATGGATTCAGGACTTTTCGTTCTCGTTCAGCAGTCCTTAAGACTGAGATTTAAAAATTTTGATAAGTAGATAACAGGGAGTTAGTTATACCTAGGAAGAATTTGGAAAAGTGAGAGTTATCACTTGGATTATTTGTGGATTTAACATTTGATCATTCACAAACTGTTCCCAAATGTAAAAGAACATTTAAAAAGTGATCATTTTGAAGTTTAAACTTGAATTCTTTTCTTCTCAACTTTTGCAATGTAGAGAAAAATCACTAAGTATGTGAGTCTAGACAATTGCTGGACACTAAAGCAGTTGTTCTCTAACAACCTTGTATGTGTTAGAGAGAACCATCTTTCTTAGAGTGTTTAAAAAGAACACAACTGTCTTCAAAGGAGATAGCTATTTAGAGAATCAAAAACAAAAGTGGTTAACCTCAGATGGAGAATTTCTCAACCATATTACTCTGATACTGTACCAGTATTTGCCTATATATCTGAAAATTTCAGACTTTGAAATTGAAAGTAACAAGTCCATTATACTTTCTGCACATCCTTAAGTACTGATTTGCTTGTTTTCAACAATGGATGGCTTTGAATTTGTTCAAAAGCAAATTGAATCTTCATTTAGTTGACAAAAAACACTCACTGAATGTCTATATATGCAGATTATGAGATTAACAAAGATTTAAACAAAACATTGTTACAAAAATGGTTCCTTCCAGAGATGCTCCTCTCCCTCTACACTTGATTCATTTTTTCTTTCTGATCATATGGTCCTCTGATTATTCATTACTTTTACATTATTCATCACACATTACTTTTCAATCTGTTATATTTTTGCATATGTCCTTTCTTTCATCCTTAAATGATCTTTATGCCAAATTTCTACACTTCTAGATTCAGCTCAAGTGGTAATTTCTCCAGGAAAAAGAGAGTAGAACTTTCCAAGGAGAGTAGAACATCTTTCCTTGTGTCTACCCAGCACTCCACACAAACTTCTAATACCTTTCCCAATGAATTGAGGTTAAACACCTATGTATTTGTCTCAACACTGGTGTCTCTATCATTAGAATTTTAGTTTTTTTGAGAGATTAGGCCATGATTTTTTTTTTTCATTAGTGAAAAGCTCCAAAGTATATTGAAGTGCTTGGAAAATTGAATATTCACTTAATTTATATGAATTTATATGAATCTATATGATTCTTGATAAAAAGAATAATACAGAGGACAATGCCCATCTTGGAGAATGGGATAGTGAGGTGAGATGAACATGTCCTGGAAGGAAGAAAAAGCTGAGAGGCAGCAGCATTCAATATACACAAGGCATTAGCATGCAATGGCTTGAGAGCTGACAGTGCACTGCCAAATGAGAAAAGAGTAACTACACTGGAGAATAAACTTGCACCAAATCCAAGAAATACAGAGATTATTTGTTCAATGACCATATGATTGGGTTTGATGCTAGGCAGTACTTCATCAAAATGAGCCAACCAGAAGTTTCCAGATCGAGAGGAAATAAACCATTTAGGAAAACTCAATAATGGTTCAGACTTTTTAGAAATATAAATAAAAGATCTTCTTGAGAGAGGCATATATTATAAAATGCAGCTATACATGCAATTTTATCTATGTTTGTGCAAATAAGAGAAATAGTAACTTATATCACTGATACAAAGACAAATAGTCTTTAATATGTTTTATTTACAATGGTTTGCTGAATTTTGCCTAGGTCCTTTTTAGAATTCTTAAAAAAAAGATTCCCAGAAAAAATGCTGATTTTTTAAGTTTGGAAATCTCCCATAATGACACTTTAAAAAAAAAAAATGAGCCTAGTTATTTGTTTTTGCCTGAGGATGTGACTTAAATCAAGATTTTCCAATTATAACCCGAGGGAAGGAAAATAGGTTACATGAAATTACTTTATGACCAAATATTGTTATCTTTTTTTATTAAGTGCAGTGACATCCTGAGTACAGTACAAGGCCCTGGGACAACCAAAACTCATTAGAGAAAGTCTCCACATTTAGGGCACAGATAGTCAAGTAGAGAAGACAGATACAATGTCAAAAGATTACAATATTTGAAACATGGTTGGAAGTTTGTGCAAACTGTATAGGAGCAGAGGAGATGTATTTGTGCCAGTCTGAGGACTTGATAAATGTGTAGTAGAGACAACGCTGTCTTACAGTCAACTACAGAAAGGCTAAAGAAGCAGGGAAAAGTAATTTCAGGTAAAGGAGTCAGCAAATACCAAGACACGGGATTGAAAACATAAGAACCTGATGACTCAAATCCTGGAACACGCCAGCAGTTTACCTTCTCAGGACCTTTGCACTTGCTATTTTACCTTCTGGAATGCCCCAAAAAGTCAAATGATTTATATCTATCAGTTCTTGAAGCAGAAGTTACATGACACTTCCTAATGTATACATTCTATCGCCATACTCTAATTTAGATTCTTAGGCGCATTATCACTCTGTACTTATTATTTCTTTTCCACATCAAAGCCTTCATAAGGGCATGAACTATGTTTGCTACTGTATTCAAAATCGCTAGAACAGGCAAATGACTCTCAATTGAGTACTTGTGAAAGAATGAGAGAATGCACCTGTAAGTGTTAATAGCAAGTGAGCATACCGAGGTTACACTTTGCCTCTGTGACAATTTCATAAGTAACATAGGATGGAAAACATGTTAAACAATCCTGAACTTGAAAACTGATGCATTAACCATGGAGATGAATGAAGCACAGTCCACTCCTGGCCTTAAAACTTCCCCCAGAGTTTCTTAAAGCTTTATTGAGTAAACCAAAAGCCTCAAATATTTGTAGAATTAAGAGGTAATCTTACATGATAAACATTAACTTTCAACCTGAAACTAAGTGATATTACAAGATCTAATAAAAATATGTTTGAAGGAGCTTATGCCATAAATTATTCTTGCAATAAAAGTCATAACTATAATCTCCTTAGCAAGATTTTCTCAACTAGAAGACCTAATCCCATAAAACTTTGTATTTTTGCCAGATTTCTTAATTCTGTAGTGAAAGAAAGTAAAATGCTCATTGAAATAGATCACACATTTATAATTATTTCTATTTTGGCACAATTACACTTAAAATTCTCAGGAAATGTACATTTTATTACAATATAATAATTTTGTATAAATTTATTTATATTTACACATGCCTAAATACTCTATATATGCTCTATAGGAGGATATTTGAATTACATCAATAGGAAAAGTGATCAAGTTGTTATAAATATGTTGCTAATTATTAATATCACATACACATTTTTACATTTGAAGGTAATTGCTCCAAGTTCATTAAAAGGCAGCTATTTCATTTGAGTTTAGGATAACTGAAAATCTATATCCCAATCCAAGCAATATAGGTCATATATTTTAAAAACACTTGAGAATAGAATTTGATTTTATATTATTTTACGTTATTGCCAAACTTTAAGCATACATACAAAATTAATACTCTCTAAACCTAGGCTAAATTATGGTTTTTGAGAATATAAGCATTTGAAACATGTACACATACTAAGAATATATATGTTTGCTGTAGATCCATTTGTCTATTTTTGCTTTTGTTTATGGTTTTGGTGTCACATCTATGAAAACATTCCCAAGACCATGACATAAAGATTTTCTTCTATGATCTCTTCTAGGAGTTTTAGTACATTTAAGTGCTTAATTCTGAGTTTATTTTTAAAGTGCTTGGTGTAAGATAGAGGCCAGTTTCATCCTTATGCATCTATATCAAGTTTTTCCAACATCAAAAAGAATAGCCTTTCCACATTTTGCACTCTTAGAGATTGCTGAAGACTAGTTGACTCTACGTGTGTGGATTTCTTTCTTTCTTTTTTTTTTTTAAAGATTTATTTATTTATGCATACAAGCACTGGGGTACAGGCCAGAGTTGGGGGGGCGGGGTGAGAGGGTTCACCACAGACAGGTCAGGGAGCAGAACAGGCAGATCAACAGAAGTACACTGCTGAGGGGAACAGCGGGCACAGCAGGAGAGGTCTGCCGGGCCATGTGGGTCCCCTCCCTGACCAGCAGCAGGGATCGAACTCGTGCTGCAGTGGCTGCGGTTTGCTTCATAGGTGTTGCTTAACCCACTGCGCCACCAGGGAGGCCCTGGATTTATTTCTGAGTTCTCACTTCCATTGCTTTGGTCTCTACATCTATCTTCATGCCAGATCACACTGTTTTAAATGCCAGTAACATAAATTGTAGCTTTGTAACTTTTTTTTTTTCAATTAGGAAGTATGATGCCGATTTTGTTAATCTTTTTCAAAACTGTTCTGGTTATTTGGGCTCCAATGCTGCGCCATAGGAATTTCAAGACTTGTTTTTATCTATCTTTATAAAAAATGCCATGGGATTTTGACAAGTAACACATTAAATAGTGGCTGTAGATCACTTTTGGTCACAAGAACATATTAACAATATTAAATCTTCTAGTTCATGAAAACAGGGTATTTTTTCATTTGTTTGTGGTTATAGTCCTAATTTCTTGCATCAGTGTTTTCTAGTTTATAGTGTACATTTCTTTCATCTCCTTTGTAAAGTTTAGTCCTAAGCATTTTATTCATTTTGATACTGTATATTTTGATACATTTTGATACTGAGTGACTGTACATTTTCAGACACTCCAATACCAGTGTATTGAAATGAATTTGATTTCTATATGTTGCATTTGTATTATGAAGTTTACTAAATTTATCAGTCCTAACAGAGGGTTGTGTGTGTGTGTGTGCGTGTGTGTATGAGTGAGAAATCATTGGTGAAAAATAATCAAGAGTGAACAGGAAACCTGTGGAATGGAAGTCAATATTTCCAAATGTACTATCTAATAAGGGGTTAATTTTCAAGTAAGAAACTTCATAGAAAAAAAAAATCTAATAATCTGTTATTAAAAAAGAGGTTGAGGAATTTAATGGACAAATTTCCAAAATATACAAATGGCCAACAGATATTTAAAAGATGTTTAACATCAGGACCTCCATGGTGGCCCTGGGGTTAAGGTCTCAGAACTATGAAGCTATTGCCAGACATTGTATGAGTTCCATCCTCAACCAAGAGTTAAGCCACAAGGCACAGCAGACCTCTCCTGTCTTGCCCACTGCTCGCCTCAGCAGTGTATTTCACTAGATTCACCTATACTGCTTCCCACTCTGTCTCTAGTGAATCCTCTTATCCCATCTTGTGTATGCATAAATAAATAAAAATAAACCTTTTCTTAAAAAAAATGTTTAACATCAATAATCATTAGGGAAATGTAAATAAAAATGACAATGAGATATTACCTCATTCCTGTTAGCATGGCTATTATTTAAAACACACATGAGCACACGCACACACAAAAAAGACAAGTTTTGGTGAGGATGTGGCAAAACTGAAACTCTAGCACTTGTTTGTTGAATGAGAAATGGTGCAGCCAGTATGAAAAATAGTATGCAAATTCCTCAAAAATAATAAAATATGACCCTCCCTGGTGGTATAAGGGTTAAGTCTCAGTATTATCACGCCATCATTGCTTCAGCATGAGTTTGATCCCCAGCAATGGAACCTAACCTACATATGGCACAGCAGACCTCTCCTGTCTTGCCAGCTGCTCCCCTTAGCAGCGTATTTCAGTAGATCTGCCTGTTCTGCCCTCAATCTGTCTCTGGTGTATCCTCCCATCCCCCACACATCTGGCTTGCACCCCAGTTCTTCTATGCATACATAAATAAATAAATCTTTTTTAAAATAGTATTTAAAGCAAGCCAGAAAGTCCAAAAGTTAGATCCCAAAAAGAACTGAATCAGAATATTGAAGAGTTATTAGCACCTCTGTATTCCTTTTAACACTATCCACAGTATTTCACATGTAGACACAATCCAGATGTCCATTTGGTGGGGAAATAGATTTTAAAAAAATTGTGCCTCAATGGGATATTATTCAGTCTTTAAAAAATAAATAAATCCTGTAATATGCAATGACTTGTCAGAAAAACAATGTCATATGTAAAAACCTGTCACGTGCAGACCAATAGAAGAGAATGGAGAGTCCAGAAATAAACCCACACATACATGGATAGTTAATTCACAACATAGGATCCAAGCATATATACTTTGGAGAAAGAAATATTTCTTCAACCAATGGTATTGGGAAAACTATAGAACCACATGCAAAAGAATTAAACTAGTTCACAAAATCACACCTTAGACAAAAATTTAACTCAAAGTGGGTTAAAGACATGGATTTAAGTCCCAAAACCATAAAATGCACAAAAGAAAAAGAGACAAAACACTCCATCAAATTGGTTTCAGTAATGTTTGTGGATTCATTTCCAACAGTAAGAGACACAAGAGAATATAAACAAATGGGACTACATCAAACTAAAATGTTTCTGCATAGCAAAAGAAACTATCATTAAAATAAAACCCACAGGGCCTCCCCTGGTGGCGCAGTGGGTTAAGCAACGCACTGCGAAGCAAATCGCAGCCACTGCAGCACAAATCGCAGCCACTGCAGCACGAGTTCGATCCCTGCTGCCGGCCAGGGAGGGGACCCACATGGCGCGGCAGACCTCTCCTGCTGTGCCCGCTGCTCCTCTCAGCAGTGTACTTCTGTTGATCTGCCTGTTCTGTTCCCCGCTCTCTGTGGTGAATCCTCTCACCCCCCTACACCTCTGGCCTGTGCCCCAGTGCTTGTATGCATAAATAAATAAATCTTTAAAAAAAAATTTAAAAAAAAAATAAAACCCACAGAAAACCCTTAGATACCCTACTGAATAGGATAAAATAGTTGTATATTATACACCTGACAAGGGCTAATATCCAAGATATATAAAATTCATACAACTACACACACACACACACAAATTACACAATTGAAAAACAGGCAAAAATGGGCCTCCCTGGTGGTGCAGGGGTTGAGCACCCCACTGTGGGGTTCCATAGTAACTGCAGCACGAATTTGATTCCTGGCCAGGGAGGGGACCCACATGGCACAGCAGACCTCTCCTGCCTCAGGGAGCCTGCTGCTCCCCTCAGTAGTGTATTTCAGTTGATCTGCCTGTTCTGCTCCCCACTCTGTCTCTGGTGAATCCTGTCACACACATCCTGCGTCTCTGGCCTGTACCCCAGGTCTTGTATGTATAAATAAAAATATCTTTTAAAGTAAAAGAAAGAAAAGAAAAATAGGCAAAAGAGTTAAAGGGCCACTTCTCCAAAGAAGACCTATGGATGGCCAACAGGCACATGAAAATGTTCAGCATCATTTGCCATAAGGAAAATTTACATCAAACCACTGTGAGATATAGTCTCACACCTGTGGGAATGGCCTATATCAACAAAGACCAGAAACAGGTGACCTCCCTGGTGGTGAAAAGGGTTAAGCTGCAGCACTATAATGCTATGGGCAGCCACTGCAGCATGAGTTCGATCTCTGGCCAGAGAGGTAACCCACATGGCACAGCAGTTTTGCCTGCTGCTCCCCTCAGCAGTGTATTTCAATCTGCCTGTTCTGCTCCCCACTCTGTCTCTGGCACCTTTCGCACTGCTGGCCTGCACGTCAGCTCTTATACACATAATAAAATAAATCTTTAAAAAAAAAAAAAGACCAGAAACAACAATGTTGACAAGGAATAGAGAAAAAGAAGCCCTCATATACTGTTTGTGGGAATGTAGATTGGTTCAGTGGCTATAGAAAATGGTATGGAGATTTCTCAAAATATTAAAAATAGATATCCTATAATTCCACAATTCTACTCCTAGGTATCTACCCAAAGATGAAGAAAGCACTAATTTGAAGGATTATATGCAGTCCTATGTTCATTGCAGCACAATTTACAATAGCCAAATTATGGAACCCTAAATGACCAAGCACTTGATGAATTTTGCCATTTTTAACAACATGAATAGAATAGGAAGAGACTGTGTTAAGTGAAATAAGTCAGGAGAAAGACAAATACTGGATGATTTTATTCATATGTGGAATATATCAATAGGTAAATAATACAAAGGGTGAGATAAAACCAAACTAATAACAAAGTTTAGAAATCTGGCTGTAAAATTGAGGCCATGGGTGAAGGAAGAGGAGGGAGGGAGAGTAAGTGGGAAAGGGTACAATGGACTATGTGGGGGGGGGGGGCTCTGGCTGTCTTGGTTGTGGGTGTAATATGGCGACATGCATCTGAGGAGTTGTGATCCTATGCCACTATATCACATACAGTGTTTAAACCAATGTTACCGCAATACAAAAAAAGAAAAAGAGAAAGAAAAGAGCCTGTCACAGAAGGGCAAGTACTACATGATTTTACTTACATGAGTTATCTAAAATAGTCAAATTTAAACAAGCAGAGATTATGCTGATGGTTGCCAAGAGATAGGGAGAAATGTTGAGTTGCATATCAAGGGGTATCAGATATAAAATTTCAGTGACATAAAACAAATAAGTTTTAGCAATCTGCTATATAATGCTGTTCCTATAGTCAACCACATTGCATTATACATTTATAAATCTGTGAAGAATGCAGATCTCAAGTTAAGAGTTCTTACCACCAATTTTTAAAAAGACTATAAATAATAGAAATATAATTTTAAAACATTGGATTGTTTAAAAATACTCACATGCTGTTTTTTGGTTTTGAAAATATAGATTATATCATTAGAGGCAATTGGTCATTTATTTTAAATCAAAATTATAGCAGAATGGAGGAACCATTTTTTAAAAACCAACCATCTGAAATAGTTATTGAACTTGAATTACTGAAAGTGGAAGTATGTAATTATGAAAAATTGAGAAATCCTTCAAAATGCGCATATATATTTTAGAATTTTTCAAAGTATATCTACATGAAGCCAGCAGATGTTGGCTGTGTGTATTCGTATTCTTTATAAGTAGTGCAAACAAAAAATATTTAGCATTTATATACCATCTGACAGAGCAGTCAAGCATCACAAAGACATTTATTTGTTAATCATGAAAGGAAATAGGTGTCAAGAATAATTTAGAGTATAATATTTATGTCACAAACAGGCTAATTATATAAACCTAATAATGGAGAAGGGGAAGAAAAAAATCTGCTCAGGGAAGCAGTTTTTGGTTTTTGTAAGTTAAGAAAATTGAAATGGTACAATAATCATATACATGCGGAATTTTCTCCTTTATGGAATATTTGGAAATATTTTTCTATCCACAGTAGAACCTTTGAAAAAGAGAGGAGAGAGAAAGGCCCAGAGAATAAATTGGCTATGTTATGAGGCAGGAAATAAGGTCTAACACCCGTGATCTAAGAGTTTTTCTTGAATGACAACTGCACAAAAGTCAATGACACAGTCACAAGAAAACACCACACAAAATATTAAGATATGACACAAAAGAGGCTTCTTCTTTGTTAGCTTTCAACATAAGATAGATTTCATAAATGAAAAACAGTATATTCCTAAATAGTTGTAACTTATTTTTCAATTCATCGGTGTAATAATATCTCATTAACACAAAAATATTAATTTCACTGAATCTAATTTGCATCTGCATTTTTATTCATAATAGGAATTCCATTTTTTAGGCGGAAAGAGAATAGTTAATATGTGATTAAGTGATTTTAATTTTACATATTCATGATTGCCATTATTTTGATTAGTTTTCATGACTTCAACTGACTCTAATAGTTGAAGTTTTCCAGATATTTTATATAAGTAATTCATATAGACCTAGGCATCAGTATTTCTCCTATAAAGAAAGATTACAAGTAAAGGTAAAATACTTTAAGACTGTATTGATCAGTTTATAAGTGAACACCAACGTTAATTTTCATAGAATTTATAAAATGATTTACATATATCAAGGATTCTTGACATATTAATTTGTACCAAATCCTTAGGGGAAAAAGTTAGCTGTATCAAACTTTATCTAGAAGCAACTAAATATTAATGTTAGTTGCCAAGTACAGAAATGATTCCTTTTAAATGTTCTAATTTTTCTTCATTTTTAAAAATAATGAGCACCAGAATGGTTTGGGTAGATTATTCTAGGGGAAGCCACATAGCATATGCATAAAGTTCAAAAAGGCTGCTTCAGTTGTACTATGTTATTTAAAACCCTGCTCTGACATTGCTAATGTTTTCTCTTGTGCAAATTTCTTAACCTGTATCCATTTTCCACCCATAAAACAGAAAAAGTAATAATGAATATATCCCCGGGTGCTTTTGAGAATTAAATAAAATAATCCACTTAAACTAAGCACATCAAAAATGCTACTTACATTTTTGATATAATAATTTCATTAAAATTGAGCTAGTCTCAGCTTAAAAATAAATTAGTAAGTTTTAAGACTTAAGTTTGAAATTTTTGCCTATAAAGGTGATGATTTTTAAGAAATGTTGACAATATGTTTGTGAAAGAAAACATTTGACTTCTCTCTTCCCTGCAAACTTAAACACAAGGCTTCAATTGCTAGCATAGAATTTGAACTACCATTTATTCATGTTTTTTAGATAACTATCTTTCAAATTACATCTACAAGTCTCCTATCTGTTTACAGTAGTTTGTATTCTACACCACTGTAGATGTGATAAAGTATAGAAACCTCTAAAATATTCTGTAAAAGTCAGCATGGGTTTAAACAGTTTCATTGGTTCAATTATCACTGGAGTTATCTCTATTTATGTATCATTTAGAGTAAGCATTCCAAGCAGCTTCATAATCAAAGTTTTAGTAGGAAAAACATAGATAAAGAAAAGCAAAACATGCTCCTATAGCTTTCCTTTATGCATACATTTATTTCATACTTCAGAGTTCTGTTGTTTTGGCTGAGATTTCCAATATTTGTACTGGGTATGCAATTATATTACAAGATTAAAACCATTTGAAAAAATATTTCTTTGCCTTTTTAAGTTGACCAAGACATTTTGTTATAAGTAGTAAATCATTTACTGTATATTACATAGACCCCACATCACCCCAAGACTTTCTATAGCCTCCTATTAGAATAATTTTTTCTTAATAATCGGAGTATGTGTAATCTAAAACATGAATAAAAATGCGAACACTAAACTTTAGGTATTGTCTATTATTTATGTTGTAAATCCCACAACTTTACACTATTTGAAGTCTCACTTGCTTCCAAAAATTTCAATGGAACAAAGCAACTTAAAAAATACTATTTAGAAGCCCAAATATTTAAAATTTGAATTATTTTGATTAAATATGACCTGAAAAAAAATAAATTCAACTTGAAATTGACCCATTAACTAAGCATACTCTCTAAATTATTGTTATACCACTATTTCATGAATGATACTTTTTGACATTCTAGGACACTGTTATAATATCCTAAAGTAAAATTATTTTAGGTAACAGAGAATTTGACAAAATTTAATTCAGCAACTTCCTCTTTTTTTCTTATGAAATAGGTGTCTCTCAATATCTGCATCTATCTCTCTGTGTCCATATGGTTTTGAACAAGTAGTGAAAGTATTCACTATTTGCTGTGTACCCACACTTGTATAGTTCAGCTGGAATACCATCTGGTGTGGTACTCTTCCCATTTTCCTCATTTTTGATTGCTTTCTCAGTCTGGAAAATGGTAGCTTGATCGTCCAACGTGTCTCCAGATGGCTGCTGGATCTTTCTATGTAATATCCATCAACAATATTTGATGGGTTATTTAAAGTTCATCCAAGGTGTTTGCAAGTTATTTATTTATTCATAAAATATCAGAAATTTTATTTGGAGAATATCATAATTGTAGATTTTAGGAATGATATCTTTTGGATAAGTTTAAGAAAAGAAACAAGAAAACACATTCATATCTTTCTGAGAAGCAGATGGCTACTCTTATAGTGTTAGTTATCCAAAATTGTTTCTATTTTTACTCTTCTCTACTGGCTAAGATGACATTTTAGTGGAAACAGCATCCTTACTTACAGACTGTCTTTGTTCCTTGAAGGACAGTTATTAAAATAAGAAAGCATATGAAATTAAATTTCTGCAGAACAATGAGGGAGACCAACAGAGCTATGAGGATCAGTCAGTGGAAATGGAGTCATATCATGAGGATACCATGAAGATGCAAATATGAGGCAAGTGTAAAGCTGTGAAGAAATGATACTGTATAGCCTATAGTGAATACAGACTCGTCAGATAGAAATCATAGCTTATTTTTCTGCCTTTCTAGTTGCATTTTTGGTGTGTCCTTTGACCTAATCCCAATGGGGGATATGTGGACAGGTGTTCCCACACCAATAAGCAATTCTCAGATACCAGCAGGGTGTCATAATTAAACTCAATTCTAACACTGTCTAACCATATACAGTATCAGATTCCACAGGTAAAAGGAGGTTTTAATAAGATTTCAGATGCTGGTGGCAAGTCTCAGGCAAGCTCCACATGGTTACCTGAGTTTCTGAACAACTGGGAGGTACTGGCCACCTTTCCTCCTTGGACTTCACGTACCCATCTTAAACCCAGATTGTTATTTTTGCATCTGACCAACAGGTTATAAGTCAAAGGTTTGATTAATCCTCCTCAGATTCCATTGTTTTGTTAGAATGGCACCCGGAATGCAGGAAACCTGTTTACTTAAAGGTCATTGACTTTTAAAAAGTATTCAAATAACAGCCAAGTGGACGACATGGTAGGGCAAGATATGGGGAGATGGCAAGGAGCTTCTATGCACTTTCTAAAGGTACCAGTCTCCCACAAATCTTCATGTGTGACTCAACCTAGAAGCTCTCTGCAAATCATTCCTATTGGGCTTTTATGGAGGTTTCACTATATAGGCACAATTAACTCATTGGCCATTGAGAATTAAACTCAGTCTCTCTCCCCTCCTAGGAAATCAGGGAATAGGACTCAAAGTTCTACCCTCTTGTTGGTTTCCTTGACAACCAGCCCCCAGCCTTAGGCATTTCCCAAAAGTTACCCTCATTAACATAACAAGACACTCTTTAACACCCTCAACACTTCAGAAATTCCAAAGGGTGCTGTGAGACAGAAACTATGGATAAAAACCAAGTAAGTTTGAAAAACATATTTTAATCATTTGAATAAGTTATATATATATAAATATATATTTGCTAGAAATAAAGATACTGCACTACCAACTCTTTAATGAGTTTTGAAGCACCAAAAAAGTATCATTTCTTAGTGTATCTCTCTACACTCCCTTTGGCTATATAAATAGGATTAGGGCACAAGTAGTGGTTAAAAAGTTTGTTTTCCTCTAACCAATTCCTGTTTCTTGCTTAGTTGATTCTGATATTTTCTTGATTATACTTCTCATTCTTCTCACTCATTCATTTATCCTTTTATTTCAGTTTCTGAGTACCTATCAGAGTTTCAGGAAAAAAAAAAGATAATTTAGAAAGGACCACTGTGTACTCAGGGAAATCTTTGTGAGGAGAAGAAGGTAGGTGAAACAATAATTACAGTAAAATATAATGGGTAATGTAAAGTATTCATAATGAAATAAAAAGGCACAGGAAGTCCCCTAACTGCCAGGTAGAATACATCTTTAAACAGCTGCTTTATTTTATCTTTCAAATAAGATTTGCTGAAGCACATTCAATGACATCATTTGTTGTATAAGTGAAAGTACTTCTATATGGTTTAAAACCTCAACAAGCAAACGATACGTGAAACTGGAACAGATATTCAAATTTGCCACATCTGTGTAATAAATGTACAAAACGTTTCTGAATTTATTGTTCCCTTTTTCTTAATGCTATGTAAAAATGGAAAAGATGTTCATGATTTTCACCTGGTGTCTATCAGTCTTTGGACAAAACTTTATCTTATATAGCCTTTCGAGTGGGGCCATAAGTTAACTTTGACTTTCAAGCTACAGCTCCCAGGTTGTTTATTATCACATCTTGTTTATGAGTTTACTCTGATTCTTGATACTTCTGACTTTTACAAAATAGAATGCTCTAGGATTTATTTTCTTGGAAGTGCATTTGCATTCTGTTACTTTTATGTCAGAAGAAATGTGTTAGCTCCTGGACCTTCCTGGTGGTGCAGTGGGTTAAGCAACACATTATGAAGCGGACCACAGCCACTGCAGCAGGAGTTCGATTCCTGCTGCCTGCCAAGAAAGTAATCCACTTAGCGTGGTAGACCTCCTGCCTCACTTTATATTTAC
Source organism: Galemys pyrenaicus (assembly GCA_019455555.1). Taxonomy (NCBI): domain Eukaryota; kingdom Metazoa; phylum Chordata; class Mammalia; order Eulipotyphla; family Talpidae; genus Galemys; species Galemys pyrenaicus. The sequence continues at coordinate 863,094 of JAGFMF010011858.1, read as the reverse complement.
TTCTTGTCATTCTGTACCAGTCATTTAGGAACAATAGGGCCTAAATAACTTCAGAAATGTAAGACAAGGCAAGTACTTATGTTATACACATAAACCAATTTAATTAAAATTTTCCTTTTTATTAACTTATGGTATCACATAGATGTTATTATCATTTTCATATATCAATATTATATTATTTTTATAAATCAATAATTTTATGTAAAATGTATTAAAATTCCCTTTCATAAATATATTCTGTAATATATTTATAAAATATAGTTAATTTTTGATGGTGTGATATAAATATTTCAGTGCAAAACACTTTTTAACTAGCACCCAATATAATCAATAGAGAGATGACAGGATACTTCAAAAATACATGTTGAGGTAGCCCATGTATTTTTTCTGGAATGATGAGTTCACATGAAAATATTTTTAGATATCTTTGAGAATTTTGGGGCCTCTCTGTTGGCGCAGTGGGTTAAGCAACACACTGACACAAACCGCAGCCACTGCCGCATGACTTCTATCCCTGCCGCAGGTCAGGGAGGACCCCACATTGTGTAGCAGACCTCTCCTGCCTCACCTGCTGCTCCCCTCAGTGTGTATCTGTCAGTCTGCCTGTTCTGTTCCCCACTCTCTCTCTGGTGAATCCTCTCACCCGCCCCCCACACACACACCTCTAGCCTGTACCCCAGCTCTTATATGCATAAATAGATAAATCTTTTAAAAAAAAAAGAGAGATCTTTGAGAATTTTGTTATTTTTCATCTTCCACAAATATGGTATATATTTTGGAATTCAAATGCACTGATTATCGGGCCTCCCTGGTGCAATGGGTTAAGCGCAGCGCTATGAAGCAAACTGCAGGCACTGCAGCACCAGTTTGATCCCCATTGCCCGCCAGGGAGGTGACACACATGGCGTAGCAGACCGCTCCTGCTACTACCGTTTCTCCCCTCAGCAGTGTGTTTAGTCCATATGCCTGTTCAGTTATCCACTCTGTCTCTGGTGAATCCTCTCTCTCTCTCTCTCTCTCACACACAAACACACACACACACACACACACATCTGCCTCTGGCCTGTACTCCAGTTCTTGTATGCATAAATGAATAAATCTTCAAAAACAAAATGCACTGATTATGAGTAAGAGGAAATAGGACAAGAAATTACCAGAATGAAGTCTGATGATGTTATATAACAACACATAAAATTTTTCTCATAGATTATTATAACAGAAAACTCATAAAGTGGTCATAGATATTCAATATATATATCAGTAAAGAATAATATTTAAATATTAAGTACTTAATCCACCACCACTCATAAAGCAGTTGCAAAATAGTAATTTCTTTATTTTCCCAAAGCACTACAACTTTTCAAAAATTCCCATCTCTTCAAGCACATCTTTGTGCAGAAAGTTGGTGTTCCTGAAATCATGCTAATTAGTGAAACTGAAGGACAAAGCAGATGATACACTCCTAAAATATTTTGATATGTCTCAGAGTCTCTGTACTTGGTATTATCTTGCTTAGAACACTCTTCATCAAGCACTGGTTTTGTTGCTTTCCTTCAGGATCTCAAAATGACCCTTATTCCCCTTATCTGGTGTCCCCAGTGAATCGCTATCTCCTCAAGGTCTTAGTTTTCTTTGTGGAAATTTTTTCAATTTGAAATTATTTTTCTTTTTTTTTTTTTAAAGATTTATTTATTTATGCATACAAGAACTGGGGTACAGACCAGAGGTGTGGGGGGTGAGAGGATTCACCACAGAGAGCGGGGAGAAGAACAGGCAGATCAACTGAAGTACACTGCTGAGGCGAGCAGCAGGCACAGCAGGAAAGGTCTGCTGCGCTATGTGGGTCCCCTCCCTGGCCGGCAGCAGGGATCGAACTCGTGCTGCAGTGCCTGCGGTCTGCTTCATAGTACATTGCTTAACCCACTGCGCCACCAGGGAGGCCCCTCAAATTATTTTTCATCTCTATTAGCTTAACTGCTTATCAGTCCATCTTATGCTGAAAATCAGGCGAGTATTCTATAATTGTAAGCAACATACATCCAGTAATTTACATAGTACCTGCCATATATTAGGGGTTCAGTAAGTAATTGTTGAACACATACTGAATGAAATCAAACTTAACTATACATCTTTGGGGTTAGAATTCTTACCAACCCCAAATCATCTTAAGTGGCATTTTTTTTGTGTTTGAAAATCTTATGTTTCAAGAATACATACTTAATATGTACTTAAAATTATTTTTAAGGAACAACTATTTATTATTATTTCTTCTATAAAAATTTGGGAATTTTATCATTACTATGATGCAATAGTAATGTGAGACCAGTAATAACTGCTTAAAGAAATAATTCTTTTCACATTGGTATGATTTACATTTTTATCAACTTTAGAAAAGGAGAAAATGGTGAGAAAAATCTGTAAAGAGTTTACACACAAAAGAATATTTCAACGAAAGAAAATATGTCAGCTTGCTATACCATATTTTGTTCTTTCAAAATATTACGAAATTGACATAGGACATAATGGTGTTTGATGTTCTAAGAAAAATACAATATGCTTGGGAAACTGTGAATGTGATATGGATGCATAGCTATGAGAAATACATAAGGAACTTTAACATTTCAAAAGCACAGATTTCCAAAATGGTATGTATATGTGTCTAACATTGCTGGTGTGCTATAATTAATTTTTGTTCTATTGTAAAGGGCTATTCACTTATCTGTTACAATTTTACAGCTTGAGCTCCTATTATTGTCATCACGTACATGTATTTAAGTATAACACTCTTGTTATAGTCTAAGGTGTTTCATATGAATATATATAATATTTTGCTTTCTGCTTTATAACACATTCTGTGAATATCCTTGATGTTTGTACTATATTTCCACCATCCATTTATTTTTCTTACCTATGAAGTATAATAAAGGCAGAATATTAAATTCGAACTTTGTAAGAGTCTGCCCCATGTTAAGTCAATTTTGTATCTTTCTCTGTGTTTCAATGATCTGATCAGAATATGAACTTCCTTTTATATCAAACAAGGATTTTGTTCTGTGGTTGAAGCCACGAAGTTAGATGAGAATCTGCAAAATACTGGAGAAATATTGTCCAATGTCATTATTACTGTGAATGATTTTTTTTTAACTTTCTTTCTCAAAACAAAAAATAATAATTTTCTCTGTGATTTCATAATGTCACATAAGACTAAAGCTAGTTCTATCACCTGATTCTGCAGCTGAAAGAAACAAGCTGCTAAGTGCTGGCTAAGGTGACATTACAGCTTGTGTCAGGAGGAATAGAACCCAGTAGTTCCTAAGCTGATGTTCATCTCTGGCATCGCTTAGATTTACTGGTTGTTTTAAGAAGGCAAAGGAATGTCAGAGTAGTGGAAAGAACCAAGCAAAGGTTTTAATACAGTCTTAGGTTCTTGCACTTATCAGCTGTGTCTCTTTGTTTTTTTTTCAAGATTTATTTATTTATGCATACAAGAACTGGAGTACAGGCCAGAGTTGTGGGGGGTGAGAGGATTCACCAGAGACAGAGTGGGTAACAGCACAGGAAGATCGAATGAGACACACTGTTGAGGGGAGCAGTGGGTGAGACAAGAGAGGTCTATCATGCCATGTGGCTCATTTCCCTGCCCTGCAGAGGGGGTCGAACTCATGCTGCAGCAGCTGCGGTTCGCTTCATAGTGCTGTGCTTAACCCATTGTGCCACCAGGGAGGCCCCAGAGCTGTGTCTGATTACGTATTGACAATCCCTGTGAAACTCAGTTTTCTTATTTTTAAAATATCAATAGTAATACCTGATACATAAAATTTTTTTCAGAAGTAAATACACAAAGAAATACTATATATATATACAATGCCTGCCACAGGGTAGGCATTCAAATAAAGCCTACCTATTAATATTATGATGGTTTGTGATTAGCATTATTTTTATAGTTAACCATTACTGTAAGCATGAGTAATCATACAACATTCTACAGTAAGAAAAAATCACTGGGTGGGCAGAGTTCAGTTGACAGTGGAAGAATCTAGCATCGCTTTGGCAAATCGTGACTGCACTCGGTTTAGAAGTAATTAGTACTACTCAACCAAGGTAGCCTGGAAATTGACTCTCAGACCATTTTTGCAATTTTATGTGGAGGGAAATGATTGAATATTCAGTAATGGTTAGGTACTTTCAATGTTCAACCCTGAGGTCCTTGTGTAACTACGATGTTGTCTAAATGGAATGGGAGTTTTGTGTGCAAAATGACAGCAGGAGCAACTTCATCAGATTTACACAGAAAAGGAGGAGATGTACCATCAAGTGAATGTCAATGAGAAGATATGCTAAATGTGAAAATCAGTTACTTTTAAGGTTAACGTAAATATTAGCAGCAATAACTGGACAGAGTTGTCCTTCTAGTCTCTGTATTTCATAAAGGAGAAATGAATACAATGTTTGTTTATCATGTTATATTTGAACAATATTTTTATTTAAAATAAAAGCATTAAAATAGTTTACAAATTAAATAGGTTTCATAAGATTATTTGGTGATTGAGTAAAAAATGAGAACATTAGAATAATATGTATGTGAAGAAGGAATATTTTTGTAATGATAATAATAGTGATGATGTTGATAAATATTTAATTTATCAAACCTGCTGAAGCGGTTGTAATCTGTGACTTTTACTGGAGAAAACACCATTGTATTAAGGAGCGGAATTTGTTATATCTCTAAATCTCAGTCTCTCATCTTTAAAATAAGAGGGATTGTAGCAAATGACCACTTATGTCTCTTCCAGCACTAAACTCTGAAAACAATTTTATCTTCAATTCAAAGATAAAGTCTTTCTTTCTCTACATAAACTTAGAATTCACCAGGGTTGAGGAGTAAGGGGAGATATTCTACCATATGAGGTTCTGTATGGATCAAATCAACACCCCGGAGTACTGTAGGATTTAGGAGCGAGCACAAAGCTACTACTCCCATGATCACAAACTATTTTGTTTCTGACCTTTCAGGACAGCATAAGCCTCGTTTTGTTTTAAATAGGAAATCCTAAATTCAAGGCCAGAAGCAGAAATACATAGTTTTCCAGAAATGGGAAATCAGTTGCAGTGTGCTAACTCATTCCCTTGCTGACTGTGATGTATGTGGAATCACAAAATCAACTTCCTTTATTATGCTCAGACATCTCGACATTTACAGTTATAATATCACAAATTATCCTCCACCCATGTATTGTCTGGACCATAGCTAAAGACAGTCAGTGGTCTTCAAGTGTTAAGATCCCAGTTTTGCAAAATTTTAAAGAGACAGCCATTCCAAATTTCCTTTGTTTAACCTAGCCCTGAAATCGAAGTGCCTATAAGTATAAATGACAGGATAATAGAATTCTAAGTCTTCTCTGCAGTGAATATTATACTTTCATTTTGCACAGTGGAACTCAAAATGCCTCACTTTATGCTGATGGTGGGCACTTTTGGAGTTTTTCATCCTCCTACAGTTAAAACATGCCAAAGTGGCCACTTGCAAAAAGAGAAGAAGGGGATAAGTGAGCATGAAATTCACAGAATCTGAGGCCATATTAAACACTACCTAGGAGTACTCTAATTGTACTCTAATTGTACCTCTAATTGTAAATAAAATTTTAAATTTGCTATGCCAAGTAACTCATATTGAAATTATTTTTTTGATTAAAATTAGATAGCCTGGGGGAAAAACTTGTGAGTCATAGTAAAAACAGTTTAGAAACACAATAATCCTCACAAATCAATTAAACCAGATAGACATGAATATATAATACTTAATGACATATAAATCTTTCTGAAAAATATGTTACTAAAGCAACTTAAATATTAAAGATTAATGTATTTATTTCCCAAATACAGCCTTAGGGGTCTATTCACATGACAAATTAAGTGTCCAGCAAAATTTAAAAAAAACAAACAAAGAAAATGCCTTTTCTAAATATAAACTGTATTATTTAATTACTGTAGTTCTATATTATAGATAAACAGAAAAATGCACGTAAATTCCTTCCCACCAAAATATGGAAAAAATATAAAAATGAAGCTAATTCTTCTAAAACAATTTTTTATAAGCAGAATTTTACCAAAAGTACTTTTCCCCATCAATAAACAACACATAAAGTTAAAGAAAAGAAAAATGAAAAGACAGTTATCACCAGTCCCAAATATCATTTTCAGAAACAATTTCAGAACTTTTTAAGTCAAATTGAGCTCCAATCACTTGTTTGAAAGTAAGTAGTGGCTTCCTTACCACAACAGACTTTGTTTTATTATTATTAAATAAACCAATATAATTAGCAAGTAAGATTATTTGAAATATGGGTCCTCCCTGGCGAAGCAGTGGGTTAAGCAACTGACTATGAAGCAAACCGCAGCCACTGCAGCAAGAGTTCTCGATCCCTGCTGCCGGCCAGGGAGGGGACCCACATGGCCCGGCAGACCTCTCCTGCCTTGCCCGCTGCTCCCCTCAGCAGTGTACTTCAGTTGATCTGCCTGTTCTTCTCCCCGCTCTCTGGGTGATTCCTCTCACCCCCCACACCTCTGGCCTGTACCCCAGTTCTTGTGTGCATAAATAAATAAATCTTTAAAAAAAAAGATTATTTGAAATATTTTAATATAGCTACAAAATTAACTATCAGATAGGACATGCCTGAGATATATATGGGATTCCCTTTTAAAGGTGAAAGAAAGAATTGGATGGAGCTTGAAAGGATAAAGCCAAGAAAAATAAATCAGAATGAGAGAGATAAACACTGGATGGCATCACTAATATAAAGTAAATAAATTAATAGCTTAAAGACGAGCTGAAAACTAGCGCTTGATAGCTGACTCCAGAACTGAAGTACCAAGGTGGGGAGAGGATGGAGAAGGAGGAAGAACAAAGAGGGATGGAAGCATAATGGTCTGTGGTGTTGGGATATGGATGTTAGTGGTGGGTGTACTATGGTGGTGATACCTGATGAGGGGACCCCAATACTACCTCAGTTAAAAAATAATTTTTAAAAAAGTAAGGAAATTGTAATGAACTAGAATAAACATGAAAAATCATAACAAAATTTCAAATTTGACCTAAAGTTGTTTTTAGGAAAAACAGATGCCAATTTTAAAAGGATCTAAATGATAACTTTAAATTTTATAATTGGTTCAGTATTAAGCTAAAGTACTGTATTATCCTGATGATTGGATATTTTGTGAATGGCTATGTTTTTCTAAGACATGTTAAAGAAAGTTTATCATGTAATGGTCCTTTTCATGACTTAGTTTTGATGCATATGATTTAGTCTTGATGCGTAACACTTAATTCCCATTAATTTACCTATTGAAATATTTTGAATTGCATTCATAGATTTTTTTAAGTTTTAGAGGAAAAATAATTTAGGATTCTGAAAGCTATGAACTCCTATGCCAGAAATCAGTATCAAAAATAATAAATATTTTAAAGTTAGTCTTAAAAATTAATTTATCATTGTATAGTTATCATATAATTATAATTGAGTCATTTCTTATTTTAAGTAAAAATCTAAGTGATAGTTCCTAATGTAACCCAGCAAGCATTTTGAATAGTAATTTTAACAGATTAAACATGAAATTTTATTTACTACAAACTTTAAAGCTTAAATTACCTAGAATTCAAGAATTAGAAAATAATGAATTTTTAGTGTTATTGTTTAAAATTTCCTTCAAAAATCTACTTTTATAGGCAAATTAGTAGCTTAAAGCAAGGTCAAGTCGTGACTAAATCAATTTTGCACAATACTTTGAATATTCTAGAGTGAGATGTCAAACCATTAATTTTTATTGTTGATAATTAATAAGCTCACATCTGATAAGTTTTCCAGCTATGAAAATTCTAATTTATATTAAGTGTAAACACATCATGAGATTATCAGCAAGAGACCCACAATAAGTCACAAAGATGTGGCTACCAAAAAAACTATGTCATTCATTTGAAAGAGACTGGAAAGGGTCTTGTGTATGATGGCAATGAGCTTTCTCAACTAACTTTTCCTTTATAAATATTTTTAAAGTTCTTTCAACCCCTCGGTGAAGTTTATTCCTAAGTATTTAATTCTTTTTCATCCAAACCGTTCACTTTCATTATTTCTTTTTCTTCTAGTTCATTGTTTGCATTTATCAACCACCTCATAACTGATCACCTATGAATTCACTACATACTGTAAGAAATACAATAAAATAACATGAAATGTTTAATAAAACCGCAAGAGAAAAATAAGCTTTTTTGACATTTCTTGGATTTTAAGTGTCTTTTCTGCCTTACGTAAGCTTCTCTGTCAAATATAAATAAGCTCTTTGGTACCTACTTTGCAACCTTTTCTACAGTCAAAATTCTGTTGTTTGCAATTTGAAGTACTAACCTCTATATAAGTATCTATTTAATTTAACAATTGAGTTCATCAAACTACAGGCCTACCAAAACAATTTCATTTTCCTTTCTGGTTAATCTGAAGTGCTTAATCTTAAAATTGTCAAAATAATGGACTTTATTTCCCCATAAAAGGAATTTGGATTTCTTACATATCTCTTATCAATCATCCTAGCTAGAATGGGAGGCCATAAATTGATCCACCATGGAGTATCTCTCTTTAGTGTTTAATTCTGGACACTATTGCTCATCTCTGCCATGAAAAAGAAATAATATATCATAAAATGGACTTCCAATGCTTTATTTATCAGAATGCATAGTTTAGGGTTTTAGTTTTACTAAGAAATGTCATTAATCTTTTACTATATTTTCTGTTATCCTATCACCTATGTGATTAAATTTATACTTTGACGTTAGCAAGTAATGTCTTATCAATAAAAGGAAGATCTTAGACTGAGAAAAACCATAGTTACATTGTTAGTTGGTTACTTAACATTAAATCAAAGATGATTTGAGATTATTTTTGTGTTAATACAAATGCCAACATTTATGAATCAAAGTACTATTTTGGTCTTACAATCCAGAGTGATGTGGTTTAATAAGACATTTATTGATTCTGGAACCTAATATTATTAATGGGTCTGGGAATTATATGTATTCACTACCATTTTACAGTTACTCAAATAAATATTCTGAAAACCATAGACACATTAACCATTTTTCTTAAGATAATATAATTATGTGTAATTATTAATGGTGATATAATAACTTAAAATGTTAGTAGAATATCTATTGCTTTGAGGTTTAAAAAAAAAGTACTTTATCCTTTTCCTATCATTCTTCCTTGGTCTATTAAATTCTGAAAGACTATCTGTACTCTAAGGGGGAAAAAAAGGAGTAAATCCATTCCTAGAAAACACTTTTATTACTATTTCATCTGTGATGGGTGTTTTCTGATGACTAGAGACAATCATAATGACCTGAAGCAAGAACAACATTTATACAAGTTAATATTTGATATATTAACCATAACCCAAAAATAAACTCTTTGAAAGGAAGATGTTGCTTTATATTTCTGAACCCCCTACTGAGCTCAAAATAGCCTGTACTGTGAGATGTCCTGTAGAGTGTGGAAGTTTTAAGGGTAAAGTCACCCCAAGATTTAAATGAATGACAAGAATATAGTAGATGCTTAATAAATGTTGCCAGACCTGAATACATGCCTTATAATTGTATATGTATAATAGGTATTTACTGACCAGTTTTGAAAGACATCTTAACTCTTTTGAATATACAAGGGGCCTGCTCTCACAATTCTTCAGTTGCCAAAAAAATGAAACGTGAGATGGTTTAATTGTCCTTGTATCAAGGCAGATAACTTGTTAAGTGTTGTTCTTGGTCCTAGGTTACCAATTTTGCCCAAATCTATGCTACAGGCATTGCAATAGTAGTGTGTTTTCATGTTAAAAGAAACATTTTGTTTGTAATAATGTACACATGACTTTTAATGCATGAAAATATATTTAAAATAAGCATTGTTAGGTGCAATATAAACTATAGGTTTAATAAATTAGAATGTTGGGAGTCAGATTTTGTTCTGTTAAGGGAATAAGAAGAGCTTGATAAACTAGAATTAAGATGTCTGAGGCTTAAATAGATCTATATACTGTCCCTAAATGTTAATCTATTTTCTGGGCCTCCTTTGTGGCACAAGGGGTTAACTCAGCACTATGAAGCAACCTGCAGGCACTGCAGCAGGGATTCAATACCCAACCCCAAGCCAGGGAGCTAACCCACATGCCTTAGCCTACCTCTCCCGTCTCACCCACCTCTGTATTTCAGACACTTGCTCAGCAGTGTATTTCAGTCAATCTGCCTGTTCAGCTCCCGACTCTGTCTCTGGTGAATCCTCTCACCCTCCCCCCTCTCACCCTCACCTTGCCTGTACCCCAGGTCTTGTATGCATAAATAATAATAAATTTCTTTAAAATGTTAATCTATTTTTTGCTTCAAAAGTACATTAACTCACACATTATTTTTATTTATTAGCAGCTCTGAGAATTGTCCCCTAGTATATACAGAGGAAAACACTACGTACATTCAATGACACCTGCATCATTACAATAAATAATGAGCATGAAATCCAATGATATGTTATGCAGGAAGTCCCTCCTTCTCTTACGGATTTGTAATTAAATGCCCAGGAAAAATAACTCATATTTAACATGTGTTGAAAGGGTGACATTGCAATGAAACCATATAAACTCAAATGTCTTAATGAAGGTGAACTAATTTTTCTAACATAGTAGAAAAAAAAAAACAGTAAAGATCAAACACTTTAGTAACAGAAGTCATTAAATGGCTTTAAAACATTGAAGAGGGGGCCTCCCTGGTGGCGCAGTGGGTTAAGCAACACACTGTAAGGCAAACCGCAGCCACTGCAGCACGAGTTGGATCCCTGCCTCCTGCCAGGGAGGGGACCCACATGGAGTAGCAGACCTCTCCTGCTGTGCTCGCTGCTCCCCTCAGCAGTGTGTTTCAGTCAGTCTGCCTGTTCTGCTCTCCGCTCTGCCTCTGATGAATCCTCTCACCTCCTTGGACTCTGGCCTGTACCCTAGTTGCTCTTACATGCATAAATAAACAAAATCTTTTTAAAAAAAATATATATATATATTTAAGAGGGTGTCCCTGGTGGCTCAAGGTATTGAGCGCTGCATTGTGTGGCTTCTGTAGCCACTGTAGTGCGAATTTGATCCCAGGCCAGGGAGGTGACCCACATGGTGCAGCAGACCTCTCCTGCCTCACCCACTGTTCCCCTCAAAAGTATATTTCAGTCAATCTGCCTTTTCTGTTCCCCACTCTGCTCTGGTGAGTCCTCTCACCCACCACATCTCTGGCCTGTGCCCCAGTTATTGTATGCATAAATAAATAAAAAATCTTTTTAAAAAAATATTGACGAGATAAAGAAAAAGAAAAATGAAAGGAAAAGTCTTACTTATCTGCATATGTTTTCAACAGACACCCAACACCCCAGTCCCTGAGACCCTCTCAGCTGGCTCCATCAGGAGGCCTAACCTACAACTGACACACCAGTTAACACCTCTAGTCAAATATTTTTTACCAACTTCACAGAAAGTATAGGGCAGGAAAGAACTTTAATAGTGCTTAAAAGGCAGGACTGCCTTTCTGCTTCCTTCTCTCTTTCCTCATAAACTGAATGAACTGTCGTTAGAAGACAACATGCTGCTGAGTTAATGTAACTTAAAAATTTACAGCAGGTTGTATGCCTGGAGGCACATTATGGGACCACCTGTAGGCATCTAATTCCACTGAAAATAATAAATAATTGTGGAGAATTCCTCAGAGTCTAGAGGAGAGTGGATAAGAATCGTGTGACTGGTTCACTCCAACACGGATTCTGTTGTGGAGGAGGATTAGACAACTGTAGTCTCTCCAACAAATATGAGTAATCCTTCTCTCCACAAGAGTCTGCTAAATGCAACACCAGACACCTGGGTGCCAGATCTACACAGCCATTTCTTGGGCATTTTTGATAATCCACCTGCAGAAAGTGCCACATGGCAATTGCTTAATATAGCACATCGATCCGTTTGAAGATTTTTTTTTTTTTTACAGTAAAGAAAGTTATTTCATCTCTCTGCATTCCTGTTTATCTCTAAAGTCTTCTCCTATTTGGCAGTGTTAAAGAGTGACAGTAAAAACATCCCTGATGTAATTCCAAGCATTTAGTTGGAAGAAATTAGTATGTGCATTTTAGCAATACTGAACCACCTTGACCTTTTTGGACTGGAAGGTAAAATTAATTTACTGAAGAGCTGCTTTAAAGAAAAAGCCAAACTGTTTGTTGTGTTTCTGCTACAAGTTGGTAGATTTAGTGTTTTTCCTGTAACTCTTCGGAGTATATGTGTTATTTATTTCAGATCATATTCCACTACAAGATCAGTAAAATATTACACAGACACACATACAAACATGCACACGCTTACACATACACCAACTTTTATTGAGTAGACTCCAAAAGTGAATCAGTTTGGTTACAAATTTATCATAAAGTTTATGAATTAGTCCTTAGTGTTGAAAGACCTGCAAATACTGTTTGGATTTTAAATCTATGACAACCTCTTTCACAAATATCACATGGATTTGAATTAAGAAAACTACATTTAAACCATCATTTAAGTACTGAAGATTGCATTCTTGATGGTATTAAAGTTGACATTTCCTTTCTATTTGTACTACATGAAGGGTTAATAAGGTTTGCATGACCTTATTCTTTGACGTTTTTCAGCAGAGTATTTTAGGACTGCTGCCAAAACAAATTTTAACCCTTTTAATCATAGTGTTAAAATCACAATGTGCAGAATAGAGTACATACTGTACATAAGGAAATAGAGTTCTGAACACAGTTTGACGTGATATCCAATCAAAGAAAGGTTCCTAGAGACGCTTGCCATTTTGGTTGCTATGGTGAGTTTCATATTTTGTGGAAACCACTGCTAGATGTCTTAAAATAGACCTTTGCCAAGAAAAACATTGGTCCAGTGGCATATGCTGGCAGAGCATTGCAAGGTTGCTCAAATTCCCTTCCTTTGTTTTTCCCTCTCCCCCCTGGGGCAACTGCTCCAAGCATCAGCCCACTAGTCTGGCAGGCTGAGAATCCAGAAACTTGCTGCTAATTACAATGTTGACAATTCCCAACCTGTTTACTGGCGCCAGCAATCAAACCGCATCCTCTCGAGTGAACCAAAAAGCACTTGCTGGCTTTAGCTTCCTGAGGTTCCAAGCTGGCTATATTAATTACTGTTAACTTAAAACTGTATGTTGTACAGAGGAAGCTTAATTAGCTGATTTGAGGATTAAAAATCTATCCTTTACAAATTTTAAAGCCTTCTGTTCTTGATCAAATTGTGTGAATCCATAAAACATCATTCCTTGGACAAAATGATTATTTTAGGCATGGTTCTCTGGGTCAGTTTTGCTACTGTTACCTTCAACTGAGCACCAAAAATAGATCAGATGATAATCTCTCTGTGTCTCTCCTCCTTTCCCTCTCCTGAATCCCTCTTAGAATTATCACTACATTTTGTTTTTAATAATTGAGGTAAATAATGGACATATTTATTTAAAATTATAGTTTATAAATTAAAACTGTATATAAATTATAAATGAAAAAGCTAACGCATTTGATGGGAACAAAATGGTCAATTTTGTATCATTTTCATTTTAAAACAATGACAGTTGCAGTTTTTTAGTGAACTCTCCTTGCTCTATTAGAGGTCTGATTTGGGAATAGTAGTCTTTCAAGTAAAAGAAGCATATTTCTTTCATCCATAAGTTTGGTGACCACAAAATAAGAAACCACCTTCTCAATCTCCTGACTGGTTAGGATTACTGGTAATCCTGATGTGTCAGTGACTGTCCACCAGGCAATTTGCATAAATAGCACAACAGAAGTAGACAAGGGTTTAGTAAAATTGAGAATTTTATTTTGACTCTTCTCTAATCGAGAGATGATCTCCCTACATTCAACAATAGTTTTGAATACTTACAACTGAAATAAAAACAAATAAAATGATAGTTTCTCTGTTAAAATGTGATTTAATAGTGTGAACATCATTAGTTTTGTATTACTAATCTTGTTTTAATTGTTCCATTGTATATGTCACATAATAAATATGTGCTATTACAATGTTTCAGCTAACATTTTTATTTGGAAACTTATTCAACTGAGTTGATTTCATTGACATTAAAATTTTCTTGTTTTACTGAAATATTGGAAACTTGGGTAAAAAGTTTAGCTATTCTTTTCATTATTATATTTTTTCACATTAATACTAATTTTGCTTATAAAATTTTCCTAGATTTTGTAAAAAGTGCAAGTACACTATAGACCTTTGGACTCTATGGCTATATTCACAGCTATATATACAATATTTGAATTTGAAAAAGTTTAAATTAGATGAATCACTAAATGGTAAAGAGAGTATGAGGACTATTGTCAGACACCAAAAACAGCAAAGCTGCAAGTAAAACTTTAACACTGAAATTTCAAGGTGGCATATTAGAAAGAAAACAGTGAAAGATGATTTAGAAAATAGGTTCCAAATATCAACCGAGTGTCCGGGGCAACATTACTTCGATTTTCTGTGTTGAGATTTCACATACAAAACAGAGCAGTTGGGCATATACCAAACAACTGACTCTGAGATAGAAAAGTATCAAAACAAATAAATAGCAATATTAATTATGGACTTATCTAAGACATATGAAATTTCATGTTGATGTAAAAAATAGACTGGAAAATAATTTCATCAAAAAAATAATCATTTGAGCAAGTGGAAATGCTTTATTTTTTGGATTCAAAGGCCAAACTAGAAAAGAACAAGTATGTTAATCTCCTATATATATATATTTTTAATCTCCTATATATTTACCAAGGTTGATTAACAAATAGACTTCTCTAAAATCTAAACCAATCACAGTGAATAGGAAAAACTAAACTCTTAGACAAAAATGTCTAATTTTATATTGGAAAATATTACTAATATAATTTCCCTAGGCTACTTTATTTCTAAAGAACAATGTTCAAATATAGCATATATCTTTTATAAAAGAAAAATGGACAAAATTGTCATTTTAAAGTCATAACCTCCTTAAGCTTAATTTTCCAGAAGTCTGTCTTTTCTGAATGATCTTTCCTTTGACTTAAAAAACATCCAGATTTCATGCCTTTCTTTTCTACATGTAAGTCATGCCCATTTTGCCCAGACATTTTATTTTAA
This sequence comes from Galemys pyrenaicus, assembly GCA_019455555.1. Taxonomy (NCBI): domain Eukaryota; kingdom Metazoa; phylum Chordata; class Mammalia; order Eulipotyphla; family Talpidae; genus Galemys; species Galemys pyrenaicus. Next base: position 847,884 of record JAGFMF010011858.1, on the reverse strand, counting down.
TTGATCCACAGTTCTTTTAATTGATCCACAGTTCTATCCCAGAATTTCACTTCCACCTGAATAAAGGCAAGAACTTTTGAATAATATGAAAGAATTCCTATTAAAGAATCCTACTATGTATTTTATACAGATATACATTGTAAAATAAATATTAGCAAATTCCCATTACAATTAGAACACTGTTAGATCTGTATATACCACAAACAGATCAAGACCTCTACTAAACCTTCCTAAAATTGGTACTTTTTTCAAGGTGTATTGGTTAACAGGTCTACCAATAATTTCATTATTGTTTTTTAACACATCACCAAAAACTGCACAATCCTTCTTATAGTTCACATCCTTAATACTGATATTTGCTATCTTTGTCCATTGTCTCTTGTCAAATCCAATTTATCTGCATAAATCATTAGATCTAACTATGACAACATCTCAAAAATTAAACATCAACTCTGATTTTTAATATAACAAGCTCCAATAACAAAAACCTGTTTGTGGTATTAAAAAAAAAGTCTCATATTTTGCCTCTGTTGTAATGTATAGTCTGAAACACTCTCAAAGCTGTTCTAGACCACCAATTCCAGCAACAGAAAAAAAAAGGGGGTATTTTCACAAAAGTGGAAGTAAATGGCTTCCAAAACTTACACTCTAGCACCAGAAATCTGTTTGAAATAATTTGGTTTTGAAAGCTTTATAGAATTTTATTGAAACTACTCTCAGAGTTTTAAATGGATATAGTGGGTCATATCCATCATTAAATTGTGGATGAAACATTATGTAAATTATCGGGATAAAACCAAACCATATTATTTTAACTTTTAGAGAATAGGTGTATTTTTTTCTTTTTGTGGTTAATGTCAACTTTTATTTACTATACCTGGGAAATGCAGGATCATTACAATTTTCAAATAAGATTAATAATTTAATTTTGCTTATAATTTATAATGCTTTGTTGGTACTGAAACAAATTTCACAGCTCCTTAGCTATGAAAATGTATCTACATAGTAACTGTTACACTGGGTAAAATGCACTTTCATTGAGTATTTGTTTAAAAATTTATGAGCTTTTACAAGTATTTATTCATTCAGTATTAAATAAAATACACCAGGTAGCACTTTTTCATCAAAAATCCACATGCAATAAAATGATTGCAGAATGAGCAATGACTTGTTGTTCCAGAAAGAATGCAGCTTAAAGTAATTATTCTTATAGATTTTTCAGTCATTTTAGAGTTCTATCTCAGAACCATAGAAGAATAAGTAAACAAATTTGACAATTAGAACTGGTGCTAAACTAGAATTTAAATAAAAGCAACTCAATAATCATTTATATAATATCTACTTTTAAAAGGACATTCATTCAGGAAAAAAAATGTAACATTCTGTATTAGCATGTGTCCTGAGAGGATATCACTGCTTTCACTAAATTGATAAATACTACCATTTCTATGCCACTTTTGAATTAAATACCCTAGATAAATATTATTTTTTAACAGAATATTAAATAAACAGTAATTCCCTACTCCTTTAAAAACTGGACTTAAATTGAATAGCACAAACATTTACACACAGACTATACACTTTTAAAAGGCCAGGGTTTATTCTTTATTTATTACAATCATTACATTGACTTTGAAAAGAGTTGTTTGTGGTTTGATCTTATTAGGTTGAAATGTTTTTGTAGTAGATCCCTGGTTTGGGAGAGCCCTACATAAATTACACACATAGATACATACACACGTGGATTCATTCCCACAATAAAATATTAGGGTGAATTTGCTAGTCATACTTTGGAAATTTTCTTTTCAACTAAAGCTTCAAATTAAAACCAAAGGTAAAGAAGGGACAGAGATATTTCCATGTTTTGAAAATTTAAGTAAAAACCGTAAAGAACAATTTCCTGTTTGATATTAAGACAAAATATTTTGGCCCCTTTGAAAGACTTACTGTTTTAAATTTACTTCCTTAGTTCTGGCTTCAGTTTGCATACCATCTTTATATAATAGGAATATATCTATATATAGTATAAATAAGTAAATAATTGCTCCTAAACAGGGAGAAGGGCCTTGAGAGAATTTAAATCCAGCCACCCTTATTGAAGATGAGACAGCTGAGGGCCAGATAAGATCTGTGGCTATAGTTCACAACAGAGTTTGTAATTCACAAAGTCAGATTTTCTGGCTTTTATTCCAAAGTTCTTCCCACCTTAAGATACACTCTCTTGCTAAAGTATCATAAAAGTGAGGGGCGAAATGAGATTTTTGGTTTATCCCTATAACCACTTCAATTCCCTAATTTTCTTCATCTATGTAAACATTTTCAAAGGAAGTTTAAAATAGTTATGAAAACAAATTTGCATGAATCTAGACTCATAAAGCAACTACCTAAACATTTTATTACCCTGTAGTTATGCATAAAATAATTCAGAATATTTGTAAGTTCATTCAATATATTTCTATTATAAAGTAAAAAAATCTTGCTTTGTATGTATGTTTCTGATAGAATATTAGGTATGATATTCATTCATTCTTTTTAGACTTTAAAAATTCATGGAATAATTTTCTATCTAATAAATTTCTATCTAATAATTTACTATCTTTCATTAGTAACTTTAGTTAATCTTGGAACTTGTTTGAACCAATTCATGAGATTGGCTACAGTCGTTCATGGAAATAAAAGTAGACCTCAAAAATTAACTTTCATGTGTGTAGTAGATACAATTATTTTAAAAAATTTCAAGAAATATCAACCTTCTAATTATTATATCATTGTTACAAAAAGAATTTTTAGAAACATCGTCTCTTAAGAACACACATTTTATTCAAGTTTAAAAATAGATGCTACTTTCAAATTATGCAATTATACCACTATTGAAATATAATTTGTCAACTTAAAAAAAGTATGCTTTGATATAAATGACATTTTAACTAGGTACATGGTCTTAGTAAATAGATTTCGACAATATAAGTATTTTTAGTTTGAAATTAAATTGAGATTGGATATTGATTAGAAGCTAATAAAATAATGTCATAAGCCTTACTTAAAATCCTTTCAATGTTTTTAAGTTCATAGTTTAATCTTACTAGCAACTTTTTCTTCTATTTACATGTGGCATGTGTAAATTTTCAGATAATAGAGTCTTATTATTTAGTCTCAAAGTATATTTTCACAAACAGCAAATGACGTGTCTTCACAATTATAAAGATAATATAATACTTTTTGTTGCTTTTGGAAATCAGCTTGTTTTACATGCTCTTACTATGATTATCTAGGATATAACAGCACTCAGAGCTAAGAGATTTAAGTAGTCACATACCATAGACATACTAGTTCTATTGCTATACTGCATTTAACAAACTCAGCTAATCACCAGATATTAAACACATTTCAAGAATAAAATTTCATATCTCTTTCCTAGCTTATTTTGATAAACTACATCTTTGCATTGAAAAGCTTGTAATATACACTCAAACAAAATGTTTTGCAGATCAAAATTTGAGAGTTGTAAATCATGATTTAACTTGTCAAAGGGAAAAGTTCTCAGACCTCTTTCAAATAAATTGTACTATAAAATTAATTGCTTAAAATCTATTTAGTCTTTGATATAGTAAGTTTAATATGCAGATGACTCTAATATTGTAAGAACATCACTTTGCCATTTCTGTGATAAAGTGATAGCTGAAACTGAACAGTATGGAAAAGTTGGTGAATAATCATAAGAGCCTTATACTATTTTCTATGACCTTGGTCCTTCTCTATCTTACATAAAAGCACAAGATACTCACAATATATCTATAATTTCCACCTATACAAACTGTCTATATTTATATTGGAAATTTTGCCATTACTGATTTGAAATGTAACAAGAGTAATATAATATGGTAATGGCATTTCCATCTATCAAACTGTTACTTCATCATGCTCTCCTTTGCCTGGACATTGACTGACGGTCCTGTTCTGTTTCTAGATTGGTACTGCTGTGACATCAAGAACCACACCATTTTAAGGATAACAGTAGACTTAGAGAAATATCCAGGATATGGTTATTTATTAAAAAGTGTATTTGGTCACAGCAATCAGTCCAATATTTTTTTTCTGTATTCACATAGAAGTTGACATAATCCTCAGTGGATCTTTAACTTTGAATACCACCATCCCCTGCAATTCTACTGAAGCAAAAATATCATAACAAAAAGCAAAAATATGCACAAACACAATGATAAAATCAATAAGCTCTTTGCAAAACATAATTTGCATCAAACTCCTTACCTTAGCGACTCAGTAGTAAGCCAACAACCAAGATATTTCTTACATCTATTAATGAATATTATGTTATAAATTTAAAAGTTCACAGGCATACATTTCTAAAGAAAGCTTGAAATCTTCCATCTATATATTTAAGCTACAAGTCATAGTCATAAAAATTTAGTATTTAGGCAAGTTTGACAAAGGCAAAATTAGTAAGCAAAAGCATTTTTCATAAGTTTTCTTTCTTTTCCTCCCTGAGCCTTATTATTACTCTCAAATGAGTAATCTAAGCTGTATCCTTATGCTAGTGTAGGTAGAAATTCTATCACCTATATAAAGCAAAACAGATTTAGAAAAAGGATGAATACACTTCTAGTATTTGGACATTAAATTGAAAAACAACCCAAATATCATGATTCCTTAGTATCACTAGAATCTAGCATGAAAATCACAACCACTTTACACTTCTTTAATCTTGCCTATGGACACTGACAAGGCAAAGCAATCACTGGCTAATGATCATGTAATTTAAAATTCTCTTTTCTAAGGGGAAAAAGTTGTCTTATAAAAATAATAATAGTAAATAACTACAGCAATTTCAATTTAATCAACTTTTGGGTATTATTCCTTTATATATAAAAAGAATCAGTCTGGTAAACTTACCTCCCCCCCTCCACACACACACACACACACACACACTTTTTTTCTTTTCAAATTTAGATAGAAACTAGCTCAGTCAGACTGACACCTAATGGAAACTTTTATAAGAAAAGAATTCTGCGTAGGAAAGAAAGCAATGAGCTAAGTATTTAAACCACTTGAACCAAGAAAATAAAAGTACTTCTTGTTGATCATAAGTAGAGGTTTTCTTTAGATTTCATCACCAGGATTTACAATTATTCCACTCTAGAAAATATTATTCATTATGAAGCACTTGCAATCATAAGTTGAAGTATCAGTGGCAAAAAACCTGAGATAGCTTATTTTTCAAAAGTTCTTCCCCCTTCTCAAAAAACCACAGTATTACATCTTTCATTTCTCACAAACTATCTCTAGGCCTCAGCTTCCTTTCTCTGCTCTTCAAACTTAGTATACTTATTAAGCCAGCCAGCAAAGTCAACTGCCCAAAAGCCACCTTGTTACTAGATTATGTAGCTTCTCCCTACTTGACTAATTTCCCAATTAAACAATGCCACCAATAGACATACTGCATTTTGTTAAATATATAACAAGAGCAATGTTTAAATGCCCTAATCACCAACTGCTGGATCCCCAGAGAGAGAGGGTAATTCATGGTACAATGAAGGAAAGAACAGTAGTTACATCCTCTCTTGTTAGTGATAGAATGTTGCGTGCAAAGATAGCATCTGTGTTTGCTTTTTCTACTTCAAGTCATCCTTAAAATGGACTAGCTCTGGTTCTGAGAGTTTCTGAGAAAGGCACCTCTCATTTCCCTGGTCAAAAATCTTCCTTGAGAGCAAAAGCTGTGAGTGTAGCTACCCTAGAGTAATTGCAGGATTAGAAGCGGTGTGATGGAAATAGGGATAGGGAAAGGAGTAGCACTGTGTACCCCTCACTAGGCATCCAACGTATTGGAAAAAAGGCGAGACTCTAGAAGGGAAAGCTTGAGGGTGTGCCTGCCTCCTCTGAGCATAACTCTCAGCATCTCCAGGGCTCAGAGCTGCTCATGTGGGCAAGAACCCAATAGGGTCCTCCAGAGGGAGATGAGTCTGGGGCTTAGATCAGTTTAGAGCTGGTTTGGGAGCACCACGAGGGATTATGTCTCAGGTTTCTAATTTTTTTTTTTCTTCTTCGCGCAGTTTAGACGTAGGAATTAAGTCTTTGCAGCCCGTGAACAACCACCAAGCTGGGAGGAAACTGGGTATTAGTGTTCCAGGAGGTTCTTGCCAAGCCTAGTAGAACCTTCTGGGCATCTGGTATGGTCTTGTTCACAGCATTTTCTCCTCCCACCTTTGAAGCGCCACCACCGGGGTGTGCCCTGGCTTCTCGCAAGAGGGAAAGGGGAGTTTGCAGAGCTGCGAGGTCAGCCGCCCGCAAGTGGGAAGAGAGCTCAAGACTTGGCCCGCATCTTCTACAGCAGATCTTCTTTTCCAGCTCCATCTTGGGATTCTCAACTCCTGCCACATCCGGTTGTCCTCAGAAGTGACGGGGTACGCTTGAGGCAGTCGGCAGGTGGTTGCTTGTCTTCGCTAGGAGGGGATCAAATCCGTAATTTTTAAATCGTCCATTAATATTTGAAATAAACAAACAAAAACTAGAAGTAGACGGAGGGAAAGGTTTGCTCTTCCTCTCGTCCCTTCGCAGCAGACCTGAGAAGGGGTACGTGCCTTGGGTTTGTTGGTGTTTGAGACTCGTCCTAAAGGCAGAGGCAGGGAAGACAGCGCTGAAGAGGTGTCCCAAATAAATTGGACGGCTGAACAATCATTGCCTGCCCCAACCACTTTCAGGAAGGTTCCAGTTCTGTTTCACACCGCAACCAATCCGGTCCCCATCCTGTTTCTCCTCCCCTTCGTGGAGAATCCGAAAAGAAAATATGGGTTCCTGAGGGACCAGCCACACTTCCAATCTGGAAGGTCCGCGGTGACCCATCCCCCGTCCCTCACCCCCTCCCCAGTCCTGGCCGCCACGTCTGGCTGCAGAGTGGCACGGCCGGGGGTGGGGCTCCGGCACCGCCCCGACCCGGGATTCGCGAAGTCACGAGCTTCTGCAGCTTGTGGGGGCACCTTCGCCCACGGACACGCCCTTTCTGCGGAGGCAACCCCCCAGCGACCCTCTGCTGAGCTCCAGCTCCTCAGTCGCGACGCCGCCAAACTGCTCAAAGCTTTCCAATCATTCCCAACTTTAGAGACACACTCTGTCCGCCTCTGTTCTCCCGCCGCACCCACCCGGGAGACACCAGCAGGCCCGGGACGCCAAAACTCACCTCAATATCCCCGGAACATACCCTTTTCTTTTCCCCGCCCCTTCCCTCTGCCTCGCCAGCCCCCACCCTTACTCCCCCACCCGCCCCTCTGCGCGCACCCATTCTACAGTCCAGGTCACCAGAGGTACGGCGCACAGAACCTTTCTGGTGGGATTCCTCGTAAACACCTAACACGCTACCCAAAGCGAAAACACCCAGGAAAAGAAAAGATAAAAAAAGTGCTACCTTGGCAACCACAGGCGTTTAGAGGCCAGTCGGTGGGCTGGGAGGGGCGGCCGCTGCCCGCCTGCCGCTGGTACTCTCCTCGACTACGCGTATTCTTAAGCAATAACAACGTAATCCGTATTATCCACCCAAGAATACCCGTCACCGAAGAGAGTCAGAGGACCAAGCTGCTGCTGCCGCTGCTGCTGCTGCCGCCACCACCAGAACTCTTGCTGCTGAGCCCGCCCCTGGCTGGGACTGGGCTGAGCTTGACCGGGACCATAAATCCATAACTCGATTTCCCTAAAGAAGGTTCCAAAGCTGTGCTTCGCTGCTTCCTGCCCAAATCCAAATGGCTGCTCTATTTCCAATTCTGAAAGACAAATCATAAAACCAAGCACTTAACACAGAAGGAGAAGAGTGTTTTTCCCAGTGAGGAAGGAAGCTATGGCAAGGCTTTTTGGGCACAGGGTGGGCGTGACAAGTAACCTTTAGTTTACCTGGTGCTCTCCCTGTGCCTTCCTCTGTACTTGCTTTGCTTCGTTCACTCTTGGTCTCAGCCAGCCCACTCTGGATGCTTTGAGTGAGTGTCGTGGCAGCGAGAGAACCCTGTAAGAGACATGCATAGTTAAGCACACAAATATTACAAATGTATTTGCTTAGACGGCTATAAGAAGAAGTGAGGCTCAAATAAAGATAGGGTCATGCATGGGTGAAATATTCAGCAGTCTGTTTGGAAATGCCCAAGATCACAGAAAATAAACACTCATTCAATTTACTACTTGAAATGAAATACTTATAGATCTACAAAAATAGGCATCTCTCCTTTGAAGGCCTTAGAGCTATACAACACAATGATTTTTAAAGAAAAAAAAACTTCAAAGCACAAAATAATTAAAGTCATTTTCCATAGTATCAGAACTCACTGAGTTGACAAGCTGTAGAGTTTTATGATTTAAGCATCATTTTGTAGTACCACCAAATGTAATTCTATTGCCCATCTTTTAAATATACAGCATAAATGCATTGCTGTGCAGTTGTGAACAAATTTACAGATATACCTTTGAAGCTCTGCTTTTATAAAATACATTTTTAAGAGAAAAAACAATAAAAACTCATTTGCAAAGTGACTGTAATTTGGCTTTCAGAAAGAGAATCTCTGATTCTTTGATGATCAATATGGCTCTTACTGGAAAAGCTTTGTCTTAAGACCCTGAAGTGAATATTCTGATAATAGGGGTTTATTGTTCACTAAATAAAATGGACAAGTGCAACGTCACTACCCAAGACATGTTGTAGCTCCATTAGAAAGTTAACAATTTGCTTTTCTTTTTACTCTCAAATACATGGAAGTACATCCATGTGAGTGGAATAGGCAGGGAATATGGAAACATGGCAATAGACATTATGATTCCTCAAATTATGTAAGTGCAAATAGCTCTTCATCAAGGAGTAATTATATAACAGAATCTCTCCCACTACCACAACTCATCTCTAACTGACCTGGTTGCAATTTAAGCACTTATCGTGTGCTTGCTCTTCTCACTTAAAAAAATATATCACTTCTTCAGGTACACCAAGTCATCAGTTTCGTGACATGTTACTTACAAACAGAAAAATCAACATGAATTCTAGGTTTTATGAACAGTTGCTTAATATATAATATCTGTTGCCAAAAATAACTCAAAAGAAAGGCAGCGTTGCCCAAATACAAGCCTATTTTACAGTATTTTCAGATGACTCTTAAGTACACCTTTCACAAAAAGACAGATGTCAATTAAACAAATTAATAAGCACTATTTTCTGCCATTACCTAACATAGCTATAAAGTGGAGCTTTTCTCTGGTGCTGCTTGCTGCACACATGCACACACACATACACACACACACAGAAAGCTGACAGGTTCTCTTCAGCTTGAACTCCTAGAAACAAAAGCCCTTAGGGAAAGTAATGCAATAGTCTATGAGCAAAGTGTACATTTGCTCCTGAACTCTTCCATTTAAATCTCAACTAACATTATAAGGAAAACAAGAAACACATCATACAGATAGGTTTTGATTTAGTAAATGGAACATCCCTTCTGAATTAAAAAGGACTATAAAGGCATATAGACACACACACAAACACACACATACACAACAATACAACAATACACAGTATATCAGATTCACACCCACAGAACAAATACCCTCACAGCTTTTCAATGCTTTTCGAGTAATCTCCTTTAGTTTTGCTTCCTCACAATTCAAATAACAGACACACACACACCCACCCTACATACACATTGACCCACAGACTTACGCTTTAAGAAACTAAAACAACGTAATTGATATGCTTTCTTTCTATCCAAGTAGCCAATGCCAGCCCTTTTCCTACCTACCAAATGTTCCACCAGCTTCAGCACCTGGACGAGTGGACAGCTCAGCCCGGGCCGACTGCCGGCAGCACTCGCAGCAAAACTGACGCTCTGAGCTCTAACCAAAGCTCTCTCGTGCTTCAGCGGGGCAGCCTGACTTACGAGAACACCATTTCCTACGAGACCACTGCCGCTGGGTGCATATTCAATTCAAACCTCCTTAAGCTGTCGGATTTCCCCCACCCATCCACCCTCCCCCCTTCTCCACCCTCCACACAAAAACAGAAAAGGCAAAAAGCCCAATACCATCAAGGCGTTTGTTGATCAACTTACACTTTGCTTTTGAATATTTAGATACTGCTAGCGGAGCAATATCAACGGAGGCTTAGGTCCGCATTAAGTACCTTTGTTCATCGACTCCTGCAAGCCATGTTTATTAGAATCTACATTTCTCTCGCGCCCCAATAACTAAAGGTGTGTTTTGCGGGCAGGGGGCTTTCAGCACCTTTTGATCTCTTAAGGCCACCGCAACTGACTGCTAGTCCCCACTACTTTCCTACCCTGTTCCCCACACTCCGACACCCATCCCAGTCAAATGCTTAGTAATTTGCAACCAAATATACATAAAGAAACGCGACAAAGCAATCGGTTTGAGGAAATAAGCCAATTAAGCTAAAGCAGAAATGCTTCTCTCCCCCCTCCCCCTTGCCTCCCTCCCTCTCCCTCTCTCCTTCCCTCTCAAGTAGAAAGGGGGAAACACCGAGGAGAGGGAAAAAATCGGGAGGAGGGTGGTAGTCGACTCTTACAATCAATGGAAAATCACTATACACATCTTTACTGAATAATACTCTCATTCTCAGACAAAAAGAAAGACATTTATCAATGTAAACATAGTCTCCCTCTTCCACACATCCTACATCCTTTACGTTTGCTGAGATTTGTCTTTTGGTATAGCAAAGTAACTGCCACAAATCCATCTCGATTGAAGTGCTTACCCTCTAAATCCAGGTTTCAAGCGGAACTCCAACTGTGTGTAGAAGCCAGGGAGTCATCTGATGAGGGGTGAGATAGGCTCTGGGCAGTGGGAGCTGCTTCCCTCGGAGTGCTGGGTTACAGTGTTAACAAGCCCTGGGAAGGGACCTCGGTGCCTCACGCTGGCTGTGCCCCAGTGCCTTCGCGTGGTGGCGGCTTGCTCACGCTTCCAAAGAGTCCCAGGCGATAGCCTTCAGCTGATGCGAGCTTCCAGAAAGGAGTGGGGAAGGGAAAAAAATCATCTAATGCAATCAAATCGATCTGATCTACACCATCTGTCGCCTGCCACTATACACAAACGTTAAAATAGGAAAACGGAAAACACTGACAGCCCGAGAGGGTTGGTCTGCAAAGAGTTCATTTTTAGCAGAGCATAATTGGGTATGGTCGGCATACAGTTACAAAAGCTGCTGTTAACCATCCAGTAGTGGATCCCAAACATGCTAATGGTGGATTAATTGAGGAAGATCTGACGTGCAAGCTTCATAGTCTCTTATTCATGACTTCCCAATGGGAAAGGACCAATGCCTTGTGGGACTATGGTAACATACAGTCAAAAAGCTGCTAAGAAAATGGCTGTGTGTTCACAGCACCTCTCTCTGATAACAAACATATGTCGACTAAAACGGTTTAGTAGAATGGGAGGGGGGGTGTTGGAGAATAAAATTTTCTTTCCGGGTGTAAGCAATCCCCATCTTCTTTCCTAAAAGAAAAGCAAAAATAGATACCATGTCCTTACCATAGAGGAGGAAAAGGATGTTTTAAAAAGGTTTTTATCAAGATTAAACTCTGTCATATGAATGAAACAGAGTACTCCTGTGCAGCAATTCTTAAAAAAAAAAAAATTGATTATCATTTTTTCCCCTTACAGTGATCAAAGTAGATCCATAGCTTGTGCAGTATATAGAAACTCAGACCAGTTAATCCCACCAGGATTGACTGGAGGTTGTTTAATGCCAGGTACCCTTTTGACTTCTTGAATCAGGATGCCTTTTGGGCAAGACATTTTGCATCACTGAAAATTGACATAATGAACATTAAATGTGATTGCAGTGAGGAGATGGGGATCGTTTTCTTTTTTAATTCTACAATTATTCCCTCCAGCCAAAAACCAGTTTTGGTCTGTTTCCAGTTTTTCCTGATCAGTTGATGGGGGAGGAATAAGGATTGATGAGGGAGTGGAGATACATGGGGTGTGGGGAGAAGGAGGGAGAGTGCGGGTTATCAATAGCTAATGAATTCTATTCCAACTAAAATAATAAAAAAAAAAACCTATGGCAGTAAATAGATCACTTAGTAATTGTCAATTATGATATTTAAATAAAAGTCAGTTTTTCAAAGATAAATGATTTTTATGTGGAGAGGAAATATATTGCAAACAATAAGGCAACTGCCCCTCATCTATTTGTAATTTTAAGATTAAAAGACCCAATATAGAGTTTATTATCTAGATATGTGACATTCTTCTATTATCTATATTTGATATTCCACATTTTCTCTGATTTTCTTGTCCCTTTGAAGATTGAAAACTGTGCTCCTATTGAGTTTGCTGCTTTTGGAGCTGAATATAAACTACATATATTCATAGTAAACAATTAGTGTTTAGGATAATTCTTGAGAGAGCTGAACATGTCTCCTGAAACTTTGACAATTTCTTAAAAAAAAAAAACCTAACAGTTATGAATTAGATTAGTCTAAAAATATACCTTGAAGACAAATCAAACAATTTACCTGATCTTTTGTTTCAATATACATTAATTAAGCACTCTTTCCAACCTACACAACATTCCAGGGTCATAGTCAGAAATCCAAGTCTAACAGCTCAGCAGCCTTTGTTGTTATTCGTGTCAAGCTATTGCCCCCTGCAGGTTAGGCTGAAAGTGCATACAAAATTTGGCCAAGACCTCAGGAAATTTATGGTAGTCACGTTATTCGGCCTCTTCCAATATTTAAGCAGTGTCGTCTTTTTAACTTTAAGTTTGTGTACATTACAGTTTAAACTATTTATTTAGAGATAGCTAGTCAACTCAGGGGAAAAAAAAGAGATTTAAAGATAAGTGTTATCAATTTTCCTTCTCAGAATTTTGCTGAGTGGACTAGACCATACACTTTGTTGTCACACAGGAAGTAACCTTGATGCACTTACTGTAGTTTTCTTGTCTCTCCTTATCCTTTTTCTACAAGATCCAGCAGAACATAACTCAAAAATTAATTGGATTGGAACATAACTCAAAAACAGGATTGGAAATGTGATTTACCAATAATAAAGAAATAATCCTGGGTTAAACTCAATGAAATAGAGTCAAATCAAACTCTTTTAGGTTCTTCCTACTGATTATGTGATGGGGACAATTACACTATTTTTCTTGATTATAAGATGAACCATTATTTCAACTACCATCCTCCCCTACAGTCAACTTTTCCAAACAAGGCACTATGCCAAGGTGAAATAAATTTAATGTTGACAGAATAAACATCAAATTACATCAACTTTCCCACAACATTGGAAAAGGAAGCAGGTTTTTGGGAAAATTCTTTTATATTTTGGAAGTGGATGGATTGGCTTCTCCCACTGAGTTGTAAAGAAACCTGCAATGGTATTTCTCTGTTATTGAAATATACCTATCATTGAGCAATGGGATCTTATTATGCAAAGTATCATCAATTCTTATTCCAAATTAGCAATCAATGAGAATTTTACCTAGTCAAATGTTAAAGGTATTATCTTCATATTGTGTTGAAGTAATTAGAAACCAGAAATGCATTTTGATATCATAGAGCTATTCTGAAATTCCCACAAAAGACCTAAGTCAAGGATAGTGAATGGCAAGACTGACTCAGGGTTTTATTGGAGTTTTTACTTTTAATCACAGATGTGCTCTCCAGGGCCTTCAGAATGGAAGCATGGACTAGGAACTGAGGATATTATATATCTTATACTTTAAATAACACTAATAACAACACCAACCAACCAGCAAACCCCTGAATCCCTAACCTTCCTTGATTACATTTTAAAAGCTATATTTTAAATTTCAAAAGAATACATCATATATAAATTAAGATCTTTGCCTTTTAGTTGACCAGCATCCTTGCTTCAAGCAGAGAGGTTTTGAACTGTCAGACCACTTCTTGTAGCTAGTCAGCCTGCAGCTGACATATCAAGTTGCTGGTTTTTATTGTTGTTGGTTTTCTGAGTGGACATTTTTAAAGCAAAGAAATTTACCACCTTTTCAAAATTATATCATATATGCGGTATGCTTACACACGATTATATGTTTATAAGTACATTGTTTTTGAGTTAGAAAATTTCAGCTCTTGATTCAAATGTCTATCGACAGAGTTGCTTTTAATTAGCATCTAGCAAAGAGATGTTGTCATTTGAATTGTGACTGAACGTTTTTTTAGTTCTTCCTATACAAGACGCAGCAGATTGCCTACAAGTGCCCTGAAAAACACAATTCTCTACCTCTTGTTATCACTACTATTGTTATAATTGTTTCTAAAAGATCTGAACAGGATCCCAGGAACCTTGTGATGTTCTGTTATGCAGTATCCTGGGTTATTAGACATTTTTATCTTCAGAGGCCAAAGGCCAGACAATTTTATTCCATGGATCCTATGACTCTCCTCAATTTCCACTTGGCAGGCCATGTGTGTGTGTGTGTGTGTGTGTGTGTGTGTAGGTCCATTCTAAAAGCGCTTGTTTCCAGAGGTTTTCAAATGCAAATTGAGTGGGAGTGGTGGCAGCGGTGGTGGAGAGCAGTGTATGGATGTGAAGGGATTTGGGCAGAGGGTGTCGCGGGGGCAGTAACTGCACAAATTCAAGGCCATCAGTGCTACTGCAGATCAAAACTACTTAGGTCTGTGAGACCCCTTGGAAAGATAGAGCATTTTCCTAATCTAGAACGAGGCCTGCTGAAGGCTGGTCTCAGTGCTCGCGCTGTTTGGAGAGGGTCGCGAGGACCGCCAGAGGTCAGCTCTCGCCGGGGGCCTCTGGACCAAACTCCTTCCGCGAAGTGACGAGCCGAGTCGCCGGGCCCAGTGCGCCGTCGCGGAGGAAGGCCCCCCGCGGCTCCCCGTCTCCTGGCGCCCCGGAGCGGAGCAGAGGCACCGGTATAGCCACATGGACTGTAGTTTCCGCTGCTGGAGCCCACAGCGCTGGCTCGGACTCGGGCCTCGTCCCAGAGAGAGTGGGTGCGAAAAGCTACCTCTAGCCCGGCTCTCAGACAGAGGAAAGGACGCAAAAGAAGAGGTGTGTTCACACAGGACAACGAGAGACCAGCCGTGGCCTCTACTGGCTAAGTCGGCCTGCGCTCTGCAGCCCCAGAAGCGCGAGGTACGGCGGGGCGAGGGCACCCGGAGTCGCTGCCCGCCCTGCACGCCCGGCCGCGCGCACGCGCTCTCCGGGTTCCTAGAGGGTCGGACTGGCAACCCCAGCACGCCCCCAACGCCCTCTCCAGGGCCACAGGCGACCCGGGTGGGAGGCCGGAGACGCCACTGCGGGACTGGGAACCCGAGTGAGGCGGAGACTCGGACTCAGTTCCTGAAATCGCTTGACTCCTCCAGGATCTGTCAAGTCTAAGGCAGCTCCTGGAAGGCTCCGCGGACTTTTGGGGAAACCCACCCTGTGCCACACCCTGTTGGTCTCTCTGGAGTCCTCCCCTTCCTGGACCTTCCCTCTCCAGATACCCCGCCCTCTCTGGTCCCGGGCTGTGCCGGCTGAGCCCGCCAAGAGGAGAGCGCCGCTTCAGGCAGAGCGAAGGAGCCCCCTGCTGGCCAGACGCGGCAGGCGCGGCCCCCCTCCCGTTCCCTCCGCCCCCGGGGCGCGGCCCCGCCCGGACCCACCTCGACCCTTCCGCGCCCCCAGGTGCTGGGGCTCATTAAAAGAAACAGAAAACAAAACAAAATGTAACAAGAGCCAAAATCTACTCTCTCCTCGTCTCCTGCTCAAGGTAAGTGTGAGTACAGCCTCTCCCATGCCTCTCTCTGACCCTCTGGTCCTTAGGGCTGAGGTCTGGGGGAGACAAAGGGGCTCCTTCTCCCTCCCGAAAAATAAAAGAAATCGTGGTTGTTTTTGAAAGCACGTTTTGCAAGCATTGAAACCAAACCACACACACACACAAACACACACACACACACTCAAGTACACTCTCATTCACTCAACCAAACTCACACTTACCAGTCCGGAAGAGGGTTACTGATGTGCGTGTTTCTGGAAGCATTTCATTAGCTGTTGGAGGCAATGTTTACTGATATTTCAGGTTGTAGGCAACAGCAGTTATACTGTGAATTGGAAAGGGGAGGGAAGAAGAAAGACTTCCTTTAGTTTACTCCTTCCTCCTGTACCTGGACATGAGTCCTATTTGCAGTTGGAAGTCCTGGCAAGGGCAGAAAAGTTTTCATCATACCGAGAAGGAAGAGAGATGATTATTCAAGGGGTGTGTGTGTGTGGTGGTGTGTGTGGGGGGCACCTCCCATTCCTGACTAGAGACTGGGAAAGCGATTGTTTTGTTTATTTAGACAGTTCATGATCTAGGTGTGGATGGCATTTTGAAATGAGTTTAGCCTTGAAATAGATTGTATACTTTTGGGTAGCAGGTTTTTTCTGTGCTTAGGTAAAGGTGAATGGAAGTCGTGGTGTTTCTTTTCAGACAACATTGAGTTAGAGATGGACATAATATTATTGTGACTTTCAGTAATATCTGTCGTCTCTGTGTGTTTCTCCTCTTTGGAGGAACATGGTTAAAATATATATTTTTTAAAAATAAATCTAGGCAAATAACAGAAACAGGTGTCAGTATTGCTTGTTTCTCCTTTCTTCGCACGTTCTCCTGGGGAAAGAAACTAAAGGATTTTGACTCTCCCAGGGACTAGTTTATAGGAGGCAGCATTGAGAAGAGCATCTTTTAAAATGGTGTCTGTTTTCTTTTTTGGTATTTTCAGGTGAATGACAGAATGTTTGACTCGATAATGAGGAAGGGAAAGAGTATGATGTGGAGTGGGATCTGATAGCTCTCTTTTATATCCACCAACCTAGGAAATCTGAACCATTGATAGAGAGTTAGAACTCCTCTGAAGATAATGATAAAAACTAAGACGTGTTGAGTGTTGATCACTGCCAGGTGCTGTGCCTGTCTCATTTTGATTCTTTGTGCACTGCTATGAATAAACTACTATACTAGTTTTTCATTTTGCATAAGAGGAATACGTTTTAGAAGGGAGTAAGGTTTAGAAAGGCTTATTTACTTGACGAAAGTGACTACATCTGGTAAGCCAAAGAGCAAAGTTCTGAAACTAGGTTGTAAAAGGAACTTGAGAGTCATGCTTATTGTATTTTATCCAGACTAATAAACTAAATATTTTAGCTGAGTTTTACTCTTCCATAGAAAAATTTGAAGATACTTTTTCTGTAAAGAAGATATTTGCTAAAATGGAAGTATTTATTCTAAAACTGCTTTTGTATCAGGTCCCTATCCCCATTTCACAGATGAGAAAACTGAGAGAATGAATTGTTAGGCCTTAAAACTGCATCAAGAATTAAAGGACATAATTTCAATTCTTAGCCGTTCTCCTTAACCTCGCTGTCTAAACACAGAAAGATCGTTGGTTTTTCTCAAAATGCTAAACATTAAATTATTAACAGCTCAGAGTCCATATTTCTCAGTAAAGAAACTTTCTTTCATCTTAATTATGAATACCTTTTTATACCGAAAGATTACAAATGTAGAAAAAGTGTATTCTCAGTGGTGAATTAAATGACATAAAAATGGCAAAAGGCTAAAATAACTACATCAGCTTTACTTGAAATGCAGTTAAAGCAGTTAAAAAGATATCTGAAAGGCGTGTGTCAGTGCAATTTTAGTGTTCTCCACCCCCCAAAGACCTATCCCACCCTACCCTAGGAAAGTCATTCCACACTATATTTCAGATTGCTTTTGTTCACAAAGGAATTTAACACAAGGTTTGGTGCTTTTCATCTCCATTCATATATTTCCTTTTTTCTCTGTGAATGGTTACAGTAAAAATGTCAAAACAGATCTCTGAAGTGGCCAAATTAATGGCAAAAAATATATATACAGTATTAATTGGCAAAGGGATTTTGACTGGCATCCACATTTTAACATACACTTACAATGCTCTGAAGTGTATTGGGTAGAACTGATTTACTCTGTGTTATAAACTTAGCTCAGGTACAGAATGTACTTCATAGAATGGACTTAGAGTTCCTTCATCTTCAGTAGAGCTAAAAACTATCAGAAAAAGCCAGATAAACTGCCTTAAGTCACTCATTGGACTACAACCCATGCGTCTCTGCTTTCTCAGTCATTTGTGTGGAAATTATTTGGTCACATGCCTCCTGTCTTGTTGGGGATCTGTGCTTTTTCCAAAGGTTTAATTTAGTTGAATATGATTGTTAATGTTAAGTTGGGAATAATCTCCCTCCCATCTCTCATTAAAACTCTTAGTGTCAATATCAGTTTGAAACTATTATGTTATATAATGAAGCTTGCTTGTCTGTGTGAATTTGTACTATAAACACTTTCACAGATTTTTTAAACTTCAGGGGCTTTTTGAAATTATGTAGTCTAATCCTTTTATTGTATTGATGAATAAATTGATGTCCTAACAGATAATATAGAATTCTCAGGGTTATCCATCTAGTTTGGGGGAGAATGAAAGCTGGAACCCACATTTTCTGTATTCAAACTCTTAAGCCTAGGGCATTCCCACAGCATCATGTTCCTTCTTTTTTTTTTTTGATTGTCAATGATTCAATCACTCATTCAACAATTGGTTATTACCATAAATTTGGCAACTATCCTAGGCATTAGGAATTCAACAAAGGGAGAAATCAGACAATCCAGAAAAAGGCCTAGATATGTTGAAACATAATCTAGTGGTGGGCAAATCAAATGCCACTCTTAATCATTATAAAGATATTTCATAGACATTTTTTTCTTAAAAAATAACTTTAGTGTGTTATCCTGTGCAAGACAGACAAAAACATTCTCATATTCTTTCACATTTCCTACTGAAGAAATTTGTGGGAGCGCTTAGTGCCAAATAATGAAATAATTGATGGGAAATTGGTAAAGTGGACATAGCAAACCATAATCAGCTGAGCTCTACATACCTGACTTTCCTAGTTCTTCTGTGAATTTGGGATTAAACAGTGAGAAAATGTAGATTTGTGTAGGAGCTGAGATAAAGACATAATAAGGAAATCAAGGAGGAAATGATTCAATGAATTTTTTTTTCCAGTGGTGTATTTTCAAATTTCTGTAAGATTGTCCCAGTAAGTGAACCAAAGCAGCAGGAGAGCATTCGTTTGAAAGTTTAAGGCAGAAGCCTCAGGGTTTTTTCCAATGATTTTATTTTTTTAATGATTTTCTTAACTTTCCCTTTATAGAGTAAGATATACAGTAGCCCCCTCTTCCTAACCCCCCCACCTTGTGATAATTGGGGAGGAAGTTATAAAAGTTCAATCCTATAGAATCCTGGGTTTCCTTATTTTGAGATTCATCAAACAGTATTTTTCAGAAAATAGAACTGACCATTAGAACCAAAACATATATTAGACATTGAAATGAAAAAAAAAAAAAAAAGATCAAATGATTAGGATACAGTAACTTCCTAAAATTCCCCTTCTCCACTGCATCCCCCACAAGAACTTTTAACCTGTCAAGGTGAGATCCATGAGGACTAATGGCCAATTTTCTTAGATCCACATTTATCACTATCGAGGGGCAAATTTCTACAGGGTTTTACTATATTTGACTTAGTAATAAAACACAGTTCCCTCTTGGCAAAGTACCCAGTGGAACTTTTATTTAATTGAAGAAGGGAGGAGTAGAGGTGTGGAGAGTTTTGTCTGATAACAAAAGGGGAAAAAGTACTTTTACTTTCTGAAGCTTCTTTTATGCTCTTTCCTGCCACTTTAATCTGATTTTTGTTCTGGAGTGCCATTAAAGCAACACTTTAATAGTTATAATGCAGCATAATACAATAGTTTCAGATTTTGGCCTTCTATATGTCACATATTAGGCAGGACTAGTTAAAACAGATTATTGGATGATTGTTCCATAGTGGGGGCTACCCAGATCCAACTCATGGTATTGTGTATTGTTTGAGGAACCCTTGCACAATTTCCTTTTCATGTTGCCTGGATGTCAGATGTAGGTATCAACCAAGAAAATGATTAGGTTGGCAAGTCAGTGATGTGCCTCCAAGTGTAACTGAATCCAGACTACAGCTACACAGTTTGGTATTGCAGGAAAGTGGTTGAAGTCTTAACTCCATTGCCTGTATTACTGAAATGAGAAGTTATAAGAAAGGAAATCTGAATCTCCTTCAACTTTTTCTGCCCGCAGGCCAACTGAAGAAGCAATAGCATATTCCCCCTCCATGATCACTGAACAAAGTAGAAATCTTAAATAAAGAAAAACATGAGACCTGCTATCTTTTTGCTCTGCTTTAAGATCTGAGTGAGCTTATGGAACAATTATGTTGGAACTCCCAAGTGATGTGACTAAGGTTATCTTTCTGGAGGGCTGAAAAAGGTCTTTGTGAACCACACTGCTATTGGCGACAACCTTCTGTAGAAAGACAGAAGGAAGGAAGGGCAAAAGGGAGGAAGAAAAAGAGGGCCAAAGGAAAAAATCTCATTTGAGGTTTGGATTGAATGACGAGAGATACTTTCAGCCTTCAGGTTTATTTTCTCTGCTCTAGGTATATAATACTATAGTTTTAGATCTTTAAATCCACACTTAGGCATTGAACTCTCAGAATAATATGTTTATAGAAAATAAAGCCATTTCTATTTGAAAACAAATGGAAAAAATAATTATTTTTCCCCAAATGTGTACCCGTTTAATTGATCAAATGCATCCAAGAAATTCTGCTGGCAATTTGAACACTCTGTAGGTGTTGTTGCTGCTCTAAATTTGTCTGCAAGAGGAATTGTAAATGGTATTTACCTTTTAATTAAACAAAGCATCTTGCAAATTAAACACATGTTCTTGCACATCAAAATTTAGTTAACATCCTTTTCATTGTTCATCCTGCTGACACTCTGACAGCATCACGAGTCCACATACAATATAAAACCACGATGCTCCCCCCTCCCCTGCACTTTGCATTCCTCAGAGTAGATGATATCGCATGCTAGAGTACACTCTATCACTGACTTCTAATAACTGAGCAGCTTTTCCCATTTAATATCCTTAATATTGGGTAAAATATGGGACTGCATTGGTGTGTCCAGAACCTGGAAAGCTTTGGACACTGATCTGACATGTGTCTTATAATCTTCCAGTGGAAATTTGACAGTGAATGACAGAACACCTTAGAGGAATCTAAGAAGCTGATAAAGGCAGAAGCACTACACATGAATGCAGAGTCTGGTTTCTAATAGCTACATACTTTTTTACATGCATACCAGTAATTTGACATTTATAATTCACTGTGGAGCTGAATTTCTGTCATTTTCTTACTGTCAAGTCCTCCACATTTTGAAATAAATGTCCCTTCTAATTATTATATGAATTTGAACTCCAACATTCCATTTTTCCCCTGTGCTTTATAATGGAGTACTGCATTTGGCCCAAGTCTGATTTACAAGAACATTTAGGGAATGTGATCATTTCACATGTACCCCACAAACTGTACATGGGAACCTCTTTCTTGATTGCACTCTGCTTACTTGTGAAAGTACAATTTAAAACTTATCCATCAGTATTGTTTCCAAGAAAATAAGGTTATTAATGGCAGAATGAAACTGAGATAATTAGGATATAGTCTTAATGGAACAAAAGTCAGAGAGAGGTTTTTTAATAAAGCAAAACTATAGTTAATGACTGTCACTCAATTGTACTGGTGCTCATTAATCTCTTTTATTTCTGTTTATTTATGATTTATATAATTGAAGTGAAGTCAGTTGCTTAGGATATTGCCAAAAGAGAAATGCTTTCTTTGAGAAGCAGCATCTCAGGATAATAGTTAAATAAAATTCAGGGTGAGATGAAGTCTTCTCTTAGGATTATGGCATCTCCATGATTTCCTTCTTTAAAGTTGAAGGATAGTTTTTAACTATCAGTGTTTAGTTTTAAGGTTAAGGTAAATAGCATATTGAAGAGATGCTACTCAGTTAAGAAAAAGTTTTGAGGAACGGAAATGATTTGTGTGACTTTGAGTGGAGATGAGTAGCTCCTTAGTATCCTCATAAAAAGTCTCTCAAAAGAATAAAATACCATCTTGCCTTGTCTTAACCAAGCATTTAAAAACAGGAGGAAATAATGAAAGTACAATTGCAAATAATGAATTTTATATTTTAAATAGGTGTTTATAAAAATATCGGTAATACGAGGCATGTTTGTTGGCCAATATAACTCATAAGAATTATGTGTTCTTGATTTCAAGGAAATGAATAGAATGTCAACACTGAACACATACATACAGGACTTAAAAATAATCACATTCATTTCCCTAAATTTAGATCAGACCAAAGGTTAGGAACTTTGGCTAAGTGACAAAGTTTTAAGATGTTATCATTTGCTTTTATACAAATACAACTTCTGTCACCTTGTTTAAGCATTTCATAGTTTAACTGGATACAAACAATTATCCAACTGTAAAGAAAATCTATGTCAGCCAACAAGTTTCAGAAATATTGACTGGGACTTTCACTAATGTGTAAAATGTGCCTGAACTATAGATGTAGATTTTCTATCTGAAAAAAAAAAAAAAAAAGTAAGTTCAATATTGAGCCTTTCACAATTTAGTTTTCACTAGGCTTGTGAAAGATAAAGCATTGATTTAACTCTTCGTGAACCATCCAATGTATAATAATTTCTAAATGATAGAAGGTTTGTTTCTCTTTGATTGATTTCATAATATATTCAAATAATGTGCTCCTGTGATATTTTCTGTAACAATTTTCAGAAAAATAGGCATGCTTTCATGAATGCTGTAAAATAACCAGTGCTTCTTTAATTTTGGTAAGTGACAGGTATTGGGGTAATTGTGTGATACATCTTATTCCATTGCATCTTACAGTAACCCCATAAGAGATACTTTGAGGGAACTGAGACTCTTGGACACCAAATGTCTTGTTCAAGGTCCCCTCCTAGTATAAAGTGGATCTTAGATTCAACCAAGTTCTGATTTATGAGGATTCTTTTTTTTAATAAACAGTGCTATGTGGCTACTCACAAGTTTCATTTGCTGAACACTTACCATGTCTCAGACTGCACTTAGCAATTTATGTACTACAAATGGATTTTCTTTAGAACCAAATCTAAACCATTGATCTAAGACAAGGATTTTGACTAAAAAGGCACTTTTGGGTTTAGGTAATTGTGGAACTGCAAGGGTAGTTTTAACGTAAAGCAAAGTTTCTAGTGTTTGCCAAGCCAAGTGTGTACTGAGTGTCTGCAATGCCTTTTCCACTTTCATACTTTTCCCTAAGTTTGTGTCCATTTCTATTAAACAAACTCTCATAAGAAGGTAGTCATGCCAAAATTTGAGTTTGACTAGGGGCATCTTAGAAAATGCATAGAAGTTAAGCTCTAGGAAAGGAGAATCATTTATGCATTCATTCTCCTTTCAGTTTATTTATTTTTAACTTTTTAAAATTCATCTTGTTTTATTTTTATTTATTATTTACTTATTTGAAGATGTGAGGTAACATTGGCCCATACCAGCATACACGATTCAGAGAAACAGGTTCCATTCATTCATCTAAAAATATGAAATGGATGGGAGTATCATAGGGAGTTCTAGAAATAGATGTAGTTCAAGGGTAGGAAATTAGAAGCCCTCCAAATAGGGCCCACAATGTGAATTTTTCTCCATCTATTTTATTTTGAAAAAAAAAAAAAAAAAAAAGAATTTAAATACCCTTGGATGTAGCATAGATTGTTTAGTACACTGTATTCCATCACTATTACCACATTCTCATCCTTCCTTGTTCCACACATTCCTTACTTAATTCCTTATATCATTTTGAGTTTATAACTGCAAGCAGTCAAACATAGATTTTTTTCGAGAACGCTGAGTCCATACAAGTTAGATTTTCTCTCCAAGGTTGATGTCATTTTTTTTTCTTTCTAGTATCTAGAACAATGTTTGGCATATAAGAAAGTCAATAAATATTTATTAAATGATTTAGTGAATGAACAAATTAATGTGACAGAATTGAGACTAGAACCCATCCAGTATTTGTTGCACCTTATCACTTAATTCTCACAAGAAATGGAGGCAACATCTTGAGGTTTCTGTGCAGGAAATCTGGTTCTATCTTTCCATGTAAGATTTTTTTTTTTCTTTTTCTGCCTAAATCAAATGAGGCCTAAACTAAAAGCAATTCAACCAAAGGCGATTCATTCAAAGGTTGGTTTCAATTTGAAACTAAATTGAAATCATGTAAACATAACAACTAAATGTACAACACTTTCCAGAAGACCTGGAAAATCACATTTGCTTCCAATAAAGTCGTGATTATTGATGTACTCCACTAGCTTTATCCCTGAGCCAGGGGGACAAAGAGACATCAGGCGAAGTAAATATCTTTGCCAGGCTTATCAAGAACATTTTAGGAGACTGGAGAAATCTTTGGTGCCGATGTCATATTGAAACTTTCAGAAGGAAAAAAAACATAAGTTAACGGAGCCATTTCTCAGTCTCTATGAATAATCTCTGCTATACCAACCTGGTATATTAAAAAAAAAAACATATTAAAAAAGAAAAACCAACTGATTCCTTTCGTCAGCATTTGCTGGTATATTTAGTGTTAGATTGCTTTGGGCCGATTCTCCTATCGTTGCTATAGTGTGTCAATCATATGACTACTCTAGAGAACTTTGGCATGCCCAATAAGGATAATTGTAAAAATTAAGAGAAAATTAATGACTTTCACAGAAGAGAGATAAACCAGTTGGACATACCAGGTTTACAAAGTCAAGGAAGAATATGAGGTTATGTCTGAGGTTGAAGTGAGACCAGGTCCTCATCTGCTGTGCAATCATCTTTACGACTATCACATTAAGTAACACACTGCTTCAAAGCTATTAGAACTACTTATGTCTAAGGACAAACTTCAAAATCCTCAGCATCTCTGCCTAGGCTGTCTACGTTGGGTACACAATAAAAATTTTTTGAATGAGGTCATAGATATTTGCTGGTATTCAACCAGTAATTTCTGAACCTTGTTTTATTTTTTTTAAACCCAGACTAAAAGATTTTCCCCTTAATACTCAAGGAAAGCTGTTCTCTCACTTTAAACCTGTCCCATGTCTCATCTCCTCTTTGAAACTAATGTTGTCACTGTTCTTGAACATCCTCTGAAAAGACTGATACAATCGCTCTGTTCTTTACCACATTGCACTGCACTTTCTCTGCTGCTATTAAGTGCATGACATACTTTGCTTAACTATTTTATTGCTATTGTGTACATGCCTGCATCATCTATATTATAGACTATAGTTATATGCTCATTTATCCTCTATTATAGCCACTAGGTACACACTTGTCCCCTAAAAAAATGTAAGCTCTAGGAAGAAGAGATAGTGATTCTTTTTGTAAATCTTTGCTTTCTGTGGTGTGGCAGATTTTCAATAAATGTTGGATGAATCAATCCGTCTGCAAATCACGCTGGACTACTTCTATAGCAAAAAACAAAACAGCCCAAAACTGAGAGGAAGGCATGGTATCTTTGATATATATCTACCATTTTTTTGTGTGTAACTATAAAGTTATTCTCTTTACCTAAACTTTTGTTCTTTTTTCTTACTTTACAAATGATCTATGAAATTTACACAACAAATATCATTTATTTTTTAAGACAATCGTATTTATTCTGTTCATGTTGACATTATTAAAAATTATTTTTAGACCATCTCCTCTCCTCTAGAATTGTTTTGAAAGCCAGTCACATTTCTTGTCAGGCTTTACATTTGCTCCCATTTTTGGTTTGTCATAAAAAAATCAACCCATGTTCAAAATGTAAAGATTTGCAACAATTGAAAAAAATCCTCAATGCCACGTAAGTTAATGATTTAAAAAATGGTGCAACAGCCCTTACAAAATATTAAGGAGTCATTGAAATAATGGCATATGGATGAAATTAGGATGTTATTTACATAAATACCTTTTTTTTAAACTAGAGATGATTTTCTTCTTTTTAATGAAAAATGAAGCCAACAGAGAATCTGAAAAAACAATTCAGTGAACACCCATATACACTCCTCCTTGGTTCATCAACTATTAATATATTGTAAACATTTTCTTTATTTGCTTGTCTGTTTCTCTTTCTAGTTAGACTTAATAGAGATAGGTAGGAATTATAGTATCTCTGTGTTTCCTGGGCTCAGCAAGTTTTCTTCATTTCTTTTTAAAAATTTTTTTCAATTGAGGTAACATTGGCTTACAGTGCATTATATGATTTAGAGATAAAGGATCACATCCTTCAGGTATTGTTACCACACCACCCACATCACCAAGACATCCATAGTCCTCTCCTTATATAGTCCACTGTACCCCCTTCTCACTTTGTTCTCCTCTAGCCCTTCCCCCTCTGGTAGACTCAATTCTACACAAGATTTCTAGGGTTTATTAGTTTGCTTTTATCTGATCTGTTACCCTATAGTCCACATATCAGTGACACCATCTGGCATTTGTCTTTCTCCTTCTGACTTGCTTCGCTTAGCATAAGAGATCATATTATTTCTATTGATATTTTATGTCTATTTTCTATATCAGTCACATTTTCTCTCACTTTTTCTGCTTTGTTTTGTTTTATTAACTTTGTTCTATGCTTAATTTATTCAGAATCATTTATGATCTATTTTTTGGTTGTTGTTGAATCCATTCTTGAGCAGCTTGTAATTTAGTCTTTATTTTTAAGATGATTTTTGTCTTTTTCAAAATGCCATTTGTCTTTGAGTTTGTTAGTTCTCACTTTATGTAATTTTTTGTGTCCATTTCTGTCGAAATTGATAAAGTACAATTTAAATTTTCTTTAAAAGGAATCTGTAAATTTTGTGTAAGGACATTTAATTCAGTGTCATTTTATTTTGTTGTAGCTTTACTAGGGAGAATATAAGGTGAAATATTTTGATTCGTATATTCTCTTTTCCTTTTAATTTATATGAACATTGTTTGACAGTATTTTTTCAAATTTTAAATGTTTGATTTTCTTTGACCAGAGATATGCTTTATGCAGACAGTGGTTTTGGATAAGTTATTAGGTTTTTTAGTTCCAGAGTACTTCTTTTTAATATGGTGACATTATTTTCTTTAATTGATTAGGTTTGGGGAGGTAGAGGACTGCATTTTAAGATTTTGTGACTCTTTGTTTGTATTGACTTTGTAACTTTCATTTCTTCCTTCCTTTCTTATTACCCCCAAACCTTCAGGAGAACATTTTGCTAACTGGCCTTTTCCTTGCAAGAGTGTTGCTTTCCCCAGAGTATAATTCCTGGTCTTACGCACTTTATCACTTTCGTTTTGGTTTCCCAGTGAGTGATACTCAGATAAACCAGATTTCAGACTATTTTTTGTATTTCTTCACCTCAACAGTAGAAATTCTCTTTCTGAGGTTATTTTATCTGTTCCACACCTATATGCTCTGTTCCGTTCTTTGTTTTTATGTGTACGGTCTGTATTGAGTAAGACTTAGAAAATGACTGTTGACTTTGGATATTTATTTACACACTTACATAGAATTTTAAACTTGTAGTGTTCCTTGTATCCTAGTTATGCTGTAAACCTAGGTTAATGAGTGGTCTCGCATATTCTATGTTGATTGCTGTGGTCCTTTAGACACAGTGGGAAGAAATTAAGATTTATGTGGATGCATTATCTTACAGGAATCAGGACACTTCTTGTGCTCTTGTGACACAATGTTCTTTTTTTGGAATGTATCAGTGGTTGCTATTGGAAGTTTTTTCTTGAAGAGAAGACAAAGAAGAGATACTACTGGCAGCTCAGGGTGAAACTTGTCACAGATATTCTTGAGAGCAATCTCAATGTCCTGAATTACACATGCAATGTATTTTTAAATTGTAAAAGAAGGTGATAAGACAGTATGAACACCACAACACTATCTTTATTTTAAAAATGCATATTTTTATAGAAAATTGTCTAGACGTTTATATATATATAAATTGATGTACTATGATTAAAAATGGGCAGCAGTCTGGACTATAAATCTTTTTCTTAATTTTTCTCTAACAAACAATAGCTTATTTAATCATGAAAAGGCATTTTCATTTTAAAACAAGAGATAGTCACAATTCAATGAACTTTAACAAACCTTTTAAATTTCTGCTATAAGAGAAATAATAATAGATACTGCATTACATTCTAAATGAGTTTAGAATATGTGAAGTGAATTATAATGACATGAATTATATATGCATACATACACACATTTGTATATACATTCAAGATATTTGTGTCAAAAAGTAGTCCCATCATATCTGAGATGTGCAAAGGATGGGCAAATGCAGTGGAAGGAGCCCCAGAGAGTGAATCCAGCCAAGGGCAGCTGACCTGGGAGCTGCCTAAGTGGCTGCTCTGTGGCCAGGTCTGGGTACAGCAGATCCCGCTGAGCAGTACAGTACACAAACATTCCTGAGCAAGCAACTGCCCTCTCTGTTTTTTCTTGAGACATTCTGATTAGAGGAAGGAAGAGAATAAATCTAGCTTGAAAGTAGGTAGTTATATGTGGCAAAATATTTGTGCAACTATATTAACAAGTATGTTTAAAATATTTGGTTAGGACCTCCCTGGTAGCCTAGGGGTTAAGTCTCAGTTTTATCATTCCTGTGGTGTGAGTTTGATCCCAGCTGGGGAGCTAACTCACATATGGTACAACAGACCTCCCCTGTTTCACTTGCTGCTCCTCTAACAGTGTATGTCAGTAAATCTGCCTGTTAGCTCCTCATTCTGTCTCTGGTGAATCCCCACACCCGCATCTCTGACCTATACTCCAGTTCTACACAAAAATAAAATAAAAAAAATATATAATACTTGGCTAAAATTAACCCCTACAGACATGTCACAAGCATTTTGATTATGTTTATGGCAAAAGAACATAATGGAAATAGACTGAAAGTAAATAAGAAAGGCAGTGGTATCTAGGTGCTATTAATCTTTATTTGCTGATTTTTGAAGTTTTATTACAGTTCAAGAAGAAAGACTCAAAATGAAGCAAAATTAGTTAATCTACAACTGAATTAGGGTATCAGCCCTTAAGAATTTACAGTGTAAGATTGGAGATTGTTTTACTGAGAGATTTTAATTCATCCCATTTCAGAACTATGCATTTTACCTTATAAGGAAAAATCCTGTATTTTATTCTGAAGCACGATCTTTCCAGTCTCTCTCCCTCTTTTCATTTTTTAGTCTTATTAATGCCAGTTTCAAACATTTTCTGTTCAAAATCAGTCTCTCTCCCTCTTTTCATTTTTTAGTCTTATTAATGCCAGTTTCAAACATTTTCTGTTCTTCAGGGCACATGGAGCTCATTGTTGCCATGTTAGCTGTGTGGGTCAGGAAATGTGAACAAAAGTGCTGGGTGTTCTTCTGCCTGGACATTTTAAGAGCCAGAGTGCAATGTATTACACTCTCTGCCTGGAAAACATCTCTATTTAGCTGGGCCCTGGAGTCAGGGAAAAGAACAGACCCTCAGTCACACCCCAGCTCCAATAAACACCCCCATACTCAAAAGACATGTAGCTTGAATGAGAAATTGAACGATGAGATTTTACTTTTGTTTTTACTTTTAGCTACAACATTATCTAGCGTATTCTATAAGCATGTAGAAAAGAAGGGAAATTACTTTCTTTGTGCAAATTTAGCGTTTTGGAATTGGGGAAAATTTTATACCGTCGGTCAATTCTATCTTAACTTGGTATTTCATATTACATATATGTATATAATCATATATAACCATATATATGCTGTTATAATTTTATGATAAAACTTTTTTTTTTCAAATACTTCAACTATTCATTCTTCCTTGAAGATCATCACTAGGTCAATTCCCTTCTGGGGTTCCCTCCCATATTTGCATATGGCTCATGCACACTTCAGGTTTCTGCTGGGATGCTGTCTCTTCTGAGCGCCTTTCATGGCCACTGTATCTAAGTACATCCTGACCTGTTACCTTTTATCACAGTGTCTTGTCTGCATTTTCTGAGCTCACAAGTAGATTTGTTTCCTTGTTATGTGTTTATTGTTTTTCTCACCCTCTAGCTTGCAGCTCCACATCTTTATCTATATTCTTCACAATTGTATAACCTGTCCAAGTTCAGAGTATCTAGTACATATTTGATGATTAAACAAATGACAGAATTATTGTAACAAATGTGCATAAGATAGAGGCACCTTTAATAATGTACTGTTTTAATTTAATGTTAGGAATAATATCACTTTTTTCTAGTATCTTAGTATTGTTTAAGCCCATGTTAGTAAGAAATAGTTAATTCAAAGGTATTATTTTTTATTAAAGCAGTGTTGATTATTATTAATATTGTGATTTTTATTCTAGTTTATGCATGCCCTGTGAATTTCCAGTAGGGAAATGTGGTCATGTATTTCTCATTTTAAGATATGAATCGAGTATGTATTAACATTATGTAATTGTTAGCTAAGGAGTCTGTCTGTGACAGTGCTTGGCAAGCCAGGAAATTTTCAGTTCATATTGACATCAGAGGCCAACCTGTGGTAGAGTCTCTCTAGACAGACTCAGATGTGATCTAGGCATAGAAAATGTCTGTTTAATAGCAATGAATTTTACTGCAAAATCTCTATGCACATATAGTGTGTATATGTATGTTTAGAAAAGCTTTTGAATTGTAATGGTTTTAGAAAAGAGCAATATAAATTTTTTTAAAGAAAAAATCTTTTTTAAAATAATTATTTTGACAAAAAATAAAAGTTTTTAGAGTATTTAATGAAATTCATTATTTTGGGGCCAGTGCTGGCCCCAGTCTTCAGTGTTTACAATTTGAATTAATGTTTTATGTTAAGGACCATAAACTCATTTAGTCACATGTTGTTGGAGTGTAATTAATGTTGTCATTATAAATATTTATGTAACAGCATTTTCAGAGAAATTAAAATTGCAGTGATTCTATATTATCTAAAGAGTGACATAAAACTAGTCTTTGAAGAATAATTTCAGAAGCAACTAGAACATTAAATTTGGAGTAAAATATATAGGGAGAACAAGCCGTCCTTATATAATGAGCATAATAATTGTCAAGGATTTATGGATTAAATTCAGAAATAATTTTAAGAAATCTTTAATCCAGAAAATCACAAAGAACACAGTACACACACCCACACCCCCCACACATGTACGTTTTGACTTATTTAAGCACATAATACTAGCGAGTATAGGTAGATTATATAATTAGAAAAAAATCTTTAATCAGTATATTTTATTAAGCAAATAATATTGATGAAGTTGCCTCCAAATTTAAGACTAATTGACAGTAAATGTTTGTTATATGACAACAAATCTAAATTACACTTTGTTTGTACTAAAGAAAAAACCTCTTAGTGGCTGTGAATTTTTCACATTTTTACCAGGATACTTCATCTCTTTTTAAAAAAATTAATTTATTTGCAGTGACATTGGTTTACCTCACTATATAGGATTCAGAGGACTAGGTTCACACCTCCTAAGATGTGCATCACCTCATCTCACCCCTAGAGCACCTGCATCCCTGTGTGCTATACTGCTGGGCTCCTCCTGACTTTGTCCTCCTCCACCCATTTCTAGACTTTGTTTTCATTTAATTTCTTCAGTTCATTTGTACTGTATCTCTTTATTCTACATATGAGTGAAATTATCCAGTTTTTGTCTTTCTCTCTCTGGCTAATATCACTTAGCACAACCCTCTCCTATTGCAACCGGGTTGTTGCAAATGGCAAAGCTGTGTTTTTTTTTTTTTTTTTTTTAATTTAAAAAAAATTTTTAAGCTGAATACTATTCCATTGTGTGTATGTACCACATCTTCTCAGTCCACTCATCTGTTGTTGGGCACTTAGATTGTTTCCAAACTTGGCTATTATAAGTAGGGCAAAGCATGTAGGAGTGCATCCATTCCTTCGAATTAGTATTTTTGCATTCGTTGGATAAATGCCATGAAGTGGGATTACTGGACCAAATGGTAGATCTATTTTTCTACTACTTTGAGAAAGCTCCATACTGGTTTCACAGGGACTGGTCCAGTTTTACATACTCAATATCTGAAACCACAGTAGAACTATGAGGACTCAAATGCCTGCCACCATCAGGAAACTGCAAAATCAAGAAGCTTTCCTCATGCCTGGGCTCTAGCGTCTCCCTGCAACTGCCCTGTGCACACCAGCAGCATCATAGGGTGTCTCACACTCACCCTCTCCCTGCAGAACTTCCTTCAGACTCCAAATCATACCTGGAGCTCCACAAAAGAATGTAGAATAGTTCATTTTTAGGTTCTGACCTGCACAGCTGAAGAAGGTTGGAGTGAGTGTTGAGAGAGTATATACAACCCTTTGAACATAAAACAGACTTAGACTTATGCTCCAGAGACATTTTGTGCCTTATTTTATTTTCATTTTTTTAAAAGATTTTTAAAATTTATTTATGCATAGAAGAGCTGGGGCACAGGCCAGAGTCATGGGAGGTGAGGGGATTCACCAGAGACAGAGTGGGGAGCAGAACAGGCAGACTGACTGAAATATACAGCTGAGGGAGCAGCGGGTGAGGCAGGAGAGGTCTGCTGCGCCATGTGGGTCCCCTCCCTGGCCGGGGATCAAACTTGTGCTGCTGTGCTGCGGATGCTTCACAGTGCGGCACTCAGCCCGCTGTCTACCAGGGAGGCCCCTATTTTTTTTTTCAATTTAAATTATATTATATTCATTATTTGCATCATTAACTATGTCATAAAAGGTACATTTTTGGATGGCATTTTTACTTTATTGAAATAATATTTTGATGAGCAAATCTGGTTTTGTAATTATTAGACCCATGTACTAAGACATGTGAAGCACACACCATGTATTTATTGCATAAATTAATATAAATTGAGGACCATGCTCTGTAATTTCATCATTCCTACCCATGGGGAGAGGGGAAATCCTGGAAGGCTGTTTTGGGGATGCTTTATTGGCAGCCTTGGAGCAAGCAATGACTTCTGTTGACATTCTGCTGGAGAGGAGACATTTTGAAGCCACATCCTAAGACAAGGGGGAGGGAAATAGAGGGTAGTGGGGCCTAGCTGTGATTCTGTTAGTGGAGTAGAAATTTTGCAGAACAGCCTTCACCACAGCAGAGAAGGAATTAAAGACTATTTTCTATTTGCTTATAAGGTCCTTTCTATTTAAATTGCTCATTGGTTAATATTACTTTTGAAGCTGCTAATTGTCTATAGTCTATACTATTATTTTGCAGTTTAACTGAAACAACATATTTTTTCCAGAAGGAATGAATAAACAGTAAGTAGAGACAGGATGCATTTGAAATATTTTCATTAGAGCAGCTATACAACATAATTAAACAGAATCCTTTTCAGACATCTTGATGGTTTCTAGCCAGTGCCCAGCTCTGTTGAGACAACTGGAATAAGACTTATTCTGTAAACACCCAGATAGTCTACTAAAAGCTAGAGTAGAAATTTTCTTTCTAAATTTCCTATAAAGAGTCTACTAAAATGCCACTGATGGTAGTTTATTTCACTAACCTTATGTCACTAACTACTGGAAGGATACCCTACCTAGTGATTTTCTAGTCCCTCATAAGATGAACTCAATCCTCCTTCCCCCTTGTTTTCACAGCCTGTATCTCCCATCATTAGGAAGCTCATAAGTCCTGTTTAGTACATCACTAACTACATTATTGCTGAACAAATTACTCTTATTTCTATGCCTCTGAAATACACAGAAAATAAGACAAGGTAGGTCAGCCTGACAAATGTTGACTTTGACTAGAGAGAATTTATGTCTGCTGCATTGGCTGAGATTAATTAGACTTAATCACACTCACCATCATCATTAATTTCCTCCCTAAATTTCTAAATGATAACAAATCAGTTAAAATGTGTGCCTACTCCAGAGTAAGCAGCTCAACCCTGGGGTTTTCATACAACAAAGTGGATAGTTGAAGTTCTTATTATTTATTTTTCATTAATAAAGAGCAAATCATAAAGAGATAAAAATGTTTATGAAATGCACACAAGTAGGTAAATATGGAGACTCATCTTAGCAGATTATCATTTGATTTGGATAATCGAATATAATTGTTTGACTTAACAGTTAAATTGGTTGACCAAATAATTTAATGGATTTGTTTGTAGCCATTCTGTGATAGATTACAATCTTTTGGAGAATTAAGGTAGTATTTATGGTGAAATCTTTTTTTAGTGATTGATTTAACCAAAATTAGATTCTTTTTCCTAAGGAGGACAAAGAAGATCTTCATTATTCTCATTATCTTTAGCTTCAAGGAGATGTTAATTTGAGGAAAAATGAGTATGATCAAAAGTATAGCAGTGATAACAGATAATCTTTATTGTGTGCTTACTGTGTGCCATGTACCAGGGTAAATCTTTACTCTTTCAGTAGATTTTTTCTGAGAGTCTGACACTGAACACACAGTGAATCTTTAGAGTTTACATTCCAGTCAGTGGAGACAGACAGATATGATAAATAAGTAAATTATATAGCATGTTTCAGAATGATAAATACTATGAAGAAAATAGAGCTGAGTCAGGGGAACAGGAATGCTAAAAATGAGACTGAAAATTTTAGGCAGCATTGAACATATTGGGTAGATGAGGACAATTACTGATTTACAGAATCTATCTTTTCTGGTTTTCCTTTGGCTTGCCAGCCATGTTCAGCATCACTGGCCTGTCTTGAGGGCTTGCTATCACTGGCTACTTTCTAGTTTGAATAAGTCCTTTTCCTTAATCAGGATGAGCTAGAACTTTCCATCTGGTCTATAGTTATGGTTTCAGCTCTGATTTGAGACACTTCTCTTAAAGCCCTGTAAGACCTAGCTTCACCAGAGAATTCTCTTCCAGTTACTTCACTTTTCAGAGCATATGACTAACTGGCCAAACGTATCTGTGTCTCTTAGTTTCTCTTGAGTTCTTTCTTTTCTTTCCCAAATCTGTTTTCAAAATGAAGGGTGAATAAAAAATAAAATAAAATAAAATAAAATGAAGAGTGATAATGATAATAATAGAATGGCTACTATCAAAAAGACAAGATATAACAAGTGTGGTGGGAAATTTTGTGCTTTATTGGTGGGAATGTAAATTGTTGAAGCCACTAAGGAAAACAATTTGGAGGTTTCTCAAAAATTTAAAAATGAAAATACCTATGATCATGTAATTTCACTTTTCTGAGTGCTTATCTGAATAAAATGACAATACCACTTGAAAAGTGGTCATTGTAGTGTTATTTACAGTATCTAGAAGATGAAAACAATCTAAATGGCCATTGGCAGGTGAGTGGATAAAGAAAATGTGATATATTTATATACATTTCATTTATTAAAAAGTTATATATTTATGTATTATTAAAAAGAGATCTTATCATTTGTGACAACATGGATGGACCTTGAGGGCATTATGCTAAGAGAAATTAAGTCACAGAAAAGCAAATATCATAAGGTTTCACTTATATGTGGAATCTTAAAAAAAACAAAAACAAAAACAAATAGAAAATCCCAACAATAAAGGAGCTCACAGATGCAGAGAACAAGTTGATAGTTGTGAGCTGCAGGGGGTGAGATTTGTGCAAAATGGGTGAAAGGGTTCAAAAAGGCACAAACATTTCTTTAGAAGTAAAGTCTTTAGAATGCAATAAACAGCATGGTAGCTATAGTTAATAACACCATATTGTATATGCTAAGGAAGTAGATCTTAAAAGTTCTCCTCACAAGAAAAAGATTTTTTGTAACTTTACATATGAATATGGACGTTAACTAGATGTATCATGATGGCCAGTTTGCAATACATAATAGATCTATTGAATCATCGTGGTTTACACCTGAAATTAGTATATGGCACCTTTCAGGGCTGCCATACTGGGAGCAGCTCCTGATAAAGGAAAGAATAATCAAAGTCCAAGTGAGAGAGAGGCCTAAAGGGGCTTACACCTAAAAAAGTACAGCCCTGATATGGCAGTATCATATTTATTTAGAACTAGGTTCAGAGTAGATGGGTAAGTAGGTGGAGGAATGTACATTCCTGGGGATGCATTATCAGGGAGACTTATCTGAACTATAGATAGCTCTGATTTGAGTCACACCTCTCAAAGTCCTCTAAGACATAGCTGCAAGCTAGGGTGGAGTGACCAGGGGCTATTGCTTGGGGGTGCTCCTTAATTCCAGCTAATCAAAACATACTAGCTCTAATCCCTTGTTTTACCTAACTTTCTGTTAATCTTTACAAGTAAGGTATTTTAGCTGATCCTGCTAATCTGGCAATAATGTTTGCCTGCTGTTTTTAGCAAACAGTTGTTTCCCAGTATGTTCCTCATATCAGGATTTTTGCCCTGGTGAGAGGTTCCCTGCCTGACTCTACATTTTAGCTTGATCAGCAGGAACTCTGGGCAGGAATACCTTGATGGGAAGAGCACAATTAACAAAGAGGGCCAGGGATCCCACAAGTATAATGTTATGTATCAATTATATCAAGGTTCTTGCTTTGACTTTAGCTTTGGATGGGTCTTTTTGCTTCTAGCATCATCTTCATGAAAAGCAATTGTTTTTTAAAGTTGTTTCCACAAGATTCCTTCTTTCAATCTTATCACCCATTTTATTTGCCTCTGCCATCTTTAGAGAAGATACAGAAATCAGATATTTGTAGGATCTGCATTATTTGTAACACTTAATTTCAGGTTTATTTCAATTCAAACTAGATTTGATTTTCATATAAAATACACCTGAATGTAGTATTGCTATTTAAAAAAATGGAAAGTAAGTTTATCATACTGGCATTTTTAACAGTCTTATACAGTCCTATGATATTGGTTCTATTATTTTCACTTTACAGAAGAAGAAATGAGATTATATTTGATGCCCAAAGTGACATGTTCAAAAATGATGATACTTGGATGATGAAAATGAGTAATAGTTTAGTTATTTTTTAACAAAACTATTAACCAAACATCTCCTCAATTCAAATGTGAAGAAAAATGTT
This sequence comes from Galemys pyrenaicus, assembly GCA_019455555.1. Lineage (NCBI taxonomy): Eukaryota > Metazoa > Chordata > Mammalia > Eulipotyphla > Talpidae > Galemys > Galemys pyrenaicus. The sequence goes on along the minus strand of JAGFMF010011858.1, from coordinate 810,896 downwards.
ACTACTTAAAAATAAAGTGGGAAAACTATAAATGACTATTTTAATTAAAAATTTAGAACAAGAATACTTTCAAATGAAGTAGAATTTTAAAAAGTTAACAGTCTTATAACCACATGTGTTTATGTAATGTATCCTTAATATCCCATGGTTCTCCCTGTACAGTTAAATATTATTTGTGGCAAAGACACACACACACACACTCCCACAATAAAAAAGAAACAGATTTTAATTAAAGTAAACTCAAAATATAAAATGTGGCCTTATATAATGAGAAATGAAATATTTTTAAAAAACTCATTTAGTATTTTTGAAATGTAGTTTGAGTGTGAATGTAGCTTTAAGAAAGGTACTCATATTGTTACAAAAATAGAACTTGTGCCTGTGATGTTGCAGTTGCCATGGTTACTACAAATTTGTTACTTAATAGCAGAGCAAATAGATTCATAAACATGCTAATTATATCTGGATACATTTTTTTCAAACTGTTTTATATGAATATGCATATAGTTTGCATAAAAATGAAAGTACCCATCCAATAATTTTGAAAGTTTGGGAAGGTTTTGCTTTCTGTGTTCTCTGTGATGTAGTATATGACCATCTTGACACAGGAGAAGAGAAAAGAAAATTTTTAGTCAAATGATTCTTTGATCCACACAGTAGGCAACTATTGTGTTTAATGTAAATAATGTAGCAATTTCTAAATGTTAAGCTATTTACTATCTAATCAGTGCTTACAGAGGTTAAAGTTTTGTATTTATTATAAAGCTCTTTTTCTTTTATCACTCAGTTTAAAGAAATATTAAGAAACAAGTATGACAAAGGAAGGCTATGGCCTTGAGTTCTTGACATGAAGTCAGCACACTGTGAAATATACACATGGAGATGAACGCATGATTTTACAACTGAAATATTTTCCTTTCTACAGCTTATGTACTTGGTAATGTTGAGTGCATGCTGAACATTGCAAAATGCAAGGGGTATGCTCTGGCTTTCTCTAAAAAGAAAAAGCCACAAATATAATGAGACGGGAGGAAAAGTCCTTGCAGTTATACAACCAGAAGAATGGGGAAAGTTGGCCCAGATTACCCATTGAGCCCAACACATGATATAACTCAAAATAGACACAGGAAAGAGGCTGTGACCCTTCCTGAGAAAGAGGATTTGCTTGGGAGATTTGTGACTTCAGTCAGAGCCTTGAATAGCTCTCTGATGAAAGAGTGGGAATATATGTGTCTCTAGAGAGTTTACACCAGGAGGGGCTTTGCCCTAATCTTGTGATCGGAGATGTTACCACTCTTACTTCTCCATTTAAAACAATGCTCTACTTTCTTTTTTATTGACTCACTTTCCTCCCCTTTGGTGAGGTTCTGGATAAAAATGCTAGGTAGGTGCTTAGAAGCAAAGTGATATTTAGCAACATGCATGATATTAGCAGTCTTATAGTTGTTTATGCTACGTTTTTCACTTTCATAACCAAAGCACATGGAAGTTGGTTGCTGTATTTCAGATGCTTGAGCATGTCAGGGATATTGACTGAAAAATCTGCTCTGCAGCTCACTGTCACCTAGTGATTGATATCAGCTGTAACAAGATAAAATGTTATGGCATCATAATTCTGTTTGATGCAAGGTAATCTTTGATCTTTTACTATCAACAGAAGATTATAATATATACTTAGTGTGATAAATAATACCTTTCACTGGTGTCAGAGAAGAAGCAAGTTAAATTGTTAATGATTCCAGTAGCTAGCACTTTATTTGTAGTTTTTAAATACCTTATAAACAGAGAGACACAACTCCTAAAACATATTATTGTTAAAGTATTATAACTTCTGTTTGTTAATCATTAATTGTTTTCTCTTTTACATTGAACTAAAGGGTGCATTTTAAAAACTGCTAAATACATAGCCTTGGGGTAAATTTCTACTGGAGATCACTATGGCACTGAGATGCCAATTAGAGGCATTAATTTGCCAAAAGGTTATTAAAATAAGAAAATTAGGAGTTGAAAATTTAGTATGTAAAGTACTCAAATAGTTATGAGAAACTATTTTCCCTTTCCTTTAAAACAGAGCATTCAAATTCCTTCTCTAGCACATAGTAAGTGCTTGATAGGTGCTAGTTATTGTTATTATTATTTTTGTCATTATGAATTGTAGTCTTAGCATAAGCTGGGTTCTTATATTTGCTTCAAATGCCTCTTGTTTGCCAACTAAAAGTCTTCTAATATTCCAAGATAAAACTCAAATGCCCCTCCCTTCCTTGAGAGATAGTTGCAGTGTAGTCTCTAACCTCTCAGAAAAGATAATGGTTCCCCTATCTATTCCCTTAGCATTTGACCATGTTTTCTTAGTGATTTTCATTCCTGAAGATAACTTGCAGCTTATATTTCTCTGCCATTACCATGTGTGCTCCCCATACCAGGGGGCAGATATTGACCAACTGCCCTTCGTATTGGTTGGGTGCTCTTAGATGTGTGTGTGTTGCTGTTTTAAGGTTTTTGTTTTGTCTTTTGTTTTGTTTTGTTTTTTGAGGTACTGAAAATATAAGTGAGAATGCCACATGATATAGAGAGTAAAAGGGCTGGAAAACGAAATAAGAAAATATTAATTGCAGAAGAATATGGTCAAACAAAAGAAAAACACAAAATTTACTTCTGGAATTAATTACTTTCCTCCCAAACTTACAGCTTTATGGGCATTGAGCCAATTTTCATGTGTTGCACTGCTTTGAGAATTTTCTAAACCTCTCTCTCACTTTTCCTTTCATCTGGATATTGGCAGTAAGACCATTTGTAAAAACATTTCCATTGAATCCTCTATCTGATCCTGACAATATCCTGTGAAGTAGTCATGTCAGGTATCATCATAACTTTTTTCTACAGCAAGAAACTGCATTCAGAGAGGTTAATGGTCTGTTCAGGGTCACACAGCTAATAGACAGGTAAATTCCACTATGAGTATCTGACTCCAAATAAAAATCATTTTCATTGATGCCCTAATTTATAGCTTTCTAGGAGCTAGTTACAAAGGTTTTGTCTAATTGAGAAATATTTACAATCAAAACATTTGATTAACACTTGGTCAGCTATAAAATCAGTAGATACAGTACATCTGTAGTTAACTTATAAATTGGAATAATGCATAATATATTTTTTGAATGCACAAAGAATTTTCAGCTCTTGCTACCTAAAGTGATTTGAGAACATTAGGAAATAGGAATACTGAAAACTTGATGCAGCATTATCAGTCAAATATATCTATATTTCTACAGAGAGCTCCACTTAAGATTTATTCCCATGGCTAGGGAGTTTTAGAAATAATTTTGCTCTGGAACTGGGAAAATTGTAAAAGGTATTTTAAGTTCATTTTTAGTGTTAGATTTGTACATACAGGTCAGTACTATTCACCAGATCATATCATATTTATTCAGCTTGTAAAAGGAAAACTGTCTCCAAAAATAACAGCTTCTTTTAGACATTTTAAAAGATCATTGTTCTCAGAGAGATAACAGATGTCATCTCCCTTTAGCAGGTGAGAATCTGTGCTTTCTAGTCAGTTAGGAGCAGTATTCTGGAACTACTGCTTCAATTAATTTGGATCTACAATTTTCAGCCATGGTAACTTCAAAGCATAATAGCTGAAATGGCTCGAATGATTGTCCAATGAAATCACTGCACAAAAGGAAATTTTGGTCTGGAGAGGTTAAGCTGTTCATCCAATTTTGCATAGTTAATCTATGATGCAACCGAGACTTGAACTGAAGTTACCTTCTTCCTTTGCAGTATTCTTTTCTCTGCAACATGCTGACCCCTTCTTGGTGCATATATCAGTTAATCTGTTGCCGTGTAACAAATCACCCCAAATCCAGTGAGTCGGGGAAGCTATAGCCACTGCTTTGGGGCTATGCTATGTTTCTGTCCGTGATATATTTGCATACCACTAAAAAACAACCTCTTTAACAATAGGTATAAAGACTACTTTTCCAATTGATATGTCTGGTTAACAGGTTATCAAATGATACATGTATAGGACAATGATACAAGTAAAATGTAGAGTTGTTTAATTTTAGTTTTCATTTCAACAAGGAAATGATGCAATATCAGTTAATTGGAGCAGTGTATCAAGTATATTTATTCAAACAACAACCTCAAATCCTACTAATGGGGAAGTTTATTAGAGGAAAACCAATTTTAGAGAAAAGGACCATGGATTTTTCCCACAGTGGCTGCCACACTTTAATCCCTCCTGGCAAAGTAGATATTTAGGATTAAAGGAGTCAAAAGTATTTTCTTTAATTTGGATTTCACTGCTTTCACAAATGAAATAAAGGTATAGACTGAAACTTAATGAAGCCATATATTTATGCTACAATTTTGGATTTCTTTGCATGTTGTTTCTGAAGAAACATCTCCAGAAGTAGGATCTGGGGGAAAAAAAAAAACAAACCAAAAAACATGAAGTGATGACAAGAATATGGAATTGTTAGAAACCAAAGTATGGCCAACTCTATATATCCCCGTGCAATCATCACTTTGAAAAAGGGAGATTAAAGAATGCTGTAGCAGAAGTAGAATGTGTAAAAGAAGTTATGGGTGATGAATCAGAAAAGAAAATAAGCTAACTCATTTTGGTATAGCATAGTTTTCTTTGTACCCACCAGTTGCAATATATTATATATATTGAATGTTTATTATTAACCATCTGGAGAAGTTCATTGGGATTTAATACACTATACTACCTGCCCCACCTCAGGAAAAGAAAAAAACAAACCCTTAAAATAAAAAAAAACTTTGGTAACATAATCATTTTACTTGCTCCTTATTTTCTTGATGAGAAATTTTATCTGGATTATCAACTGAGTGGCTTTTCTGTAAGTCTGATTTGAAGTCACTCACAGGATTGCAGTAATACAGGGACATAGCAGGCAAAATGACCAGAGATGAACTCACTCATTTTGACTATTTATAGGGAACCCCCTTATTTCTCTTCGTATCCTCTATTGTCAAGAAGGCTAGTTCTGGCTTCTTTATGTTTTGTTATTTGGTTTCAAAGGGTGTAAGGGATAACAATAGATGCTGAAAAGTCTTTTGAGACATAGGAACTTCTGTAATATAATCCACATCACGATTTATTCATCAAGATAAGTCATAAAAGTGATACAAATTTAAGAAGGTAAAAAAACCCTGATATTTCCTTTGGAGTATCACAGTACAAAGAGAGGTGCACTGAGAAGAGAGGTATGTATGCTGCTCACCCCACTTTTTTTGCAGTCTTTGTTGACCGATATGCCAGAACATCTCACCATTCTATTAAATCTGTATTTTACACAAACTGGTACTTTATTGTGCAGAAAATCTAATTTCTGTTTTCCTGCAGATAACTACTGTGATTACATACCATAGAAACAGCCCTTTTCTGACTCAAAATAATGGTCATGTTGATATTATAAAGTTTTTTTTTCCTAAAGTCAGTGGGATAGACCAACATTTTTATAAATATATATATTTCTTATTTCTCTCAAGAAGAGGGTGAGGGCAGAATCAGTTCTCTAGTGAGTGTCTGTGTTTTGGTTTCTGTTAAATGATGATCTATAATTGATCTGTGTGCCAACCAGAACTGCCTCAGACTGTTTTCAGCTATTTTGTTCTCAATTCAATATGTAGCATTATTCATAAAGAGCATTACCGGCCCTTTCCCAGATAATCAATCATAAACTAAAGAGAAAAATACTGTTTTTATTGGAATATTGAAAAAAGAGAAAGTGGCTAAATAACATAGGGGGAAGTATGGGACAAGAAAAATAATCTTAGTAGAGCTAAGGACTGATTTTCTAAATATTCCCTTGTTATTTAACTCAACATACTTAGGGAATGTGTTTAAATGCTTAATAGACAAAACAACATTATTTGTTGTTTTTTTGTTTTTGTTTTTGCACTGTCTCTTTGCAGTGTCTCTTTGCACTGTGATACTTCAAAGGAAATATCAGGTTTTTTTACCTTCTTAAATTTGTATCACCTTTATGACTCATCTTGATGAATAAATTGTGATGGGGATTATGTTACAGAAGTTCCTATGTAACTTAAAAGACTTTTCAGCATCTATTGTTACCCCTTACACCCTTTGAAACCAAATAACAAAGCATAAAGAAGTCAGAACTAGCCTTCTTGACAATGGAGAATACGAAGAGAAATAAGGAAGTTCCCTATAAATAGTGAAACATGAGTGAGTCCATCTTTGGTCATTTTGCCTGCTATGTCCCCACATTACTGCAAAAAACCAAAAAAAAAATGTTGTTTTTGTCTATTAAGCATTGTCTCCTTGCAACACTTCTATTAAGTAGTACCACTATACCCATTTTATAAATTAGAAAACTGAGATTTGAGAATATCAGCGATTTCTCCCAATTTATTTCTAGCAGAAAATAACAGATGTAGGATTAGAAAATAGGAAATATTGATTTCAAATCCTTATCCTTTTCTTTCATTAGATACCATCTTTTGATCTGGAAAGAATGACATCATTATCTCTAAATTTCTGCAGTGTCATCAATGAAAGGTCATAAATAGGCACAATAAACTGTAATTAAGTAAAATAAAGTAGGACACGGTATAACTGGTAATTGTTCTACTAGAAATATTTATCAATAGGTATTGTCCAAAGAAACCATGAAAAAACCTTCCCTTTCTTTTTAGTGTGAATACAAACTGGCTGATAAGTTACACTGTTTTAGAGTAATTTCTGGGAGGAATGTGGGTTAGTAATGAACATTAATGGACTGCAATTTTGTTATAGTAAATCTTTAATCTATTCTTAAAAATATCAATTTACGTTCCATGGTGAGTGAACAAACTAAATCAGTAAAAATCAAATCCAAGATGTATGTTTTTCACATGCCATCTCTGTAATGAGATTTTTATCTCATAACCGATGAGAAAACATTTTGTCATATTTTAATTATTTGTGGACCTTTGATTCAAAATAACAAAGATGGCAAGTTTGTGCATATAGTATAACTAGTTGCTCTTTTTTTTAACCGATGAAGTAAGCAAGCCATAAAAATTTTTAGTTACTTTTCAGTGCCACAGTGTAGTAGCAAGTGTAGACCTAGGATTTGAACTGAGAAAATCTGATCAATAAGAGTCTGAGCCAGCAAAATTAAGTTTGCCTTTGAAGTATAAAATGAAGAAGTATAGAAATTTAGAGTATGGAAATCTCACTATGAATGAAAAATTTCTATATCCTTTTCATCATCCTAACCATTACCTTTTCAAGCTCCTTCACTCAGTGATCATTAACCCCATACTTTCTTCTTCACCATTTTTTCCTTTGTTTCTCATTGTCTACTCACTCCACCACTCAGCTTAAGCTTCAACTAGTCACTAATCAAGTCCTATACTTCGTTTACCTATTACAGATCCTTTGTCTCTTATTAGCAAGTCAACAGTCAATGAATAAATTTCTGTACTTTCTCCAATACAGAGTAAGCCCCACAACTGGGCACTTTCACAATCACCCACTTGGATTGGATTCTTAATATTTGGGGAAGTATACTCCTTTACTTTTTCCAACTCTCTCTCTCTCACTGTTCATACCAACTCTTTCAAATATCCTCCACCTACTCCAAGATTTCTCATTTTTTTTCTTTATTTCAAATTTAAACTTTCTAAACTAATCTTGATATAATTCACCTAAAATTTTAAAACGTCATTGTTAAAACAATGTCAAGAAATATAATATTCATTTATTTTAATGGGATCAAAAATAAAATTTAGAGGTAATGTAATATAACTGACTGCAGAGGAGACAGGATTAGAACAGAAGTTTCACTATTGCCAAAAATGATGACCATTTCCCTGCAATCTCAAAAAAAAAAAAAAAAGACAGTGTTCACATGAACATTCACGCATACACACAAAAACACATAAACATGTATATTGACATTTTGTTATCTTTTAGTGAATAGTTAATACATTCACGGAATTTGAAATAAAATCATGACCCCCTTCCTCCTTTAGCCCATTTCTTCCTGCCGAGCTCCCACTGTTTCTTTATGCAAATATATGTGAATAAAAACAAATATTCTATCCTTCCTTTCCTTATTAAAAAAACATATATGTAAACATATGTATATATGTTTGTGTATATATGTGTGTTCTGCACATTCACTTTTTCCCTTAAAATATATTTGAAGTTTTTTCCATGTCTGTATACAAAGACTGTCATCCTTTTTGTTTGTTTGCTTTTTTAGTAGTTGTATAACATGCTGTTGTGTATATGTGCCATAGTTTATGTTAAACAGTTTTCTATTGAAGGACTCTTGGCCTGTACCCAACTTTTTGCTATTACAAGCAATGCTGCAATGATATCCTAGTATATTTGCCAATTTGTTCATATGAAAGTGTATCTGAATCAGTTCTCAGAGCAGGTTAAAGAGTACAGTACTAGTGATTTTGGTGGATATTGCCAAATGACCATACCACTTTATATTCCTGTCAGTTTACTGAGAGTGCCTTTTTTTCCATAGCTTTGACAATAAAATATATTATTGTAATTTTGCATTTTTTCAGTATAATAGAGAAGATGTGAGAGGAAAGAAACTTTACTATGTTTAAAAACTGCTTATATTACTGTTATAAGAACTGTTTAATCACATCCATTACCTAATTTTTTGTTGTAGTGTTGTTCCATTTCTTCTCCATTTATTTGTTGCATTTATTTATGAAAGGGATTAGTTCTTTGTTTCTGATATCAACTGACATATTTCTCCCCATAACCTTTATTTATTTATTTCTTGTGTTTTGTTTTATAATGTAGCATAATATTAATATTTTTCTTGGCTTCTGGATTTTGGGCTAGAATTAGAACTACTCCTCCAAACTTATAAAGAAAATTGCCTGTGTTTTCTTCTAATACTTTCATAATTTTACTTTTGCATCTTTGATTTGTTAGAGTTCATCTGGTAAAAGTCAAATTTTGTCCTTTGATGCTTATCCATTTGTCATAGTACTATTTATTAAAAATGTTATCTTATCTAACTGGATTTGATATATTAGATATATGTGATACAAAATACAATATAGTAAGTTGACATTTCTGTTTTCATCTTTTTTTATACATTTGCTGTTATACCATTCATCTATTTATTCATGTGCCAATACTTTACTTTTTTAGTATTTGTTAAAATTGTGTTATCCATTAGGGAGCTGCTAATCAAATGCCGTTGTTGTATATTTTAATTGTGACTAGTGTATAATGAGATGTGCTATAATTTAAAAAATGCACACTGCTTTTTAAAAAGTAGTTTAGACAAAGTTTTTTTCTTTTAAATTTAAACATGGCCATTTATTTTTGATTAAACTTTTTTTATTTTCTTACATTTTTTTCTTTTTTGCACAATATTTGATTTTTCCCTTCAGGTGTAGTCCCCATAAATCTCACATCACCGCATCAAATGTGAACTGTCATCATAGTCTCTTGTGCTCTTTCCTCCTCTATTTTGACCCCTCACATTAAGTTTGCCTGCAAATTTGGTCCTTTTTTTTTTTGGTTTGCTTAGTTCCCCTGTATTCCTCCTATAAGTGAAACCATCTGATATTTTTCTTTTTCCTTCTGTTTTATTTTACTGAGCATAATCCCTTATGATTCCATCCATGTTTCTGCAAATGAATGAGTTCCTTTTTTGATTGCTGAATAGTATTTCATTGTATTGATATACCACATCTTCTTGATCCAGTCATCTGTTTTTAAACAAAGAACTTAAAATTCCCCTTAATTTGTATATTGCTTACACATTGAAGTATGATAATATTTTGGTAATATTGGGTTAAATAAAATATATTTTACAATTAAATTTATTTGCTTCTTTTAACTTTTTGAATTATGTCAACTATTTTACATTAAATTAAAGCAAAATTTAATGGTAATATATGTAATTTTTATTGTATGTCTGTTTTTGAGTATATTTTTGAGTATGTTTAGGTATTTAGAATTTTCTGTGACAAAGAAACAAAATAAAAGTTAAGTGGTGTCTTAGAGAGCATTAAGTAAGTATAAGTTCATGTATGAAATATGCATTTCTTTACTCCAAGTGCTAACCAGGCCTGAATCTGCTTAACTTTCAAGATCAGATGAGATTGGGGAGAAATTTGCATTTCTTAGGGAGAATTAAATATTTTTCTGTCATGCTCTCACTTCCCTTCTAATCTGCTCTATGTTGATTCTGCTTTCTGGAAGGCCTTTCCATATATATATTATATATTGTAAGATTACATATCCTTTGTATATGTATGTATAGGTATGTGTCTGTTTAAACATTGGACAATTTCCTACCCAATTCTGACCCTGATAGCCTCTTATCCCCCATTTGTTCTGCTTAGATCCATTGTCCTTACTATATACCTCAATAACCAATTTTTCTTTTTATCAACTTAGTTTTAAGATCTTTGAGGACAAAAACACTGCTTTAGTCATACCTTTGAACACAGTGCCTAGGACAGCAGATGCAAAGCAGTATATATTCACTAATATTTGTGGAATGAAGCACTAATGAGAAGTTATGAGACTGAATGAGTTCACAAGAGGACGTGCTCAAAAAAAAGTGAGTTTTAAGAGACATCTGCAAGTAAATAGAGTTAGAGAGAGAGGCAGTGGAACACACTTTAAACAAGAATTCCAGAAGACAACCAGGAACCTTAATGTCAAAAATGAAAGTTAAATATGGGAACCTCCCTGGTGGCCTAGGGGTTAAGTTACAAAGCTATCACTGCTAAGGCCTGAGTTCGATCCCTGGCAAGGATGCTAACCAACATATGGCGCAGCAGAACTCTCCTGTCTGGCCCACTGCTCCCCTTAGCAGTATGTTTCAGTAAATCTGTTCTGCTCCCCACTCTGCCTCTGGTGAATCCCTCACTGCCCCCCCCCCCACACACACACGCCCCTGCACCACTGGCCTACACACCAGCTCTTCTAAGGAAAAAAAAAAAAAAAAATATATATATATATATAAAAGAAAGTAAAATTTGGTTGAAGAGGTGAGGAGTGAGCAAAGGATGTTTCATTGAATAGAAACTAAATGTTGAGAAGCTATGAGAATGCAACATTCTCCAAAGAAGCTAGCAAAAAAGGGAGGAAGTACAATAGGCTGGTATCCTTCTTCAATGAATATGGAAATCCCACTGCCTTGCCCACCGTTAAATTTATTGCTGAATAAATACAATGCTGTATAATCTCACTAGCCATTTCCTCCAGAATAAAATGCAAGCATTTCCTGTGAAAATTTGAGAGAGAATATATTAATAGATTAAAAGAATTTAAAAGGTTAAATGAAATAGTTTTTACTTTCTAAATGAGGGAGACTTGTACATATTTGGAAGCAAAAGAGAAGGAACCCTTGGAGAAAGAGAGGTTGAAGAGGTAAGAGAAAGGGGGGATGAATGTACTTTCAAGATTCTTCAGTAATTTAGATGGGAGGTATTGTGAGCTTAAGTAAAGGAGAAAACTTTATAAATGTGGAAAAACACCGTATTTTCTAGGACCTCATTTATACTGGATGTTTCATGAAGCAGTGGTGCTCAGCTAGTCTTTAACCACAGTTAATGCAAAATAAGCCCCTTATACATTATAATTATCTTCCACCATTAGAAACACAGAATACGGAAGCAAAGATTGGTAGTATTTGACTAGAATCAATTTTTGTCTAGGGTTTTTGTGTTTATTTCAAACATATGTCTTTCAAAAACTAAGTTCTATAAAAGTAACGCTATACTCAATTTTATTGCATTCATTTTGGTACTATAAAGTATTGACTTCAGACTTGTGTAAATATTTGAATGTTTTGATTCTAAAAAACATTCTAAAAACTCTAAAAAACCTTTGCTGATTGGATCAAATATCTCTGTAGTTTAGCCCATATTTCAGAGTACAGAGTGAGATAGGACATTTGTCTGACAAATATATATTTGTCAGATAATACCAGTTTTGTTATCACCATCTGCACTTTGCTATATTTTAACAACAATATGAATAAGAGATATACATAAAAATTGTGAATTTACAATAGATAACATCATTAATTTCCCCATAACTAGATATTTCTTATTAGTTTTGAAAACTTCAGATTATTAAGTTAAATAGCAACAGTAGCTCCATTTTATGTCCTTGGAAATATTATGGTTTATAGAGGGTTGTTCTGAACAATGAAGAAAACAATGCCAACTTAAAGACATTTTTTAAATATAACTTTAGTTAGCTGTATTTTCATCATTGTTCATTTTTGTACAATGTTTGCTTTCCCCTTTCAAGTGTAGTCCCCATAGAATTTCCACCACCAATTCACCTGTGCACCATTACCATAGTCCCCTGTGCTCTTCCTGCCCCTATTCTGATCCCTCTGCCTCCCCACAGAATGTCTGATTTATAATTGTCTGCCAGTCTTTTTTATTTTTGTTATTTTTTCCCCTGACACCTTATTTGGTTCGCCTATATTCCTTCTCTAAGTGAAACCAACCGATATTTTCTTTCCCCCATCTGACTTATTTCCCTGAGCATAATCCTTTCCAGCTCCATCCATGTTGCTGTGAATGGTATGAGTTAATCGTTTTTGCAAATTCAAGATACCTTTTTAAAAAAGATTTATTTATTTATGCATACACGAACTAGGGTACAGGCCAGAGTCCAGGGCGGTGAGAGGATTCACCAGAGACAGACTGGAGAGCAGAACAGGCAGACTGACTGAAACACACTGCTGAGGGGAGCAGCGGGCCAGGCAGGAGAGGTCTGCTGTGCCATGTGGGGCCCCTCCCCGGCCGGTGGCAGGGATAGAAGTCGTGCTGCAGTGGCTGTGGTTTGCTTCATAGTGCATTGCTTAACCCACTGCGCCACCAGGGAGGCCCCAAGATTCTTTAAATGAGAACATGAATGCCAAAAAAAAAATCTGGTTTTGATATGAAAGGAAGTTTTCCATACTGTTGTGGCTATTTATTGAAGATTTCTATCATGTGTGACCATTTATTTTAAGGTTCTTAATTGTCAAGTAACCCAAGCTAATAACTACTGAACATTTTCTGTTAACTATATGCTATGAAGTGATGTGGTTATGTTTACATTATTATTTAGACATTTATGTTTTTTCAAAAATCAAACATTAAGATTATTATCATAGAGAAGAATGTTATCATTATATATTATGCAAGATTTAAAGCAATTTCAACATGAACTTTATAATCACTGAAATCAAATCAAAAGGAGAAATCCATTTATAAGCTTTCTAGTCAAACTATATAATAATTTTAATTTCTTGTTTGCAATCTTAATATTGATGCAAATTTTAGCAATATGGCAGAAGAATTTCCTAATCCAGGTCGTCTTTATGATACTTATTTCAATGAATCCATACTATTCAATCAAATTAATGTTACTTTATTTAAACACTCCCTAATTGTAGAATAATTACATTGGCTACATATAGCCCCACTACAGACACTGATGAAATAAACTTCTTGGTAACATTTTTTCCCTTTTAGCTTTAGATTCACAGGATCTAAGTTAAATTTCAATTTCTGGGACTAACAATGATTTTTGACAAATTATTTGACTTCACTAAGTTTTAGTCTCTTCATATGTGGAATGGGGTCACTATTCATTACTCTGAGAGTTTGTGTGGGAGTTGAATTCCAAAAATATTATATTCATCTCACACATATCTAGTGATGTGAGGTGATGGTCCAGATTCAAAGTATACTACACTGGAGAAAGCAAAATCTCCTCCTATCCTATCACATCGCTTACATAGGGAGATCATTATACGATAAGATGTTATCTTGTATGATTAGAATAGAAACTAAGAAGAAAGATGAAATAGTTCAAAGAAACTAGGAAAGGATGCTGGGAACAGAATAACTTTGTATAAAGTGCTGTCTCAGCCTTAGATGATATTTGGACAGAGGACTTCAGAAATAATGGAGTAACTCATCTGACCATTTGGTAGATGGAAAGGGTCAGGGAAGTAGAATTTGAAGAGAGAGAAAACAGGAAGTAAAAAGGTTGCATTTGTGAAACAGAAGAAAGGGCAGTGAGGGAGAGGAAAAGTAAGTGATATGGTCAGAGATCAAGGAAAACGGCGGTGCTCATCTTGTAACCTTACAGGCCTTGAAATGATTTGGCCTTTTCTCTGCGCGACATTAGAATTAGCATGGGAATTTGAGTAGAAAGGAGACACAACTTGATTTACGTTCTAAAAGATTCATTACGGTTGCTGTATTCTAGATTGGCAGTGTTGGAAGCGGGCAGACCACTCAAGAGGCGATTATAAAATCATCCCAGAAGTGGTAATATCATAAAATAAGGGCATACCAAAAAGTCAAGAGAAGTGGTGGCATTCTTGATTTATTTCAAACGTAGGGCCAACAGGAGTTGTTGGCAGTTTATGGAATATTTAAGAGAGGAGTTGAAAATTATTTCAATAGGTTTTTGTTTTTTGTTTTGTTTTTGCTTATGCTTTGAAATAATGGCATTGTCATTTCATGATTAGTGAAAAATTTGAGTGTGGAAGGAAAATCAGATATTGATTTTGGACACTTTTGAAATAGTTACCTGATGCTGTTCTGAGGTATTCAGTAGATTATCAGATACATGAATCAAGAATTCAGGAGAAAGGCCCTGGCTAGATTATTAACCTTGAAAATTGTCAATGTATCGATGGTCCTCAAGTCCATAAGCTTGAATGATCAGCTACGGATAGGTGAGATTCAAGAATAAAATAATTTTGAAGGTTGAGTTATTAGGCATGCCAATATTTAGAGGTTGGTCAATGGAAAGAAATCAGCAAAGGAGAGAAAGAAAACCATTAGCTGATGACAGGAGAACCAGGAGAGAATTGTCTTCTGGAAACCTAGTGAAGAAAGTTTTTCAGTAAGGATAGAATGACTTACTATAAAAGTATTGTAAAATAAAGCTGTTTCTTATCTATTATACTGGATGGGAATTTGGTAATATCTACAAAAATTACAAATGCATTTATCTTTCAACCCAATGATCTTGCTTCCAATAATGCACTGATAGTATGTATGAATAACTAATACTGAGTTAGGTATAAGTAATTATGTATAAATAATGAAAATTCAATGAAACTTTTTGTGTGATAGGAAAAGATTGCAAGCAACCTGGTGTTCATCTATAGGAGTCTGGTTATGTAAATTTTGGTGCATCCACATGATAGAATACTATGCAGTTCTAGAAAAAACACCAAGGAAACTCTTTGTGTAACTAACAAAAATGTTCCGTTTTGTATTAAATAAAAATATATAGTGTATGCTACCTTATCTATAATAAAGGGAAGAAGTAGTAGCATATATTCACATTTGTTATATATGCATAAAGAAGCATTGGAAATATACATAAGAAAATAATGAAGGTGTTTACTATATGGTAGATATATATGGAATGAGATGAATTAATAGGATCAGGAATAGGATCGGGATGGAAGTGTTTTCTATTATACTATAAAAATAATTTTGATATTATTTTAAAGTTATATTAAGGTACTGTTGACTTAAATCACAGTGTGTGTCTTAGGAGTGTAGGTTTACACCTCTACAGTTGTAACAAACAAAGCCCCAATAATCCTCTATCAGACCCCCTTCTCCCCTTTCCTCCAAAACTCATCACATCCCCTTCTGCTGGCCTTAGTCATAGTCCAGTATTTTCTTTCCCTTCTCTTTTCACACCTCCTCCTCTCTGCTGGATGCTCAGTTTCAGGCTTAGTCTTTGTCTTTGACTTCTTGTTTGGGTTCTCTATATCCAACAGATAATTACTGAGCACTTATTTTACACGGGCTCTGATCTATGAATGAATAAAATATATTTTACTTCTGGCTTCATGTTGCCTCTCTCTGAAGGAGAGAGATTCAGCAAATTATTAGAAGAATCAAAGTTCTGTCTACAAGTGGAAACAAAGTTTGGTTGAGAGAATAAGCTATAATTTTAAAAAATGGTATGAACTATTAATAAAATGGGATAAACTATTTTGCTTTTATTCACATAAATTATGTGATTGAATAATTGTAAATAATGCATGATTGTTGAAAAGAAGCTGTTGGATCATGGAATTAAATGTGCTTTAGATGTTTCATATTTTCAGGTTAAACATTATTTCTCAATACTAAATACTTAATAAAAATATGGTTTAGCATTTTCTTAAATTAATTCTGAACACTATTTCTTAAAAATCATATTATTTTTTATTGATGTAACTTTGGTTTACAGCATTGTATATTATTTAGAGGTATAGGTTGATATCCTTCAGAGTTATGTTACCACACCATACCACATCCATCACCAAAGCACCCATATCCTTCTCATTGTCCATTGGATTCCCTCCTCTTTGTTCTCCCCACTCCATACTCTCCTTCTCTGATGGCTTCAATTCTACAGTCATATTTCTAGGGTTTATTTTGGTCAAGTTTTATCTGTTCCTTTGCTTTGATTTTTTTATATCCTACATGAGTGAACTCATCTAGTATTTGTCCTTCTTCTGCCTTAATTCCCTTAGCATCATTCTCTCTAGTTCCATTCATGTTGTCACAAATGTCAAGAGTTATTCTTTTTTTATAGCTAACTAGTAGTCCACTGTGTATATATACCACATCTTCTGAGTCCACTTACCTGTCCTTGGGTATATACACTGTTTCCATAATGTGACTATTATAAATAATGCTGCAATGATCATAGGAGTTCATATATCCTTTTGTACTAGTGTTTTTGCATCCTTTGGGTAGATACCTAGGAGTAGAATTGCTGGGTCATGTGGTAAGTATATTTTTATTATTCTGAGTGCTGCCCATACTGTTTTCCATAGAGATTGACCAGTCTACATTCCTATACCCTCTGTATGAGGGCTCCTTTTACTACACATCCCTGCCAACTCTTACTGTTCCTCTTCTTTTTCATATGGGGGCATTCTCAGAGGTGTAAGATGGTAATCATTGTGTCTTGGATTTGTATTTCCCTCATGATAAGTGATGATGAGCATTTTTTTTTTTTTTCATGAAGCTGTTGGTCATCTGGATGTCTTCTTTGGAGAAGTGTCGATTTAAGCTTTCTGCCCACTTTTTGGTTAGGTTATTGATTTTATTTTTGTTTGTTGTATGAACTATTTATAGATCTTGAATATTAACCCCTCGTTGGATGTGTGGTATGCAAAAATATTCTCCCATTTGGTAAGATGCCTCTTTATTCTTTTATTGATAATTTCTTTTGCTGTATGGAAGCTTTTTAGTTTGATGTAGTCCTATTTGTTTATTTTTGCCTTTGTTTCTCTGGTCATTGAGATCAAGTCCCCAAGACATCCCTGAAGCTAGTGTTGGAGAGTTTTGACTATGTGTTCTTGTATTTTTTTAGTGATTTACAGTCTTATATCCAAGTCTTTAACCTTCTTTGTAACTCAGCATTGTTAAGTAACTCAACCACAGTTTTAGAAAACTTTGAAGTAAACTCAAACTTATGTAAATTTTTCTTTGGTGATTTCTTAGTTTCATGAATGAATTCTTAAATACTGTCTTTAATTTTTAAAGGGACTGCCAAAGAAACATTGTGTGGGTAAATATTAAGATTATATTAGAATATAATATATAGAATATATTTTACTATATTATAGAATATAATATTTTACTTTATTGACAGAATAGAATATAATATTTTACTTTATTGACAAGAATTGACAAAGACAATATAGCACAGTACAAAGAGCTTATACCTAAATAGCAGAAGGGATGGGGAGACAGACAGGATTGAAGAGGACACAGTAGAAAAGTATATGCCATAACTCTCTCAAGTGTTTTAAACAGATAATCATCCCATCTAGGAAGTGGTCCTTATTTTTTACATTTCTGATTCTTTACTTTGTTTCAGAACCATAAGAATATGAGCGTTTACCATTTAAAAATATATCCTTCTAAAGACATAACACACAATAACCTAATTTTCTTTTTAAAGATTTTAGTCAGAAACTAGAATTCAGAGTTCGGCTTGAGCTGGAGCCCACCCTGGAGTCACTAAAATCTGATACTTTGGTATCAAGTGCTTTAGTTCAGGAAGAACAAGAGAAAAACCTGATTGCTACCCATGTATGAAAAGTAGTCAAAACTTTATTTACTTTTATTCTCTATTTTTATTCTCTGTTTTCCAATCTAGGATCTAGTGGCTTGAAAATTATGTAGTGGTTCCCTTTCACTTCTAGGTTAGAGGATCTTACCCACGATGTACAACACACGTTATCTTATCCGATCCTTATCCCAGACCTATCTCCTGTCCTCATCACCTTCTAAATTCTCTCCTTACTATTTCTCACTGCCCCCCCTCCCCACCTCCATGCACACAATGCCTAAGGTGCCATCCTGCCTGCCCTTTGCCTGAGGAATCCATCCTCACATGTCAAGATTAAAATTGTCACCTCCTCTGGAATGACATCCCTGATCTCTCCAAGTGGTGTTAACCACCTCTGTCTCTCTGCTTCCATCACATTTGTTTGGTCCCTATTAGTGATTTACATGTTTAAATACCTAGCTTCATTTCTAGACCAGTAGCTCTGGAATGGCAAACTCCTCTCATATTAGTTTCATGGCCCTGAGCCTGGACTATACTTGTTTTAAAAATGTGTTTTTTAGTAAGTCTTTTGGGGTGAATTGTGGTAGAGGTGAATATCAGAGAATAAAAAGTAGATTCTGAGAGCTGCTAGTTTTGAATTTGTCTCATGGGGATTTGTAGCTTCTGTTGAGGGGGAAAATGAGGTAGATCATGCAAATGAGCTGGAAAAAGGGAAACCAGAGTTGACAAATTTGAAATAACTATATTTCCAATATTCATTTTAAAGGGCACTGCTTCAAAAGTGTTTCATTGGTTTTAATAAAGTCTAAAGCCATTTGGTTATCCTGAAGATGTTGCTTGTAACTCTAAGGCTATATCTAAATTAAAGGTAATGACCAAACAGATTTTTTTTTTCTCTGTTAATGTCTAGCAGTAAAGAACCATTAGCGAATTTATGAATTAAAGTCTGTTTGTATGTTATTGAGAGGAATCATCATGTATTCCCTTAAGCAATTCCTTCTGTCTTAAAAAGTATGTAGAACTGTTATGTTCAACGAGCAAGACTCATGGGATGTAATCAAAAGCAACTTTATTTTGTCTCCCACTATTGTAATAAAATTTATTCAGTAGGGAGTTCTTCCTCTGACCCTGGGTAAATAGTCTTGCAGTCCAAAGACTTCCTGTTTGTTTTTAAATAATAAAAACCCTGCAGTCACTTTAAGTCATGATCACAGTCTCCATTGAATAATTAAAATGCTTAGAGCCCCATGTAATAATCAAGCTTCTAAGTTCATTCACAGTTAGAGGCATTCCTGTCCTGCACTTTGATACCTCTTTTGCTTAGCTCCTTATTCCTCTCTAGTTATAGTTGCTCCTACCAGTTCTTGACGTTCTTGAAGGAGAGTAGGAAATATGTCAAAGAGATCTTGATTGGCTGATTGCTGTAACCTGATTATAGGGCATTAAGTCTGCTTCCTCTCATATACTCTCATGGACTCATCTCACATGTTCCTCAATGAACCTCATTAGAAGAGTCGCATGCATTTCTCAAGGTGTGGCTAATTTGGGACTTAAATGATGAGTTCTTCTCTACATGTTTTCTCATCAGTTCTTTATAGAGCTTATCAGTTTCTTGTCACTTCAAACATTCTTCCTCAGTCACATTTTCATAGACTACAGGTTGGCTCTTGTAGTCTACATTGACCTCAGTCACTGCTTGTCACCTCAGATGGAGAGAACATATTTCCTATAGATTTCTCAGTGGTGTGTAAGATAATGGTCAGCTATGCCTCCAAAACTCCGCGTAGCACACATTTTCACCTCTCTTTAAGTGTGGATTGAGATGCCTCTCCCCCTCTCCACTCACAGCAAACAGATGGCTGTCTCCAGGGAAAGATTCTCCCCACATATCTTCTTTCATTTTTCAAAAAGTTGACCATTTTACATCGTTGGTGAGAGTGAGGGTTTCCAAGGATTCTGTAACCACTCCTTTTCAAATTCTGCGATTGGATTGATACCTTCTTTGGAATGTATCCTTTATGGCATCTTAGAGTCTAAGGTAAAAGTTACAAATTATAACCCTATGAGTTAAATAAACATACATAAAATAGTGGAAGTAGAAATTTGCATGTCTGCCCTTCAATGACATTGATTCAATATTGATTCTTATATGTGAATTTAAGTTAATGATATGTACTGAGACCCCTGAGTGATGAATGAATCATTCTTTCTGCTCTTGCTATATGAGCTTATCTTGATACACTCACAGGCCTAGTGACTGAAGAGGTGAACAAGTGACTCTGATAATTGTCCTTCAGAAATTCTCTAGCTAATAAGTGGATTTGATTTCAAAATACAGCATGCATGTTTGTTTGGGGTGGGAAGATTTTTTTCTCATTAAAAGAACATGTTAAGTAGTTCACAGTCAGCATCTGATGAATGAATTAAACAATGGTCAAGTTTCTAGGCTAGCTCCAAGGAACTCAGTTATGTCTCTATAGACCCGACCTATAATTTGAATGCTAAGAACAGAGGGACATATGCTATTGGTAGGGGTAAAAGAGAAGAAATAGAAAGACAATTTTCTATTGGCATTCTTTTACTCTTTTACTTGCTTTTATTTTGGTACCTTTCTCCTGTCTCCTTGTACCCCTACACCTTCATTCCTTGTACCCCCATACCTTCATTCACTCTAACATTTCTTTAAGATCCAAGTTAAGCCTTTATTTTAGTTTCCTACCTGTTTCTAACTATCCACACTTTCTGTACTCTCAGTTTGAATCAGTATCACTCACTGACTGGAGATAGAAAACCAAAACAAAACAAAACAAAAAACACTGCATAGATAGTACTCTTTAAGCCTCAGATAGGAGCCAGAGTCAGCTTTGCAATGCTGCTTGCAGAAAGAAAGATCTCATTTGTGAAAATAACCACTTTGTTTTCATATTGCCAGACATCTGATCTTGGCTAAGAACAACATGAAAGGGAATTTGTTTTCTGGTCGGGTTCTATCCTTCTGCAAAGGAAGATCTTTGAAATAATTGACCATCTCCAGAGAATGACCTACACTCATATCTGCAAATTATTCTAATTAGAACTTCATCCTTGGGTTAAAATTGCCACTTAACTCTTGTGGATTCCTAATAGCATTCTTTTCCTTTCACTTTACTTCAGGGTCAGGCAATTACAAATAAAGGGTACAAAATATTTGGAATACAAAAATACAATGTGATACAAAAGAGTAGGCAGATTTATATTTTGTGGGCACTATGCATTGCATATATCAGAAGTGGCACTTACTGTAGGTACCTTTGCAACAGTTGTTTTGTCAAGATGCAGAAACTGAGCAGAGTGACAGCCCAATAACTTGTTCAATATTCCTGTCTGTAAAGTGCAAAGTCCAGGATTTAAATTCCAGCTGTCAAGCCCTAAGACCCAGGGCCTTCCCACTGGGTTTCATTGGTTCCCTTAAGGGATTTGTAGGCTGCACGAAAGGCAAGGCTGATTAACAAAGGTACCTTGATATACTGAGCACCCATGTTGGGATGTCTTGGTGGCAATGTGCAGACCAAGATCCTTCTGGACATTTTCATCACTTCAGCAAACTTGCTGAGTACACTTTGAGCGTCAATGTTTTCTCCTTCATGACACTGCAACTTCTTTTAGGCCAGGAATTTTAACCTTAATTTTATTTCCCCATATAGTGCTTAGAAAATTATTGGTAGCCAAGGGAAAAATTGTGTTAATTTGTGCTCTTCTATTTTGAAACAAAGAGGTTCAAATAGAGCTCTGCTTTGTCATAACGTGAGATATTTACTATATATTTCACAGGCAGTGCATTTTGGTGTTTTAAAATTCACAAGCATAATATGTTATCTTTTTGACTGTGAATTGTAAATATTCTCACAAATGAGATATTTATCTTAGAAGATGTTTAAGTAACAAAGGACCAGAAACTGTTTTCTTTAGAATTATTTATCCTGGTCAATTAAAAATGCTATGGTTGCCTAATAAATAGCAGTTCATACTAATCAGTACTGCCCGGGTCCATTGTGATTTCACAGTAGACCCCACACATCAACTGCTTGAGTGGTGCTGACATTCTGACTCTGAAAATGGTAAATATGATTAATACTGGGCTATGAGGTAAGTGTTCATTTGGGGGTGCTAATCAGATTTGGAGACTGACCCCAAAGCATTCTCAGTGTTGTGTTTTTCTGTCAAAAAAATCTATAGAATTTTATTAAAAGTGAGAAAAATTGGAACTCCCAAATAAACACAAAGAGGATATTAAGTGGCTTGTCTACTGATATTAACTGTAGAATTTACTGCACAAAAAAAGAACGAGTACAGCATTATAGCCTGTTTCCTTCCTCTTTGTTAAATACCAAACATTTCACATATTAGAAATAAATTAGAACCAAATCAAAATGTGAATGGAGCCACCGGATCTACTTTTACAGTATTACTTGACTTGACTAGAGAAGGAGCACTTTGATATGAGTCAGAAAAGGGCCTCAGTCTGGGCTCAGACTTAAGTCTGTTGATATTGTCTCCTACTTGTGATTTAATGATGTCACTGGAAAATGGGGAAAATACTAATCCCCTCCACATTAGTGGGAACGTTGTATCAAACAAGATAATCCATGTGTACTAACAGCAACATAAAATCTATATTACTATTTTTATTATTATTATCCAGAGATAAAGCTGCTAAAATGAAGATCTAATTTGATGTATCTAAAAGAACTCAGCAATAAAATATCTTCTTAGATCAAGGCAATGTCTTTTATTGATGATAGCAAAATATATAAGCATAAATTGGCCTTACTACCTTACCACCTATTGTTTCCTAGGAACATTCTCTTCTTGCCCCACCCAACATAAATTAAGCAGAGAAATCTGTTATTGTGATATTTAACCTCAGAAGCTTACTTTACCATTTCACTACTTTCCCTTTTATTGTCCCTGGTGGTAAATTCGCTGGAAACACTGTGTAACATGCAGGTTGGGCCTTTGAATTTTCCAGCAGCAATAATTGCCTAGAACTGCTTGATGCCAGTGGTTGGTGTTCAAAACGACTCCACTAACTGAGATTTAGAAGTTACCTCCTTTGGTATTCTATTAAGAATATTGTGGAAGGAATTTGTACTTTAAAAAACGGTAAGGAAAAAAGTATGAGTTAAGTTTCTATAGCTCTACCACATACAGCTCTAGGCTCAACAAGCCAGCCAGGTGCAGGGAAATGAGTGAGTTCTGATAATGAAGACCAGTGTTCCAGTCTTAGCTCCTCCACTTAGTTTTGAAATGACTTTGATTTTAAGCAATTGCTAAATTATTCAGCATTAGTTTCCTCCTCTGTAAAAAGCATAAGGGTGACGTTATTTATTTAACTGCTATATTTTGAACCCTTACTTTGTGATAGATCTGTGCTGGGTTCTGAGGGGCTGTGATGATCATAGCATACTCACATGGAATTTATAGTGGGGAAATGAGAGAATAGGGAAATTCATTGATATACAAAGTTTAGTGAGGAATCAGTGTGGAAGGCCATAGACTGTGAGAAATAAGTAATTATGAGATTGAAATGACAGAATGGGGATAAGGAGAAGAGAGAGTTGAAAGAGTATGTTTAAAGGACTCTATTTGATAGCAATGATAGTGAATAGTGGGTTCAATAATAACAATAGTAATACTGAATGCTTAGTATGTACCCTTATCAAAAAAGTGATTTACATATGTACATTGTATACACACGTAGACCAGTGAGGTCATTATTAGCGTCTTCTTTTATTCCAAAAGAGAAAAAGGAAGCTCTAAGAGATTAAGTGACTTTCTCAAGTCTTACAGGTAGTGAGTGATGGAATTGGAAATCTGATTGCAGGTATTTTAATGCTAAATATTCATCTTAGTATTAACCACTATGCTATACCATCATAACAAGAAAAAAATTATAAATTTTCTGAAAATGTTACCTAAATATCTATTCCCCTCTCTGGCCCTCCCCATTCCCCTACAATGCCTAGAGAAGCTTCTATAATTCAGCAGTTCTGACCCATATGGAAATTTCATATTGTAATTTAAATGTCTGATCCCCTCTTGGGGTTTCCAACTTCTACGGCAGAAAGTTCCTAACTAATATATTTCCTTGACAAATAAAATAAAACAAGTATGTTGTTCTACCTGGAAATCTTTAAATTATCTCTTTAGACTTTCAGCACACAATTTACAAGTGACAGGCAACATATTTCATTATCTTTATGTTTGAAATAACTTTCAAAGAGTGGAGAGGGGCGTTTGACATTATTGTAATCAATTCTGTCAGAAATATTATTGGATTTACTTGATTTTGTGAACACAATCATTTTTCATTGTTATTCTGAATTTCCTCAGATGTTTTACAGGAAGCTAACATAAATAGTAAAATATGCTTCAGTGAGACATCTGTTGAAAAAATAATGAGGAGGCACTTTTCTGAGCAGAGACCGTGTGAGCTGTGATGGCCTCTTTTTAAAGAGCAAAAAGGCAAATTCCCAGGTGTCTTTTGGCTAATACAAACTCCACCCTCCTCAGCCAGTAGGGGATGAGGTTTCCCAGAGCTTGAATGGCAGCTGACTTGGTTGATTACAAAGAAAGTGTAGACTTGAAAGCAGTAATTTGTCATTGTTGTTTTTCCTACGCAGCCTGTTGAGAAGGCCCAAACCTTGACAAGTTTATGAATCAGTCTTTGTTGGCACTGATCCAAACACACTTGCCCATTTTAGGTGTTTGATAGGGCTGAAAACCTTTGTTTGAAGGTTCACTTTTCTGCTTGGTTACCATTTCTATATTAGGTGGTCCTTATTGAAAGTAAGGTTGAGGAAAGTATAGGGCAGTTACCCACGTAGCCGTTAGCTCTGTATGACCCATGTTCAATACATTTTTGAACTATTATGACAAAACTTCTGTCTGTGTTTCCATTATGTAGATTAGAAGAAATTGCTCATTCCTGGGCATAATGTAAGACTGAAGCAGAAATATGTTTTTTAAAAAAGCTAAAATTAAAAAAACATGTTGTGTGTCCTTAGTTGACTCTTAACTCTGTAATTCCTGTTGTCTTAGTTAATTTCCTAATAAAGCAATTCATTGGTCTCACACATAGAATTTGAGAGAGAATCTGGCAAAGGCCTTTGACATAAATCAGAGCAGACATTTTTAGCTTCATTTTATATAAGAGGGATCCAGATTTAAGAATGTAATAAAATTATCGAATTATTCTTGCGATTAAATGGCAAAACAGAGTGCTTGGAGTCTAGGAACTTTCCCCAGGATACCAAAATTTTGCACTTGGCAGTTTTGTTGCCAGATATGTACAAAAAAGATGAGAGTCTGGATTTTATTTCTTCTAACTGATCTATATCATTTCTGAGTCCTCTTATTTATAGTCTTTAAAGTTCATTTCTAAGTCTCTTAGTTTGTAATAGCAGGTATGGCGTGCCTACATGTTTGATGTGATTGTGTACAAAGTGGGAAATAGCCTCAAAAGTTTTTAGAGGAGATATTAAATAATTTTTTAAACATGACAGAAGAAAAAGTAAGTTATTTCTAATTTGAGACTATTTTCTTTGTTACCAAAGCAATAATTTGATGTTGTCAAGCATTTTTTTGAGGGTATGAGAGTAGGGGTGTGAAAAATAGGCTAGTATCTTTCTTATTTTTGTAACCTAAGGGTGTAGTGAAGCAGCAATAAAATATTACTGACTGTTTAAAAGTTTGAATCATAAAATACTTCTGAATAAAAGCAGTTTGATTCCTTTCAAATATACCTAGCTACCCACATTTAGCTAACATCAGCTAAAATTACCTGGGAAAGTTTCTTAAAGATCTATTTTGATGACTAGCTAAGCATTTGTTAGAAATAGCATATCAGATGTCAGGTTTCAATGGGTACTTCCAAAGCACTTGAAAAACTCTGGTGGTATAACATGTACTGGAAGATTGGTCACAAAGACAATTTGTACACACTTTCCACAGCTCCATGTTAGGAGTCTTCTGAGAGTGAAGCAGACAGTCCTGCCCTCAAAGGGCTGGTAGGCCGACTGAGGAAGATACGATTTAAGATACTCAAACCGCAGAACATTCTAGTAATAAGGAATAGTTTTGTGGGCCACAGAAGGCTTCAGAAAATCAGGGTTTAAAACAGAAGTAACCTAAGAATGCAGGAAAAGAGTGATGCAGAGATTGAGTACTTTCCTACAGGAGGTGGAGGAAACACAGAGGAGGCTTCCTAAAAGGTGGAACATGAGCTAGAACTTAAAAAATTTAGCAAAGACGAGGTGAAGGAGCTCTACACAGCAGAGAGAGCCAAAAGAAAGGGACCAAGGCCTCCCTGCTGGTGCAAGGGGTTAAGTCTCAGCACTATGAAGCTATCTGCAGCCACTGCAGCATGAGTTCCATCCGTGGCCAGGGGGGTGACCCACATGGCGCAGCAGACCTCGCCTGTCTTGCCTGCTGCTCCCCTCAGCAGTGCACTTCAGTAGATCTGCCTGTTCTGTTCCCCACGCTGTCTATCAACCACACCCCCCACATCTCTGACCTATACTCCAGTGCTTGTACACATAAATAAATCTTTAATAAAAAGAGAAAGGGACCAAAGAATGAAGTCTTCCAAGGATATAACAAGGACTAGTCGGGGAGCAGTATGATTGAAAGATGATTCACCCATCAAATCCTTGGTTTTGCTACTTGATCTTCCACAAATTTGCATCCAGGTTGATGAAGTTATAATATATCTGGTCTCTAGTGTGTAGCAAATTTCCACCTCTATGTTTATCAGGCATTTCTTCACCCTTGCTCCTTTAGAAATCAAGGGGACTAATACACAGTACAGAGGAAAGAGAATCTGGGCCCTTGTACATCCCACTGTGTGCAGCAAGTCTTGTGACCAAGGGCACAGGATCCTATTTCTAGGATTAGTCAAAGGATTGAGCACATGTCTGTAGACTTTTGCCTCAATATTATATTTTAGATGGTTCAGTCAGAGCTGTTACATTTGGCAGCATTCCTTGTTAGCATTTGATAAACAATTATTGCCAAATGTTAGCAAGGAAACCTGCCAAATGTTACAGCTCAGATTTAACTGCTGAAAAAAATGCAGTTCGAAAAGCCTTTTGCTACAGAGCCATCACCTGGTGTGCCAGTTCTGAAGCTGCAGGGGACCCCAGTTGGGACAAATTGTGAGTCTAAAGGTATAGGGCCTTTTGCCAGTAGTTCTGGGTTCCCTTCTGAAGTGATGAATTAGTTGACACCTGTTGGTTTTCAAAGCACGAAGTTTGGGGCAAATTATTTCCACTGAACATTTTGCTCCAGGACTTTTAATCACACTCCATATTTGCGACAATCTCTTTTATGGAAGCTTGGGTCAGTAGATAGAGTGGTAGATGCTCAGATCATATAGCTTTTTTGTTTATCTTTGGATAGATTATCCAGTTTCCTTCAATGTTCGGTGTTCTTTAATAGCTGTTGTGGAGTTGTTCTTATTTACAATTTTCTCCAGGAGATACTTTTTTCCCCATTCCTCTCTCTCTCTCTGTGTCTCTGTGTCTCTGTCTCTGTCTCTGTCTCTCTCTCTCTCTCAGTGTTCTTTAATAGCTGCTATGGAGTTATTCTTATTTACCATTTTCTCCAGGAGATACTTTTTTTTCCCATTCTTCTCTCTCTCACTCTCTGTCTCTGTCTCTCTCTCTCTTTCTCCCCCCCACCTCCCCGCCGATAATTCTACCATCCTTGTAAATCAAGCGAATAATGTTGTAAACATGGTGAACCTGGATTCTAGTTTGGGATTTTAGTTGTTGGATGCTATGTCAGAGGAGGGGTTTTTGATATTTGGTTAGAAATAAAAGAAAATAGACAACTGGTAATTGCATAGTTAGGTGTCTTTACAGCCCATTGAATAGTTCTCTCAGTAGGAGTTAAGACTATAACTTTAAACTTGAAGGTCTATATCTTTATTATGTTCTTGTCCTTACCCTATACAGTTTTGCCAGAGGCTTGTGTTGAGATAGGCAGTTTAACTGGTGACTGGTTTAAAGCTTGGGTGATAACTGGGGGCCTCCCTGGTGGCACAAGGGGTTAAGGTACAGCACTATGATGCTGTCCACAGCCACTGCAGCCCGAGTTCGATCCCTGGCCAAGGAGGTGACACACATGGCGCAATAGATCTGTCCTGTCTCACCCACTGCTCCCCTCAGCAGTGTGTTTCAGTCAATCTGCCTGTTCTGCTCCCTACTCTGTCTCTGGTAAGTCCTCTCACCCAACCACTCCCAGTTCATATATGTGTAAATAAATAAATCTTAAAAGAAAACTTGGGTGATAACTAAAATATTGTTTAAATAAATAACTAAATAAGAATAATAAATAAAAGCAATAATAAATAGCTAACATTCAAGGTACATAAATATTAAAATTGGGGTAAAAGGTTGACAAGTTTAATAGGAACTGATTTATAAAATGACTATGTTAAAAATCAATGAAATGAATGAAAATCACATTTAATTTCCTCTCTATTTTGATCCTGATTCCATTGTTGAAGTAATTTCCCTCCAACCTGAAGCTGAACAAATACATGTCTTCCTGGGACAGTTTTCCCAAGTAGAGTAAAAGTGGGTATATGACATAGGGACTTTGAAGCTGAAATTAGTGACTCAGAAAGCAAAGACTGATGAAGTCATCATGCAGGAGGGAGTGGTATCTAGGCTAAATAGCTTTAGTGGTTTCAGTAGAGCCCTTCAGTGCTGGTGGCAGTAGGTCAGTTCCGATGTAAGGAATGGCCGACAATAAATTTGTAATTACCGTTGCACTTCAAAAGGATGCTTGACAACATATGCTTCTTATAATGGGTAGTAATAATAATCACCATGCTGCAATTATCCTCCTAATTATTTATTGAACCTTTTTAATCTCCCATTGATAATACCATTTTTATATTTCATATCTTTGCTATCTCCCACCTGAACCAATATGAAGCCCTCTTACCTGTTTCCTAAATATCCTCAGATCTATTCTCTGTATACCCTATATATGTAAACTACTGAGTGATCTATATAAAATAGAAACTACCCCCAGACCACTATTCCATTCAGAAGTAAGAAAAGCTATTGTAGGAAGGTGTTATTTAGTGGTACATGATCCATATTGTATATGGGAGGGAAGAAAGAGCAAAGAAAAAAACCTTGCTCAAAATGCAAAAAATAAGAATGAAGCTGCATGTAAATAATTTCAAAAATTCAGCAAAAAAAAAAAAAAAAAAGAGGCCTACTAGTTCCTTCACATTCGCCTATGAAGTACAAGGCAGCATCATCTGCTAAGATGTTGAACTGAATCTTCAAGAGATAGGATTACAGTACCTACTGAGGGAACTATTGACTGACCAAGGAAAATTAAATAATTGCCTTCACTGCTCAGCATCATTTGACAAGCACTGGCTGGCTGTGTACAGATATTTAAAAGTTAACTCTTCAATTTTGTGGTGACATCTTGGTTTCCCTATGCTTCTCTTCAGGGTAAAACAAACCCATTTCCTTTATTTGCTCTAGGAGAGGGCTTTAGACCATGTGATGATAGATTGTGAAGGTTTGGGGCTTGATTTACAGGCTGTTCCTTCTCAATCAGGCTCCACCACCCTTTATCTTCATTCTCATCTCTGTTTATCAGGCATCTCTTCACACTTGGCTCCCTTTACTTCACACTCTCGACCTATCTGTCATCACCATGTCCTCTGAATGTTGTTTATCACGTCCAGAATGACCACTTTTCCATTCTTCTTCCTGTGAAATCTTATTCATGATTTAATTCTTAGCTAAAATGTTGCCATTCTTGTTTCTCAGGTGGCTCTAGCAATACTTCCTTTGTGTTAACAGCTCTTATTTTACACTTAAATGATAGCACTTTCTTTCCCATTAGAGAAAATTTCTAAAGGTCAATGATCTTACTCATTTTTGTATTTCTATTGTTTGCTATGATTCTTCATATGGAGTCCAATAAATATTGTTAAATGCATGTTTCTTTTTTTGTGGATATGGTGTGTGTGTGTGTGTGTGTGTGTGTGAGAGAGAGAGAGAGAGAGAGAGAGAGAGAGATCTGTGTATTTGGGGTGGGAGGAGAGAGAAAACACGAGTGAGCACCTACACTGGACACAGCACTGTGACTGCAGAGTTAAGTTAGGATTATCACATTACTTGATCTGAACACTGTTTGCCTACTGAGGTGCTTATTAATTTGTTTCCTTGTTCTACTTTACTCACATTGAGCTTATACACAACTGCATTCCCTGCTTTTTTCACCAGACTTTGCTGTTAAGCCAGATCTCCTCCATTCTCAGTTCCTAGCAACAGAAACTGACTCTGGAGCTAATTTAGTCAGAAAATAAAAGTAGTTGTTAAAAGGTGTTGTATAGCTCACAGATGCAACTGGAAATCTGAAATTTAGAAAATGTTCAGGAACAGGGAGAGGATAGGCAGCTAGAAGCACAGCCAAAACCCTGGGGGACAATTAATAGGCAGATGGAGGAGCCCAGGAAGGAAAACAGAAGACTCCATCAGAGGAGCGAAAAGAGACACAACAGTTTTAAAGCCACAGACATTCAGAGGAGGAGGCTGGACAGTGGCAAATGTAGCAGAGATTTCATAAGATATTGATTGTGAAGTGTCCATTGCACTTGGTAATTAGTTGTTGATGAACTTGGTAAGAGCATGTTCAATCAAGTGGTAAAGACAGAAAGTAGCTCACAGTCAGGATGTATGGGCTTCAGCAGGGCATCTTAAACTTTGGAGTATTTTGAGTGAAAATTGATGGAAAAAGGAGTATATGACACCAAGGGAGAGCTTTCATCAAATGAGAATTTTGAGTATGCTTATGAGCTGTGAGGATGTGCTAGAAATGAGGTTGGAATAGAGAAGAGAGTAGGAATCATTGGTTGACATGTGTGGTGAGGAGGTAAGAAGAATTGGGGAGTATAGTAATAACCATGGAGGGTACCTGCTTCTCCAAGATGGAAGGGGGGCACATAGTGTGTGTGACTCTAGCAGTGAGTCTGTGTGGTAAGTAAAAAAGTGATGGCAGTTACCTTTGATGCTCATGATTTTTTTGATAAAATGGAAAGCCGTTTGCTGAAGATGGGGTAGGACTCTAGAGATTTTTTTTTTCAATTTTTTGTTGTTGTTGACTTCTTTTTCCATTATCCACACCTTATATATTGTGATATTTTCTAGAGCTCACACTCTCCCTAAACAATGTAACCTGTTGCTACTTGCAGGTGCCTTCATTAGCACATACACACGCACATATATATAATATATGTGTAGATATATAATTGTGATTCTCTCTATAATTGTTTATTTTTTCGTGAAGTATAGATTTAAACTTTTAGCACTGAACTTAATGTACTGTGCACACATGTTGATTTCAGTGATAAATACCTGATCTTAAATAATCTTGTACTGCGTTGTTACTTCAATAAAAAAAATTAAGGTGTGTTTATAGAGACATCTGTCTCCATCAGCAGACAGAAAATGCCCATTTTTATTTTTATTCTTGATCTATGTAAATAGCCCTTAATTGTTGAGTGAGCAAAGAGTTTTTAAATTTTAATTTCTTTACTCTGCTTTATATTAAAGGGTTTTATAATTGACATTTTAGAACACAGGGCACAAAGAAGCAAGTGAAAAATCAAGTGCAGTATATAATACCTTGCTCTAGAATTTTCACATGAAATCAAATTATGCCTCTTTAGTTCTTAGGATTTCATCAGAAGACCTATTTACCAAAGAGGCCTGTGTGTACATCTTTTGTGGCATATGCTGATGTGTCCATCTAGTATGTGGGGTGTTAAAAGTTGGACAAATTCTATTTGGCGAAAGTCCTAAAGTTTAACTCTTCTTCCTAAGGCAAGCACCTGGGCTCTTGCAATTTGTCTAGAGAAATGAGGCATGTAACCCAGTACCCACACCCTCCCAGCTTGGTGGAGGATGCCCAATTCTCTAAATGACCGCTCTCTTCCTGAGACTCATGGAAGCAGCAAAGGGCAGGGAACTTCTGCTCAAGCAGGACGTTGGCCCCTAGTTCTCTGCTACTCTCATTTGGCAGAGCAATGTGTGGTCCGCATGCCCGTGAGGACCATCCACTGTGATTCAGTGGCTCTGGGAAAGAATTGGGCATAATTTGTGGGCATAAGGACCTGGAAAGGAGGGATGCTTGTTTGGCTGTGTGGCTGTGCAATGGAAAGGGGCTACCAGGCAGAATATCTTCTGTATCCTCACAATAAGAAACCTGCTTTTAGAATGGAGGGGAAGCATCTAGGGAGTAAAAGTGACTCTCCACTTTCTTCATTGTTTCTAAGGTATATTTTGTGTCTCCTTTTTTGTTTTCTTTTCTACCTTCATTGAGAAGTCCATACAATTGCATTTCATCACTGGTCAGCCACTAGTCCCAAGGCCTGTACATTTTCTGACCTTTCGTTACTTGTACAGTAGTAAGTACCTAGTACTACATCTAAAAAATTCTAGTCCTGGACTAAAAGATCTTCAGCAAGAAGGATCTTTTACCTCACTGTCTTTAAATTTTATTAATGGTTATCATTTAAAACGTAGCTACTATTTGCCAGGCACTGTGCTAGGCATTTCATACAGGTGCTTATTGCAGTAAATAACGAAGAAATAGGAGTTTTTATACATATGGATCAAATACATAGCAAGCCTCAGAATGTTTCAATGAAATGCTTAAAGACAAAATATTAATAAAGTGATTCAGACTAGGTGTGTCTGATTTCTAAAGACCATTCTGTTTCTACTTTCTGAGTCCCATGAGGAACTCTGAAGAAGAAAGGTAGCACTAATAGGCACTAGGAATACTGAAAGTTTACGGAGGTAGGTAAAGTTTACGTAGGTAGGTGAAAAGGCGCTGTTTCATCTGTAGTCACTATCAACCCTCCCCCTGACCTTTGGTGAATATTTGGGGCATGTGGTGAATTATAGGCTGATATGCATCTGAATGTCTCTGGGCTTCATTGTCCAAGCTGGAGGTGGGAGGGGGGCTCTTTCTCATTTATTCCTCACTTATTCTCCAGTCTAATTTTGGAGATTCCTAAAATTTTGACTAGGATATTTCTGAAGTCTTTATGCCTTTGGAATTGTCCTACCCAAAATTTAAAGCCATGTAACATGAATATAGAAAAGGAACGAAAGGCAGTAAAAAAAGACTGAAGTGGAAGAGGGAAGGAAACAAAAGACATTTCACCTCTGCCAATTTTTTTTTCTTTTTGGAATTGTCCATTAGCTGCCAAGATTCTTCCAAATGTAACAGCTGTGTTCTCCTTGAATATATGCAGAGAAATTTAGGAGACCCATTCTGTTTAAATGGAATGAGCAGCTTTTAAAAGTGCAGATGCAGTAAAGGGTCTACAGTTTTGCTTCAACTAATACACATATCGGAACCTCAGTCTGATGGAGATCAGGAGATCTGGTTTTTATTTATTTATTTTTTAATGTTTTGTTTTGGTTTTGGTTTTTAAATACCCGTGTTTATTTTTCCACAATAGAGGATTTCTCCCCTCACGTGCCCTCACCATAGTTTTCCCATGTCCAAAATGCCCTGTCCTCTGCCACACAGCAGACATATATTGCTGCTGTCATTGTCGTCACTGCCATTAATTAGGGGTTTAGACATTAACTAAGGCACTGAGGGAATAAAGCTCTGTTTGGGAGCCAGACTGCTTGGGTTTAGTTTCCACATGTACCTCCCCCTAGTAACCGAACCTTGGGCGAGTTCCTAGAACTTTCTGTACCTTAGTTTCATCAGCAGCAAAATGCTCATTAGATAATATTTTAAGTGAGATGTGTGCATAACAGTGACTGGCAAGTAAGGGGTCCTATGTAATTACATTTCTTTTTATGCTAAATGAACTGGCAGTCAGTAGAAATGTACCTTGGTATAACCTAAAGAAACTCAGATTTCCCCATCTCTCACACATAGCAGAATTCTCAAAGAGAATCTCCTAATAGGAATTACTCATGTGGTTTTTGGATCTAAATTTTTACTTTGATTCACCTTCCATTACGGGGTTCTCTCTGATTGAATATCAGCCTCCTTCCACTGGCCTCTGGAGACGCTGTGTTCTTGGTAATGCTGGTTCTATAATGCTTGGTAATACTGGTTCCAAAACCAGTAAGTGGGTGAGAGGGCTGATACCTTATGACCCAAGCTAAGATGAGACTGCCACCAGAGCTAGATCTTATTTGAGGCTGACAAAAAATATGTGAGCACATACTATGCATTTCTGTGCTGTGCAGTATTGTAACTTCTAGCCACTGAGGCTACTGAGCCTTTACAATATGGCTAGTCTGAATTAAAATATGTAAGTGTAACTGAATTGAAAGACATGCCACAAAAAATATCATAGAATATCACACTCACACTTTCTTATATTGATTACATATGGAAACTTGACTATTATATTATCAAAGTTAATTTCTTTTGTTTCCTTCCCTCAACAAGGCTACCACAAGTTTTAAATTTATACAGGCCTCGCATTTATGAATCACATTATATTTCCATTGGACGACATTGATGTAGATAATCTGCTGCAAAAAAATGTAGCTTACTCACTACATTGGATGTCAGCTTTCTCTATGACTTCTAGTCTTCTGAGCTTGTCATTTCCTTCCATGTGATAGCCAGCAGAAAACCCACTGTCCAAACTACTGTTACTTGACAGCTGGCTGCCTCAAGGTCAAGACAAAGAGAATGTCAGGATTAACACTCTGTCCCATAGGAGATGAGCACCAATACAAATTTAGCACTAAGGTCAGGCCCCATTCCTTGTCTATAGTAACTTTTGCAATACGCACTAAAATACAGCTGAAATAACTCATTTTTTTTTGTAGAACAAAAAAAGACCTTAAAAGGCACCCTTATGATAACTACCTTTCTCCTTTTGTACTATGAAATGCATTACCTGCATTATCATGTCATATACACAGATTATTTTACATTGCCTATATTGTATGAAAGTAGGGAAACATTGTGAAGTAGTTAATGTTTACCTATGCGAAGACAGAAACTTAGAGCAATTAAATAATAGTTTTAAAACCACATTACCAGTGTCTGCTAAAGTTGGTTTAAAGTAAGGTATGTCTCTCTTAAAACCCATTCTGTGTTGGGCTGTAACTGTGTATCTCTTCTTAGTTAATCTTGAGAAATTCAGAAGTTTCATCATAGATCTTGGGCTTCACTAACTGCATTGTGCTTCTCCAAATCTCCAAATGCTCCAAGTCGCCTGCCCTGTTTTTCCAGTCAGCGCATCCATTCTTTCCCCTCAAACACTTCTAGAGGGGTAGTTGGCTTTCAGTTTTGTGAGGCTAGGGGATCAATTCTGCACAGAACCAACAATCTGGGAGCTTGGAACAAGGTAAAATGTAATGATGTGAATTCTCCTCCCGTTTAAGTATGAGGGGGAGATGCTTACAAGATAGGATTTGAAAGTGCTCTGCAGCCTTCTCGGTATAGAGCCTAACTCTAGAAGAGTGGAGGAAGCACAGTTCCCAGGAGTTGTGTTGTGGATCTGGTGTGTGCAGTGATTTTGGAGTCAGCCTGACTTGGAAAGCCAGATTCTGATAATTAGAAGCTTCAGGATCCTAGTAAACCTATTTGACCACTGTAAGCGGTAGTTCTGATAACCTGTGTTAATGGTGCCTACTCAGAGTTGTAGACTTCAGTCAATGAGACATCTAGAGCACTTATCTCCATGTGGGGCCTTGAGTATGTCTTCAGTAAATGTTAGCCTGTATTTTCAAGTTGTGACAACACTAAAATAATTCGTTGCTGCTATTTCTCAAACCTTCCTAATGTGTCTTGTGATTTATTTTTCAACCTAGATGAGTCTCGGGTTTTCATGGGAAAAGTAATAAGATGCACTTGGTCCCCAGAAGGAGTGGAGACATGCTGCTGAGTCCCTTTTCCTGTATAGCATAGCAAGCGTACATGAATCCAGAAAACTCTTGGATGTTCTCTCCAAGCAGCATAGAAAATCGTAAACTCTAGGAGCCATATAGACTGCAACTTGGGGAAAGAATTCTTCTTCTCTTACTTGAGCAGAGTTCTTTTTTTTTTTTCCTTTTTCTTTCTGGTATTTCTGATTCTTTGATGGACAGAAATGGATTTGGAGCTCCAAAGGGATGTGTGGTAATTCTCTTTATAAGGCTATGATTGATTATTTCATTGCACTATTTCACTTTAATTGTGTTCATTTAGTATACCTGGCTGATATAAATATATATTGTGGTATATAATGTATCCCCAACGTATATAAAATCAGACCTCTTATTCCATTCTGGATTCTGGTGCTAATAAACAAGCTATTCAGGCTTTGCTCAGGTAGTTTACAGCATTGCTAGAATGCTTTGATGGAATTACAACATTATCCATATACAGTTGGGGGTATATGATTCCTTTTATGTAATATAAATCCCTATAATATAATGAGTATCATTAATAAAGTGACAAAATAAAACTTGAATTACCACTTCAGGATGGTGCTTTATTCAACCAGTAATATGCTTTTTGGTCCTTTGTAGGTTCTTTCCTTTGAATTCATGGCTTACTGCATTCAAACTGTGATATTAACACACCACCCAAGCATACCCTGTTGTGTCATAAAGCCATGGTACTGAGGTGTCAAAGGGGGGAAAAAAACAAACATTATTCTAAAACAGAAACTAGGGAATGTTACCATGATGTTTTTAAAGACAATATGGCTTTCATGAATAAGCAAGTTTATTTACTAACCAAAAGCCACATTTCTTTTTTTTTCTTTTCTGGCGGGGGGCGGGGGGGAAGGGAGGAAAGCATACATTCTTAAATCAGAAAGTATTTTTATATGAATTCTGCAACTCAGAAGTTGAGCTAGTGACAAAATAATAGTTTACTGTTAGGCAAAACAATAAATTGTTTATTGAGATACTAAAGGACTATACCAATTTCTTGAGAATACTGGATAACATGGTAAATATTTTTAAAAAATCTTTTATTTTTTCTCTGATTCCACTTGATACTACTAGTTGATTAGTCTAGGGTAATTCTTGTAAAAACAGCATCTGGGGTTTTCTTTGGATAGTGCAGTCATCCCCAAAGTATAAAGGATTTAGACATTTGATTGTGGTGTCAAGGATATCAGTTACAAAGAAAAGTTTTCCTGCAGGTACAGTTAAGCTGAGCACAGATTTCCACAAAGCACAGTGACATATTCAGAAGATGTTCAGATTTTAGAAATTGGTTTCTAATTCTAGATAGCAGGAAGCCTCTATGTTCATACCAGGTAGGTGATGAAAAGATTTGAGATTGCTTTATGTCCAGCAGCAGGAAGAATTATATAACTAAGAGTATAAATTACTAGATTTAAGAAAGAATTCCCTGCAGAAGGACCAGAAATAAGTCATAAATCTGGAAAGTTACCTCTAATCCCATGGTCCAGAATTGTATTCCTGATCATTTTGGTTGCTATATGAAATGCAAGAATGTGAACTCAGTCTTCCCTGTCACCTTTGACATTCTTTCAAACTCAGTGCAGAACAGTTTGTAAGAACTATAAAATTAAATACAGATCAGAGCAAAATATGAATTAGCTAATTAAAGAGTATAATGACATAAACGAACTATCATAATTCATCTGAGAAACGAAGATTGATATTAGGTCAAGAATTCGCAACAATTTCTTCTTTCCAGATTTTCTGGCACTAATTTGGCATGATCAGAAAGATTTTTATCTATAATTCTGTCAAATAAACTGTGTATTTCAAGAAACATGTAAAATGTGACCTTGAAAACAAGCTAGAAAGCGTGACTCATTTCATTTTGGGGATTTTGATACTCTTGTTCATTGAGAAAAGACATGGTATGAATGTGGTGGAATAGTTGTCAATCCTGGACTTGGAATTCAAGGGTCAGCAATCTTTGTGCTTCAATTCATAGAGCACTGTTATTCCAATATGAAAGACTGATGTGATCAGTCAACTTCTAGAGAAAATGAGAAGATACTGCAAACAAGAATTTGATCTGTAGGATTGTCAACTTCTGTCACCTTCTCCACTGTGCTAACCATATTCTCTCACTGAAATTCCTCTGTGGTCACATCTTTAAACTAACTCACAGAGATGATCATCTAGCTCTGGAGCATACCTTTCCCCTGAATTGCATCAACTGGACCAAATAAGAAAACAAACCTATACATTTGTTCTCACCAACACCGTATGTCAACTATCCTAAAATAAATCTTATGTTTATTGCAATATAATTCCTTGCTAGCAGGACTGGGAGGTTCCAGAACTAAATTCCATTACGTTTCTATTGTTAAACTAGTGTACACTCCGAGTATTTACTCAGTATTTCTCCTTTTTAAAAGACATGCATAAAATTAAGGTTATGAGAATTACAGTTGGCCAAAGTTCTATGAGTTACAGACTATAAACGTATCAAAAGGAGTGAATGTATATAATGTGCATCTCTCCTACATTGAGTTCAAGTTCTGACTCTAGTATTTTACCAGTGATGGACCTTAACCAATGCATTGGACCTCACTTGTACTCAATTTCTCATCTGAGGGTGGATTCACAGCTGTCCTGCTAGTACACTGGATGGCTATTTTCATTAAACAGAAAGATTAGGAATATTCTCACCTTTCGTGTGAACGAAAGATTAAAATGCAAAAGTAACACAAAGACGCCAGTTTATCTCTGTGTCATGTGGCATGATAGAATGAAAACACCTTAATTTACAAGTTGTTTTTTCTTACTCCATGGACATCAAAGAGCAATTTCCAGGAATGTTAGAGAATCCTTATGTTTCTAGAAAAAAAAAAATCCTCATTGGATGGAGAACAACCAGTAGGTCAAGTTTTCTTATAGAGAGACAAATTCCCAAATGTGTTGCAATTAAAACTGGTCTTGAAACTGGCTTACCTCACCAAAGATCTAGGGGAGTTCTCAGAGTGATGTGTAACTGGGTATGCTCAGAGAGATTTTGTTAGATTTACCCTAGTTCTAATTTGTCACATTTAGGGTTGATTGAGTCATGGTGAAGAGGCCAGGCAAATAGAGGTGAAGGAGCAGAGGAGTTTAGATATGCTCTCTCATTTCATGCTAGCCCACAAAGCCTGCAAAAAACCCTCAGCCCCTTCTACTTTTTTAAAAAATGCAGTATTGGATGGCCAAATCGCTACAAAATTAATAAAAGAAATTGTATTAATTTTGAATTATAAATGAAAGAATCATTTTGTTTGACAATATTTTATAAACAGGAATAAACACATAACCAATATTATTAAACTAAAATAGTATATTTAGTTGAGCTAATCAAAACATGCCTTCCTTGTAACAATATTTATGTAGCATGGAATTAAAATACACTAACTGTTGTATTTACAAAATTTATGTCCAGTGACTTAATTTTTCCTGTCATATCCAGATATGCAGAAATAGGAGACATGTATGCTGAAATAACTTTTCTCATGTGATTGTCGCTATATGTTTGGAGGGTCATTTGTATCCTGTATTTGTTACTTAAATATCTAAGACATTCTTTTTAGAATGAAAAAGAGTGTAGTTCCTAATCTGTCTTTAGTTGCTAAATTTTGCACAGTTTTATGGATCTTGCCTGAGATTACTGAAATCTCTTATTTCTTGCAAAGTTCAAGTTATATCATGAATGTAATCTGCACTGCCTCCACCATAACCTTCTGGCAAATGAAAGTGGTTTCTCATGTGCTCCTGAAAAGATGGTGTGAAGTTTTCTAAATATGATGCATATTATATAATTTAAGCAAATAAATTTAAGTATTTTACAATTTTTATTTAAATGATCCAGGTTTGTTTTGAATTGCTTCTTTGGAAAGACCTCTCAGAATGAATACAAAGGTGAAAAACTATCTGACTGTTTCAGTCAGCAATGTCTTTAGTGTGTGAAGAGCAAGTCTCAATTAAAAATTCAATATGCATTTTGGTGCTGCTGTTATGCTATTCTAGAAATGTGACCAGTCTCTTCTTTAGACTGTTATACAAATGTTATGTAGACATAAATAAGATAGTATATAAAAGTTTAGGTGTTTAAACATCTTGATTTTTAGAACATCTTTAAAGTTAACATACATTGGATCATTGACTTGATCTCTGCTGAGGCCACTACAGGTACCATCTATAAAAAATCTGATTTATTGCAAACTGCTAAATACTTAATCAGCCAATAGAATCACATTTGGGGCAGTGGGAGGGGAAGAGAAAATTGGCAGCAGCATCAGCCCCAGCAGCTGTTTCTGGCCCAGGATGCTAAACCATCTGCCTGCTTAAGGCAGTTTTCTACTTCTGAACTTGAGACCCTGGTGACATTTGTCCATCTTTTCTCAGGTTCAATATTTTTTTTATAGTGGTAAGATACACTTTACTTTTAAAAATTTATCCAGAATAGGAAGAGTTGGAATTTGTTTTCCAATTGATGTGTTTGTTTTGTTTTCTTTACAAAATTACACTATTTTAAAAACATTTATGTAGCCTTCCTCTTAAACAAAGTAGAAGGTGTTAGAAATTACAAACTATGCTTTGGGTAGTAAGATTTTTAATAATTGTAAAGGCTGTACAATACTGGCAACAATATACTCTCAATGAACTGTTTCCTGCACAAACTCTGAGATATGCTGGTAATATCCCAACTGATCATTCTTCTTGCATTTTCCCAAAAATCTAAATCCAAATTCAGCTGAGCA
This sequence comes from Galemys pyrenaicus, assembly GCA_019455555.1. Lineage (NCBI taxonomy): Eukaryota > Metazoa > Chordata > Mammalia > Eulipotyphla > Talpidae > Galemys > Galemys pyrenaicus. The sequence goes on along the minus strand of JAGFMF010011858.1, from coordinate 770,037 downwards.
AAATTCAGTGTACATTACTTAGTGGTGATGTCATTGCAGTAATTTGGGGATTTCTTGTTCCAGAAACCACAGTTTGGAAGATATATTAACCCAATCCAAAGAATAATAATGCTGAGTATCCAAAGAGATAGTTCTTCTTGGGCTGAGACATAAGAGATGATTCAAGGGCATGCCATTAATGGTATGCTAAAGGAATTTGGCAGACTTCGAATCTCTCTACAATCTGTAATGAAATATTATCACCTTAGTTGTGGTCTATGACCTTGATGGACCTCAGCTTTATTATCATTAAATGAAAAGTTGAGTTTGATGATATTAATGGTACTTTCAAATTCAAGGTTCCATACTTTGTAGTCTAGGCAGGTGAGTTACCATAAATACCATTCAATATTCTAAGTATGACACCACTCTTTGTCCTACACTGGAGCTCCCATGAATGTTATTTATATAAATGTCTAAAATCTAACTGCTTTTTTGCTGTCTTACTATACTAGATGATAAACCATACTAGAAAGCAGCACTTCATTTTTTCATAGAACAAGATATCAAGCTGAATAAACCTGTGTAAGTGAATATGAAATGTATGTGAATGTGTGTGTGTGTGTGAGACAGAGAGACAGAGACAGAGAGAGATTATTCAGTGGAATGGGGAAGGAACTAATTGGGAAAATAAACAAGATATCATATAAGAAGGAAAGATTGGCTTATGAGAACCATTTCAAATGTTTTGAAAATTCAAGCCCATTCCTTCCAAAGACCATAGATTACATCCTTGACCTTCTGTTTAAGCAGATATAAATACAAGAGTTTCACTTTGGCTGTAGCATGAGTAATTCTCAATGATATTGTGAAGCTGAAGATAGAATCTTCATTACACACTTTTACTTTATGCTTGTAGCACTAGTGTTACACGAATATCAGTGATTGCAGACATTTTTAATCCTTTAAAAAGTTCTAGAATTCCATATACATCTTGAAATATTTTTTTTGTTAGGAAATGTTGGTTAAGAAACAGAGCCAATTTTTCTTAGTAACTCTGTTATAAATGGAATATATATGTAACGTATATATTGAAATGTTAGGACAGATCCATAAAACTAAAGAATGGAAGAAATTATAGCATACTGTAATGGAATGTTAGGCTTCGTGAAAAATTTAATGCAGTAAGATCTGAAAAGTTCTGTAAATTCATAGCTCCAAATCAGCCATGGTTGGCCAGGCTCTGTGGGAACAGCTTTATACTGGACATTTACAAATAGTTGATTTCTGCATTTTGTGGATACCCTGACACATGGAAGCAGAATGAGATTACTGTGGACATGCTTGCTATTTTATTAATACATTAAGATCATATATATTATTTGCATTTACATAATGAAGGAAATACCTCCAGGAGAAAGTTAAGTTAGATAGCTGTTTGAGTTTCTCTTCTTTCCAATTATTTGCCATCTCTTTCAGGCAATTTGCTACTTAAACTCCAACTGTCTCTTTCTCCTCCGTTCATGTCAGAACCCTTTTCCTTTCGAGTACTCATCTCTGAGAGAAGAGGTGTGATCTAGAACAAGTTTTATGGCATCGATAAGCTACGCAGGCTGAAATATTTGCGTTTCCCTAAGAGATAGATCAGAGGGGGAGAAAAACAACACAAATTGTTGGTTTGATATTTCGTGTCAGTATTTCCTTAGAAATTTCTCCATAGATTTTCAATTCTTAGGTAAAACAGAGTTCTCCTATTGCTGTTTTAATGTATATTAAGATGGGAATATACATGACTCAAAAATGAATAGTCAGTAATCAAAAGGGTGTTTAGTGTACAGAGAGAAGATAGGTAAAAACATATTGTATCTATAGCTTACTAAACTTAGATATTGACATATATATATATATATGTGTGCTCTAGAAGAAATCTGAACTATCTCTCCCAGAATTGTTAGTAAGGCTTTCCAGGAGAGGTGGCCTTTGAGTTGCACTTTAAAGAAAGGAAAGATAGTGCCTCTTTGGTGGAATTTGCATATTGCAACACGGATATGTATATATAGTAACTTGGCACAACGTTGGAAATCATAAATCTTTTTTGACAGAATGAGTGGATAAACAGTGTGTGAGTGAGGCTCTGTGCCTGTTAATTTTATATATTAATAATTTTTAATGATTGAACTAAATTTTTTTGGTAATTTTACTCCTTTCTTCTTCTTTTTTTTTACCCTCCCTATTCTTCTCTATCGAGTTTTCAAAGCTGGAGATTCTCTGTGGGCTGTGAGCAAATTTGAAATTTTATTCTCAAGGGAGAATTTTGCTAGTACAAATAACATGTTGGGGTGGATATTTTCTCCTCTCTTGGACCATATAATCCACTATTGAAAGCTCTGTAAAAGCAAACAAAAAGCAAAGCAAAACAAAATCCAAAAACGCAGTCACACACAGTACATGAAGTCTCTGTATGCATTTACAACTCAGCTGTGTGGTTTCATATCTCTGTCTCATTGTGACACAGTGAATGGTTGCAAATTTTAAGCCTTGTCTTAAATATTCACATGTCATATATATAAACTATGTGCTCATTCTGTTCCCAAAGGGAAAACTAAACTTCACCTACTTTTAAATAATGTTGCTATTTCTTATGCCTCTTTGAGTAAATCCCATCTTTTTGCCTATACATTAAGACCTAATTCTGGTACTTGGAAACTGTGGACTCCTAGAATTTTAATAACTATGTCAGGAGATGGAGATCTTCTGTTAAACTTGTTCTATTTTAATTTTAAGAGTCATTGCCTATGTAGTGGAAGTAAATTATTTTTCAGATTTTTTGGTCATTTTTTATTTGTTTTAAGATGGATAATGGAATCATAAACAGAGGTGTGAATTAGTCTTATAAACTCTTTTTCTACCTTATTTTATGGCCTCATTCATGACTGGTATAATTTTTAAAGCATTTCTTCTTGATTAAGAACTTTCATTTTAGTAAGTTACTCTTGAAAATTAGAAGCCTTGAAAATCCAAGAATGAATTTATAATAATCTATTTCATATGACATGACTGATTGATGGTGAGTGTTTACAGTAAGTTGAAAATTAATAATGGGGAAACTATAGGGAATGAAATCCACAGAGAAACTGGGTGAAGAATTGAGTAGAAATGATGCTGTGATTGATGGTAAAGAGATAGCATGAATGATACCAGGAAGAAAAAGAGGAAGAGAGGGTGTTTTAAGTAATAATAAACAGCTAACAGTTAACAGTTGTGGCATAGGCAATAACGAAAGATTCTTGATGTTGACACATATATATATTCATTCTTGATGTTGACATATATACACATTATATACATAATCACAACATATGTATATAATGTGTGTGTATGTATGTAAATTATTTTGGATTAGAAAGTCATCCTGCAGTCATATAGTTATATTATATGTATATATTTACATGCAGAATTACCTATATATACACAACAAGCCCCCCCCACACACACACACAAATAATGCCCCGTGGTACCAAGTGATATGAAAGTTCCTGCTTTTTTCCCACTACAAAAATTTTTTTGAGCTTAGACTCCATTAAAGCAAAAAAGATACCTGTTGCTAAACATAGTGAGAGCCCAATAGCCAGAAGCAAGGAGAAGTCAGGTTGGAGAATTTTGGGGCCTGAAAAACACAAGAAGTCATTCAAGAGTTAGTAAATAGCAAATAATTATAGAATACTTGGGAGAAGTCAGACTCCTAAATGCATGTGCTTGAAGGAGGGTTGTTTATCCTGGAACAGGCAATGTATTTGTGTTAGGCATCAAATACTTAAAGTATCATGAAGTAGAAAATGTTAATTTTGTTATATTTTTGACAAAGACATGGAATCTAGCAAAGAAACTGGGCTAAGGATTCTAGGATTTTCATGTCTAATACATAAAATTTGACCTTCTCCTAATAGAGTAGAACTAATATTAATTTGAAGAAGCCATTGGTGAAATTTCTGCTCAGTAAAGTAGGAAACTTCTAAAATTTCCTGCTACCCAAAGACGGCATTTGCCACCTTCAGAACTTAGAGGTTCTTCATCAGCTCTAGGTTAATAATCCTAGTTGGAAGATGTTGTAATATGATGCTGTCATTTTGATTAAATGAGTGTTACTAAATTGTTTCATTTCTCATTGTCCACATCTGTAAAATGGGATAGCATTAGCGACAACTAAGGTCATAGTTTTAGTGAGAGATGGAGTTGTGATCTGAACCCAGGTATTCCCTGATAAAAACTCATAAGGTACCAAATTTTTGCTACTATTATTTTTATATACTTAATATTTAGAATTCAGTAACTATAGTTGCATTTACTCACAAGGACTGAAGGTACTGGACTCAAACTTTCAAATCATGGCTCTGTCATTTATGGACCATAGGACTTTACCTTAAGTGCCTCACCATCTCCATCTGTAGAATGGGAGTAATAACAATCCCATCCCAATATCTGGTTGTGAGGGTTCAGAGAAATATAAGGTCCTTAAAACAGTAGTTGATACATAGTAAGTACTCAGTATATCTTAATTTATTCTGATTACCAGTTACATACAAAAGACCGTGTTAAGTGAAGAAAGGGTAGAAGCAAAGTATTTAAGATGAATATAACATGGAAATGTTCAAGGGTATTTTCAGTTTCATCAGAAAGATAAACATGTGCACGTATAATGTAGAGAATTAATCTGTATAGCTCTGTGTTTGAAGGTGATTCTCAAAATTTCTGGTCAAGTGTGTGCTAAGCATGAGAATTACCACGTTTTCAAGGTTTCAAAAGGAGTGTTGGTATTAAGATGAGAAAAAGCTGTATTCCAGCGACCCACTCTATCTGAGGGAGCATGAGGAGAAGAGAGCAGACCAGATGGAAAAAGTGTCTTTGAAATCTGCTCCGAGAATATGATTGATGGTCAAGCCTTCTGGATATAAGGCATTTTATTTTTATCTTTGCTTTAGGTTCTCCTTTGTGAACACACACAGTCCCCCTCTCCCCGAAAAAGTCAATTCTATCTTATTAATAGTCTCTTACCACACATTTTCATTATGGAAAACTCAAGAAGTTCTTAAGATACTAACCTCAAAGAGGTGATCAATATGTTAAACAATAGCAATATTCAGCAAAAGATGCATAATTTTAACAGTAGAAAATGTTAGATATAAATAGTCAGTAGACTTGCCAGAAAAATGCTCCTTGGCATGTGAAATAATCAAGTAAAATTCTCGAAAGATGAATTACTTTCTTGATTTGCATAACTTGGATTCAAATCATTTACACAATATTTGCATTGGAAACATATCTAAAGCCAACCAATGGAAAGAATACATGATTTTACCAACATGCTTATACATTAATAACATTACTTGGCAATCTGATGTTTCAAGACCCAGGGTGAATTACTTATTAAAAACCCATATACAGTTATCTGTCTTTATCTTTCTTTCTGTATGAGCCATAATGGCTCTGATTGTTTTCAAAATTATATTTGGACAGGATATGACTGTTACATGAGACCTCTCAAACCAATATCATTTCCCTCACTCATAAAATACATTATACTGCTGTGTGCATTGAGCCAAATCATTAATGAAGGAAGCATAACCTAACCTTTATGCCTCTGATTTGACCAGCAGTTATACTGTAGCAAGCTAACATCTTGGAAATTGTTTAAAAAGTGAAGCTAACACGATTATGAATATTTATGGTAGATTCACTTATTTCTTGAAAATTCATCCTGCCTTCTGAACCATTTCATTATTCTTAACTATTTTCTAAGAGGCTTAACTTTGAGATAGAAAAACGTAGTATCTGAGTCTTACTTTGTAGTGCAATCAAATAACGGTATTCCTGGAATACATCCCTTCTCTGTATTTATTTAAACATGCAATAGTTACAATAACTAGTTAAAATCTGTGAAATGTGCAAATTAGGGAGTACATCAACATAGTCCTCACCCTTTTCAGCTCCTTAGAAACATTTGGAAGATAATCTTTGACTTGCTATTACTATGTTAAAGAACTGCTGAAGTTTTAACTTAGCAGAAACCAACCCTTACTAGTAAACTGCTTTACTTGCATTTTTTTTTTTTTTTTTGCATTTTCTGGACAAGGTAAAATATAGGATTCTGAATTTATCAATATCAGGAATTTTTCAGGGAGAAATGAAGGAGTTCAAATTTGAGATTAAAGAGAATAATGGACTATGTTACAGTTTAGCTATAAATAATTCTAATTATTATTTTAACATTTCCCCTAAATGATCTTACAAAAAACAAAATTCACAGTGTGAATTCTGCATCACAGGTGTGAATGAATGAATGAATGAACGAAGCCTACTTTTTAGGGACTCTCTCCCGTTGGAAAAAGGAAGTAAGAAAGACTTTAAATAAGAAGTTGCGAGTGGGTGTGGTAGGACTTGATACTGAGCCTCTTATTGCCATGTGGGAAGACTCCTACTGGGTTCGCAGCAGATCTCAGATTAGCCTACAGACATATTTATTTGGGTGTACACAATCTTTTTGTCTTTTTTAAATAAAGATTCACCCTGGAAAGGGTAGAAGTGGACTAGATTCCATGCCAACTTCACTAGAGTGTCTTCCTGTCCCTTTTGTTCCTTTTCAATGCTAGTGGTTAGGTTGCCATTTAGCCTGGCTTGCCTCAATTTACATATTGATCAGAGAACAAAGGAATCCCCCTAGAAGAAGACAAATCTGAAAGCACTCCAGGTCTGTTTAGAAAACAAGGGCCTCCATGCCAGTAGATGCTCTGATGGTGAGACTCTTCACTAAGGTATATTTAATAGAAATCTCTATAATTCTATTCTGGAAAACTCACTTTTTCAGATACCTAATGTGATACTGAAAGATTTAAGCCTTGGTATTTGTGATTTTGCCAGTTATCACTTTGTCCTACATATGTTATCCTTTGTAATTGAGATTGCTTTAAAGTATACAAATGTGTGCTTAGTAACACAACAGTCATTTGCAATGTCCTTACCAATGTTTCCAAATTAGATCCTGATTTTCAGAACCCACTCACAAAACACTCAAGTGTCCATCATCCAAAATTATGGAATTTAGATGCTATCGAAGGTGATTCACTCATGGGCAAATAACATATGAGTGCAGTTTTCTTCTGCTGGATGAATTCCTGCAGTTTGAAAGCCAGGATTTATTAGGAATAAGGAAACAGACCTGTACTAAACAGTGATTCTTTTAAAAAGGTGTCTTTATAATGGGCCCAGGTGTGACCCTTATCTTAGGTAGACAAAGCATTACTGTCACTTAACTATTTTTGGAAGACAGTTTTTCCGTCCTGTTTGAGAAAAAAGGAAGGGGTAGGTAATAGATTTACTATTTTTTTTAGTTTTTTTTTTTTTTTTTTGTAAAAGAGTGCTTTCAATTAATTTAAGCAGGATGTCCTGATAACATAAAATAAGAGTAGCATTCACTCAGTGTATTGATATAGATGGGGGGCAATAAGAATGTTTAAACATGTTTTTGTGCAAAAGCTTTGGAAGGGATTGTCAGAGACTGCAAAGGTGTACATGAGACAGTGGTTTTCTCCCTCTTTGGACAGAGGGTCTGAGTTCTTAGTTGTCAGGAAACTAAGAGGCATATATTGGCACATTGGAATGATCAGTGACGACAAGCTAGTGTTGTTTAGTGCCATTAGTACCAATATTGCAGGGTTTTTGTTTTATTTTTATATCTTTGGTGAACACTTGGTGAAAATAGACCAGAAAAGCAGTTTCCCACAAGGAATGCAAGAGAATAATCACTGTCATGGTGACTTTATGGCAAGAGTGACCAAGGATAGGAAACATCAAGAGGATCAATGCCTTTAGCATTCATGAACTATATCCCTAGGCCCATAGAAATAACCATGATAGTGACTAGATTTAGGATTAGGAACCAGCCCATTTGGCACTGTTAATGTAATTTCCTGTGAATCTGCCATAGGTTGTGATGTTCCAGAATATTCGAGTTTTGCTTGCAATTAGTAATAATGCAAAAGTCCATTATTCCCTTTGTTTGGCTGTGATATGAAATCACATGGCACTGCATTGGATAAAGTAAACTGCAAAAAGTACATTCAAATGGATGCTGAGAGTCTGCCTTAAATTGCAAAACTGTTGAGTGGAAAGCTGAAAACCTGCCAATGCCCATCTATGGTTTAGAGCAGATAAGCCATTAGTCTTGGCTAGGTGTATCACTTCCTACATTATCGTGCATTCAAAATGTGAGCTCCCAAGATCTGTGGGTGTTTATCATCCAGCAGAGATATGCTCTTTAAGAAAGAGTCTGGATTAGGTCACTGTCTCGGAAACAGATATGGTTTTAGGAGACTGCTAATCATGGGAGAAACAATGGATTGGAGGCATAGAACTTTATTGAGTTAATTAAAAGCAAGTGAATGTCCTCCCCCATATAAACTTTATTTGCAAATATCCAACAACAAACTCAAAACCAGCAACTAACTAAATTCTTTTGCAAATGATGGTGATTCTAAAAGCCTGAAAAGGAGAATTCTAATAGCTAAGATTGTTTTAGTAGAAATGTAATTGGGTCATATCACATAAAGATATCCACTGACATGGAAAGTGACATGGAAAACCAGTTTCTCTATACAAAATTGGAAAATGAGCTAACTGTATTGATTAGTTCAGAGAAAATAGAGAAAGAAAGCTTTAAATCAAATCAAGAAAGGCCTGTCTTATGTCAAGATTAAACCAGAAACTGAAAACTCTGATATGAATTAAACCAATGTTCAATGTGAAACCTTAGGAAAAAAAAGAGAACACTAAGACACAGCTTTGGGTTTTAAAGGCCAAATCAGCTAAACCACTTCCCTTCTTTTTGTAAAGGATAGTTAAAATAATAAATTTGGGTATTACCTGCATCGACTTCAGTCAGATGTCGACAAAATTTTCTTATATTATCACAGATAAGATGTAGAACGATAGATGTGTATGGTTTTAAGGATCGGTAATTGGTGGAACAACATCCCCAAAGAATGTGAACCAAACAACAAGGTTAATGTAGAGGGACATCATCGTAATGTATCATCAGACCCTTCCCAGTGTACCAAGATCTGGTACTGTCTATGGAGTATACCAGTTACCATGGTGATAAGAGAATTTACAGATCAGTCTTCATCAAGGCTCATTGACCAGCACAGCTCACTGATTGTCTGGACCACAGGGACATGAGGAAGTAACTCTGTCTATTAATCCACAAGCAATGGGAACAGCATTGCCTGAAGAAAATGACTCCAATGGTTACTGCCATATCCAACACAGATATTTAAAATAAACAATAAAATAAATGAAACATGTCATTTGAGGGAAATGATTCATTATTTTTTGATAGCCAGAGGAAAAAAATTGAGATTCTACAGCAGGGAAAGAGACTCGTAACCTAACAGATAGCAATAAATAGAAAGTCTTAATTATTAAGTCCTAGGTTAAAATAAAATACATTGAGTTATTGGAAGTAGCTTGATAAAGCCCATCAGGACAACTACTGTCACTAGGAATCTTTCAGGAAATTAGAAATACTATAACTGAAAATAGCTGATTTGGGAAAGATAAAGGTGACTCCAATAATTTTGTTTCTTTGCAAACTAATTAAGGGAATGGAACTTTGGACAAGGAATCTTCAAAAGTACACACTAAAGAAGTGATGTGAACCTCTGGAAGGATTTGAAAATTAGAAGTACTTGGAGAGAAATTTCATTTTTTCAATTTTTCAAGGAGGCAAAGCTATTTTAGTTACCAATCATAAAAAGAATACACTCAAATGGAGGTTTTCAGAATGAGAACTTTATCCAATTGGGTTTAGTTTTAAATCATCTGGTTGCAAAAACTAGCCAAGTTTATCTGTGATAGCATAAACAGGGGTTGATTTGATAGTGTTTTATAAGAGGGTTTTGGATCTCTTACCTTTCTGACCCCTTTATGAAAGAGCTGTTGTAGGAGCACAGTGAAATCATTGGTGGGTGGGCAGCTTCTGCAAATGACTAAGGGTCACTGAGGATACTGCTCAGAATCCAAGAACTAGAACACCCTAGAGAAGCAGGTCAGAACCATGGGGCTTTACCTTAGAAGAGGTAAGCAGCTGGAGAGAAATTACCCCTCTTTATGAGGGCAGAACCTATTTGACTTTTGTTTTCTGGTGTATTCTCATCATCTCGTACAATACCTGGCAAATAAATAGACATTCAATAAATGGCATTCAGTAAATTTAATATCAGATTTCAAAGACAGATATCTCTTTGAAATGCAGGGAGAATGGCGGCATTTTATTTTAGCTATGTGGCAACTACTGCCCCGTGCTAATTGTTTTGCATATATTATCTTTTTTAAAAAATCCATCTTGGCAAACTGTCTGTTGTCATTGTCGTTTTACAAGGGATACTAAGAATCAGAGAAATTATAAATTAACCAAGATTACTCTGCTATCAGGATTTTATATCTTTTGGTCTCCAAAGTTCTTAGAAGGATTCAGTGATTTAAAAAACAATCATTTCTTTGCAAATCACCTATCCATAGAAGTTATAATATTCTTTAATGTTGGAGGGAGCCTTAGAGATGGAATTATCCAACTCCTGCATGCTGTTGAGGAGGAATTGAGTCCTACAGAAGTAAGTGGATATGCCTAAATGCACAGTGAGAATGGGGTAAGGAAAAGCAGTACAAACTCTTGCCTCATCACCAACAAACAATCTTTCTACTACTAAAGATGTGCACTTTACACTTAAATAGTTCTATCCATGAAGTCAGGGGGCTTGACTCATATAATGCTCCAGAGTTCCAAGCATAATGTATCTCAGTAAACATTGAATGGATGAAGTCAGAATTTGAATCTAGGTTTTCTAAACTGAAGCATTTAAACAGAGGGTTTGGAAAATTTATCACTGTTGTTCTGTGCTAGGAGTGAGTGTACCAGTAGTTACCATCATCTCTTCCAGTACTAGCATCAATAAAATTAAATCAGCTCAGGAGTGCCTGATCTCTGCCAGCTGCGTTCTATCTAGATTTCTATTTTAGTATTTGCCAAATTGCACTGAAAAAACCATTTCATTTCCATCTCTGTCATTTCCACCAAATTACCTGAGAGTTTGGGCTGCCTCCTTATAATAGTACCCAACACTTAGCATGGGGCCTTTTACCTCACAGGTTCTCAACAAATCTTCATTGACCTGAATTGCAGTAAATTCAGCTAGGGTTCTCAGAATGTATTTAGATATCTACTGCATTGCTCCCTGTGTTAGGTACTTTTGGTTGAGCATATCTCTGTGGGAAGGTGTTTATTGAATTGATTGACTTACAACTTGGTTTTTATTTGAAGAGTTAGGTAGAAAGTGAGATCAGGTATTAAAAAAAAACCTATGATCCCCTTGGCCTGCCTGACATAAGACTCTTCATAGACCCAGGTCTCCCTTTGAATTCAGTATGAATTCTACATTTATAGCAAGACCCAGTGCTCAGAATTAGCTTCATTAGGCAGTTGGACTTTAACAGAAGCAGCAGGAGAGCAGAAAGGACTCTTTTAGGAATGGGCACAGAAAGGCATAGTGTGCATAGATGGATTCTCCTTTAAATAAAAACTGAGTCATATTTTAGAATGAATTTCTGTAGTGCTGTCAAACTGTTTGAAACTGGAGTTGGCAGTTGTCCTTTCAAACTGTTATTTCAGAGCACGTGTCCCAGAAGGGACAGCTAAGAATGTTTGTCATATTTGAACTCTTTCCAGAGCCATTCAGCAGGATACTGGCAGTCCACTTTCCATGTTAATTATTTCTGCCCTGATTGCCTGGCAACACGTAACATGGGAAGTATTATACTTTGCTATTTGTGAATGCTTCCAGCTGAATGCAGGAAGAAAATGGAATACAAAGTCAGCTGGAGATGCAACTTAATAAGTTAGGTGTTTTTTTATTGAAAATTTGTTATGGATGAAGTGTTTTGTAATCCCATGATTGTGTGTGTTAACCACAATTTCATAGAGTTTGAAAGTATCGCAGTGGGTCTTGGTCAAAAGAAAATACCAATCAATCCTAACGGCTAACAAACTAGAATCTAGGAACGTGAATGCTTTTTCATAGACAAACTGAACTTGCTATAAACCTGCATTGTTTTACCCATCAATAATTTCCTTGTTTATTTGACTTTGTGGGAATCCAGAAATTTGAGTTCAGCTGTAGGAAGCTAAGAATCAAGTGGAATGAACAAAGCTGTCATCACTGCAACGATAGCAACAATGGTAGAGATTGCAGTAAGCTGGAAAATAATGAGCATTTTGATCCATGACAGGCACTATAGGAACTTCTTACCATATCTCTATGAGAAAGCTCTGCCTGTGGCCTGTGACTGAAGTTCAGTTAAAAACTGCTATGTAGAAGGAATACATACACACTATACATATGTACATACTCACAGAATTAAAGAACTATGACACATTTATTTCCATAGCTTTAATATTTAAATATATATATGTTTTTTTCTTGCTGTGTTCATGAAAACTACTCATGAGTGACAGCTTCAAAGATGGCATTGTTGAATTCTCTACTGCTAGGTAATATGAGGTGATGATCCAAGGGGAAAAAAAATTCCAAATAGGAACTTTAGCATCCCACTACTTTTGTTTTTATAATTACTTTTTTAGTTGATATGGCATTGAGTTGTAAGTACTCAGTTTCAACTCATACCTTAAAAAAACTTACATGAAGATGTGAACCTTAAAATACCCCCCCATACATTAGAACTTCAAACATTTGTTCAAATTATTAAGTTGTAACTATCTCAGTTAAACTAGTTAAAAGAAAATCACAAACATATTCTTGGAGCAGATTCACCCAGTTTTGCACATAAAAATTCATGCAAAAATTATACCAAGTAGATTTAAGGACAAGAAAGTGAAGGTAGAATGTATTCCCTTCAGACCTGTTGCCACTTCCATCTTCTACGAGATAACTGAAAGTCGAAACGAGGAATAAGAACCCTCTTCTCACATGATTTTTGTAAAGATTAATGAGAACTCCTAAGTTTCCTTAGGCAAGTTTGCATTACAATGGAACTGTTTTGGTAATAATGACCATATTTTGCTGCTTCTTTCTCTTTAGTGTCCTGTCAATACCCTGTGCTTCCCCTTGGCTCACAAGGAAGGCCAGCACTTTCAGAAGTCCTCATGTCCTGTGTGCCTGCACAGTCACCTCTGTCACATATACCAGTGAGCGGCTTCTTTCCTTTTCTTCCTTGTTTCCCATTCTGCTGTCTTCTCCCTGCCTACTTTGGGCTTTCCTGGCTCCGCTTTCTTAAACTGCCAAAGCTTAGTGCTATTTTGTGGCATATGGCAGTAAATCTGATCTTACCTTTTCCATAACACTCTTAGGCAGCAGAACAGTGCTGCTTCAAATCTGATGTCTTATAAAGGCTTTTGGAAGGGAGAATGAGAACACTTTTAAACATTTAAGTTAAACTCTTCCTAAGAATTCAAATAAAAGTCCAGGGATGTTGACCCACAAGACAAAGCTGTGTGAACAAATATGTTGAATCAGAATTCTCTCTCCACCCTTTCACCGAGCTTGTCTGTTCCAACTTCTTTAACAAGCTCTAGTCTCCCTGATAGAGCTTCTCAATGCCTTATGCAAACTTCTGGAAGGATAGTCTTACTCCATCTAAAGGACAACTTAAAAATGTCTTCATAACAATAGTAAATACAGCACAAAAAAAAGTGGCAACTGCCTTCTGGAGATCCAGTGCATCCCGACACCTGTATCTTTGTGATCTGCCAGCTAATCGATTTTTATGTTACTAAATGATTGGGTGAAAAAAATCAAAAGAAGACTGCTTTGTAAAGTAAGAATTACAGATCTCAAGATCATCAATAATTTTTTGAAGCTATTGTTTCTTTATTGAGGTAAACTTTGTTTCCAAACTATATAATCTAAGGGTATAGACACATACTTCTTCAGATGTATTGTATCATACCTCACTCACCACCAAAGCAACTAAGTCTTCCATCATTGTCCATCGCTTTCCTTCCCTCCATTGCTCCTCATCCTCTACCCTACCTCTCCAGTCCCTAGATTCTGCAGTCAGTCTTTTAGGGTTTCTTTAGTTTACCTTGTCTTTGCTTTTTTCTTCTATATTCCACATCTGATTGGAGTCATCCAGTATTTGTCTTTCTCCTTCAGTCTTATTTCACTTAGTGTACTCTCCTTTAGATTCATCCATTTTGTCACAAGTGGCAAGCTTTCATCTCTCTTTATAACTGAGAGTAGTCTACCCTGTATATATACTGCATCTTCTTAATCCATTCATCGGTCATTGAGTACTTGGGTTGCTTCCAAAACTTATCTGTTATAAATAATGCTGCAGTGAACATAGCAGTGTATGTAGCCTTTGAACTAGGAGTTTTGTATTCTTTGGATAGATATCTAGGAGTGGAATTGCTGCATCATAAGGTACATCTATTTTTCATATTTTTAGAGATGTCCATACAATTTTCCCTAAGGGCTGGACCAGTCTATATTTCCACCAGCAGTGTAAGGAGGGTTTCTTTTGCTGCACATGACCACTAACACTTGTTTCTGGTCTTTATGCTATGGGGAAGGTGATAATCTCATTGCTGTTTTGATTTGCATTTTCCTGATGACAAGTGATAGTGAGCATTTTACCATGTGCCTATAGGTCACCTGTATATTTCTTTTAAGAAGAGTGTATTTAGGTCTTTGGTCCATTCTTTGATTATTTGTTTTGTTATCATTGATTTATATTGGAGATTATACCCTTGTCAGATTTATTTCTTCTCTCATTCAGTAGTGTGTTTTCTCTTAATGTTAGTGTCTTTTGTTTTTGAGTTTGATGAAGTCCCATTTCTTTTGCTTTTGTTTCCTAGCTTTTGGAATCAGTTCTTCCAAGACATCCCTGAAGCCAATGTTGTGGAGTGTCCTTTACCTAAGTTTTCTTTCATGTGTTGAAAACTATGTGTTTCATAGTTTAGGTCTTACATCCTTCTGTTTAATTCATCCTGAGTTTGATGTCAGATAGTCATCTAGTTTCATTCTTTTGCATGTGGCTGTTCAATTTCTCTGCCACCATTTGTTGGAGAGACTTTCCTTTCTTCATTATTGTACTCAGCTCCTTTGTCATAAATTAACTGCCCTAAATGTAGGTTGATTTGTGGGTTCTCAATTCTATGATATTGATTTGTGTGTCTCTTTTTATGCCAACACTGTACTGTCTTGATTACCATAGCTTTGTAGTCGAGGAATAATGTGATACTTCCTTTCTTTTGTCAGGAATTGCTTTCACTATTCAGGGTATTTTGTGGTTCTCTATAAATTGCAGTAGTGTTTGCTCTATTTCTTTGAAGAATGTCCTTGAAACTTTGATAAAGATTTCATTAAATTTGT
Organism: Galemys pyrenaicus; assembly: GCA_019455555.1. NCBI lineage: Eukaryota > Metazoa > Chordata > Mammalia > Eulipotyphla > Talpidae > Galemys > Galemys pyrenaicus. The sequence continues at coordinate 754,618 of JAGFMF010011858.1, read as the reverse complement.
GTATTGCTTTGAGTAAGGTGGATATCTTAACAATGGCAAATTTTTTAACCCATGATCAAAGAGTACTTCTCCATTTCTTTGTGTCCTGTATTTCTTTTAACAGTGTCCTATAATTTTTATTGTACATATCTTTCACATTCTTTGTTAAGTTTATCTGTAGATACTTAATTATAAATAGTATTGTTTTTCTGATTTCTTCCTCTTCTAGTTTGCGGTTTGTATATAGGAATACCAAAGATTGTTGTATATTGATTTTGTAGCTTACCACTGTACTCTATTGATTTATTGTTTCTGACAGATTTTAATGGGGTATTTAGAGCTTTCTATGTATATTATTGTGTCATATGGAATAGTGATAATTTTATTTCTTCTTTTCCAATTTGTATTCCTTTCATATTTTTCTCCTGCCTAATTGCTCTAGCTAGGACTTTCAAAAATATATTAAGTAGTAATGATGAAAATTGCTATACTTCTCTTGTACCTGATTTCAAAGAAAAATATCAATCTTTTACCACTGTGTATTGTGTTAGTGTAGGTTTGTCATATATGACTTTTGTTATATTGAGGTATTTTTCTTATAGCCCCATTTTTAAAAAGATTTTTATTATAAATATATGTCGAATGTTGTCAAATGATCTTTTGCATCTATTGATATGATTTCATGAATGTTATTTTTTATTTTATTGATAGGGTAAACTATATTGTTTGATTCAGTTGAACCATCCTTGCTTTCTTGGAATAAATCACACTTGGCCATAATGTATGATCCTTTTAATGTATGGTTGAACTCAGTTTGCTGAGATTTTGTTGAGGATATTATGTGTATGTTCATCATATTATAAAAAAAAACTTATTAGATCACTGTCAAATGTACTTGTTTATATAATGTCTATGGCTGCTTTCAAACAACAACAATGGCAGAGCTGAGTAGTTGGGCCATACCATATGACCTGTCAACTTAAAGTATATACCATATGTCTCTTTATGGAAAACATTCATCTATATCTGACAAAAGGATGGAACCACTAATTTTATTCACCACTACTTTAGGTGAAAGTCTGTATTTCAAAGCTTAGCCTTTAGAAAGTGTTTAATAAACACTTAATTCCGTTATCACTTCCTAACACATTATAGTGTAGTGATTTGCAATATTTATCCTCTCTCTCCCATCTTCCCTCCCTGTCACCATTGTCCTCCCTCTCCTTCCCTTTTCCTTCCTCTCTCCCAACCTTCCTGCTTCTCTCCCTCCTTTCTGCTTTCCATCCTTCATCAGAGACAGAGTGGAGACCAGAACAGGCAGATACACTGAAATACACTGCTAAAGGGAGCAGCAGGCAAGACAGGAGAGGTCTGCTATGTCACGTGGGTCAGCTCTCTGGTTGGGGATCAAATTTGTGCTGCAGTGACTGTGGAAGCCTCACAGTGTGTTGCTCAACCCCTTGACACCAGGGAGGCCCTTGATTAATATCTTTTTTTAAATTTATTCTTATTGGATTTATTTAATTTTATTTGACGTCATTTGTAGTCCCTAGGGAGTTCCCACCACCATTTCACCCATGCACCATCACCTCAGTCCCTTGTGCTCTTTATGCCCTCATCCCCGTCTTTGCCCTCCTCTCCCTCCCCACCACCCTCCATGATCCCTTTGGATCTTATTGAGTTTTTTTGTTTGTTTGTTTTGGTTGTAAGTACCCATTTCCTTGAGCTTTCTCTTTTACTTTTTTTTATTTTGTTTTCTTCTTTTTCATTTTTTGTTGTAGTTGTTCTTTCACATTCTTCCTAAAAGTGAAGCCATCTGATACTTTTCTCTTGCCATATGACTTGTTTCACTGAGTATAATTCCTTGTAGCTCCATCCATGTTTCTATAAATGGCCCTAGTTTCTCAGTTTTGATTGCTGAATAGTATCCCACTGTGTATATGTACTATATCTTCTTGATCCAGTCATCTACTTTCATGCATTTGGGTTGTTTCCAGGTCTTACCAACTATAAATAGTGCTGCATTAAACATGGGGGTTCAGATACTCTTTTGTATCAGTGTTTTTGTGTCCTTTGGGTAGATCCCTAGGCGTGGGATTGTCAGGTCATATGGTAGTTCTATTTTTAGTAGACTGAGGAACCTCCATACAACCTTCCATAGTTATCTTTTAAGGATCTGTTATAACTGCATTTTATTACACAATAGCAATAGTTACAACATTAAATTTGAGTTTTTCCTCAATTAAAGGTAAAGCATGGTTGTTTCATTTTCTTTAGGAAATGAAAGTAGGAGAAGCATGACTTATAGACAAATGTACTTTAAAATACTGGTTTGAGGACCAAACATATATTAAAATGCATATGGAGATTTTATTGTATATTTATAATAGTAAACATAGTGATTGTTTTTAATTAGCTGTGTTTAAGTTCTCAAACTTTGTGTTTAAAAATGTTTTATGGGGCCTCCCTGGTGGCGCAGTGGGTTAAGCAGCACACTATGAAGCAAACCGCAGCCACTGCAGCACGAGTTCGATCCCTGCTGCCTGTCAGGGAGAGGACCCACATGGTGAGGCAGACCTCTTCTGCCTCACTCGCTGCTCCCCTCAGCAGAGTATTTCAGTAGATCTGCCTGTTCTGCTCCCCACTCTGTCTCTGGTATATCCTTTCACCACCCTGGACTCGCCTGTACCCCAGTTCTTATATGCATAAATAAATAACTAATTTTTTTAAAAAAGGAGATGAAATGTTTTATGTGTTTCTTTATAAAATAAATAGAAAATAACATAGGCAAAACATTCCATATCATAGGCTTACCTGACGTCTTTGTGGATTCATCTCTAACAGCAAGAAAAACAAAAGCGAATATAAGCAATTGGGACTACATCAAAGTAAAAAGCTTCTGCAAAGCAAAGAAAATTCACTGAAACAAACAACAACAAACAAATCTTTCTGAATGGGAGAAAATATTTGTACAGCATACATATGACAAGGGTCTGATATACAAGCTCTACAAAGAACTCATATAACTCCACAAAAAGAAAACAAATAACACAATCAAATAGTGGACAGAAGAGTTGAATAGGCACTTCTGTGATGAAGACATACAGATAGCTAACTGCATATGAAAAAATTCTCATCAGCATTTATGGTCAGGGAACGGCAAATCAAAACAACAACACCTCACACCTGTGACAATAGTTTATATCAAAAAGACCAGAAACAATAAGTGTTGGTGAGGATGTGGAGCAAAAGGAAGCCTTACACACTGTTGGCAGGAATACACAATGGTCTGGTCCCTATGGAAAATTGTATGGAGTTAGTTCTCAAAATAACAGACCTACCATATTATCTAGCAATTCATTCCAAGGTATCTACCTGAAGAATAAGAAGAAACTAATTAAAGGAATACATGCATTCCTATGGTCACTGCAACTCATTTTGCAATAGTCCAGCTATGGAAACAACCTAAGTGCCCAAAAGCAGATGAATGGATTAGGAAGATATGATATGTAAACATAAGTATATAAATATAAATATGTACAATATATGTATTTGTGACAACATTGATGAAATGGAAGGGATTATACTAAGTGAAATAAATCAGAAGGAGAAAGGTTAACATTAGATAGTTTCACTTAAATAAATGGAATCTAAATACAGGAAACAAAGAGTCAAATATGTCAAACTGTTAGGGGGAAAGGTAGTTCTGAATGGATTACACAGATAGGTTTATGAACTTCAACCCCTATTCCAGACCACCGGTATTCCAAAACCACAAATCCAATATTATGATTATTAAAGAATAAATGACTGGGATCTGAGGGTAAAGTTAAGCAGACAAAATGGCTATAAAACCAGAGAGGTAAGCCTTGGGCTCTCTCTTCCTTTAGAGCCATCTCACTTAATTCAGAGCCAGCTCTCAACGCACCATTGCATTCCAGCTCAGAAGATCTGGTAGGATATTTACGGATTTGTCTCCTTCTCTTCTCTTTATAATATTTCTACTTTATTCCCCTTCTTTTATAAAATAAAACCCTTTAATAACTTTTATCATGTGTGCCTAAATTTAAAGCTTATTTTAAAAATCTTCTAAGTACCCAAGTAAAAACCAGTTTAAAAATTTTATATTAAAATTACCCTATAACAAAACCAATAACAAACCTTAGAAACCTGGCTATAGAATTGAGGCTGCCAGAAGGGGTGGGAGGGTGAGTTGAGAGAACAAAGTGGGGAGGGGTCAGATTGAACTATGATGGAGGACTGAGTATTCTGGTACTCATATAAAAAATGTATTACTGCAATTTTGCTATATAGCATTTTATATAAATATGATTGTTTTATATAGATCTAATTTTTTGGTATTTATATGATTTGCTTTTATGATATTTGTTTGTTTCTGAATAATGAAATAAGAGGCTTGAGACTTGTGTTTGCAAGTAAAAACAGCACATTTTGTGTGTATATGCATTTTCTTCTTATAAAGGAAATGGCATGATGAAAAATTACCATTTTTAACCTTTTTTGTTCTTAATGTAATATGCATGCCTTGATATTTTACACTAATTTTATTTAGATATATACACTTATTTTATTTCATATATACTATCAATTCTATCTATACTTTTTATATAGAATATAACAATTGTTAGTATGTTAATATTTTTAAGACACATCTCGACACTGATGCCCCATGTCGTTAACCTCATATCACATACCTTATGCCAAGAAGCCCAACATTTGTTAACTTTCAGCATACTGACCACAAACACATTGGCTGTAAGGATATAATATCTTTATTTTCACATTTCACAGCTTAGCAAATGAGTATTTTTTGATTAAGAATGGATAGATGAAATAGTATGTCTGACTTTATCCGCAACCAACATAATAATCCAGTACAGAAATCTTCACCATCTTTGTCATGTGGATGGTAAGACTCAGCATGTAGCTTCCAGGTCTTTTGCCTTTGTCTCTCCTAGAGATGGACATTGCTTACTATCAAAATCAACCTTTTGACAGTGTATGCTGCTAGTATCCGCTAGTAAAAAAAAAAAAAAAAAAAAGTTCACATAATTGTTTAAAAGGACCACATGAAGGTAGAAGGCAGAATAAACTCATGCTGTTGGCTTTTTACATCAAAGTCTTCAAAAAAAAAATTGAGTATTTACTTCATGTGTGCATTTTTCAAAACACTCCTTCATAGGTGAGTAGATAAATAGATAAATAAATAGATGGATGTAGAGAAACTGATGAGATTGGAGTGATGAGGAAAGATGGGTGTGAATACATAAATTTAGATAAGTATGTAAATAGCCTTTAATTTTTACAATTCTTATATTTTGCTGCAAGGTAAGAAGTGTACATAAATTTAGTAGAAAGTATATTCACAAACACTCTCTGTCTTATTTCAAATATTTGTAGACATCCTTTATAGACGATAATGTAACCCATAAATCATTTTACAATGTAGTAAATAACAGTCTGATGAAAGTTAACAAATGTCAGGCTTCTTGGCATAAGGTATGTGATATGAGGTTAACGACATGGGGCATCAGTGTTGAGATGTGTCTTAAAAATATTAACATACTAACAATTGTTATATTCTATATAAAAAGTATAAATAGAAATGATAGTATATATAAAATAAAAATAAAGAAATGTTAGTATAGTATTTGACAATTTGACATACCAATGGATTGTCTTTCCTATTCCCTAAGTGGGAGAGCCTCAGTTCTGACGGTTTGTTGTTGTTGTTATGCCTATAGAGTGTGTGTGTTTAGCTCCTTATATTTCTTTCTTCCCCTGATATAATAGTACCTAAATATTTGTACAGAAGAAAAATATGAATGAACTGTAGTGAGCTTCCTTTAAAAATCTTCGGTCTGCTCTGTCATACAGTCCTAGTCCTGGATATGACTCTCCTTACAAAATAAGTTTTTTCCTCGTTGAAATCATTGTGTGGAAGGCTAGTGAGTGGAAATCATTCTTAAGCAACTCAGCAACTAAGTTGCAAGTTTCAGTGGGTAATTTCTCAATTTCCCCTTGGAAGTAATAGACCCTTCTGCAATTAGAACACATTGAATTCTACTCTCTCCACCAACTCAGGCATTTGTTGTGTTCTCATTAGTTTTTAGGGTTAGAGCTTATTCTAGGGTCCTAAATAAACTAGTAAAACTTGCTGGAGTCTCAATCTTTGTAGGTTGAAATCAATTTGCAGGTAGGAGATTAGGAGGTATGGGGATTGATAGTGGGGAATATTTGTTTTACATGCCAATTTTAGCTGTTTTGTAAATGTTCAGTAATAGTACCTAAACCAAAGGAAAATATGAATTAACTGTAGTGTGCCACCTTTAAAACCCTTTACCAATATGAAGAGAACTTTGAAATGGCATATAGAAGGGATGCTTTAATGCAAGGTTGACATTAAATTCTATATTCAAACACCATCTCATATAGATGGAAAGAGCAATAAACAAGAGTCCTACTACCTGCAAAAAAAACCAACAAAACAAAACAAAACAAAAAACCTTAAATTCCTTCCATTAGCACCATCCTCTCAGACTAAGATACTCATTTTAACCTTTAAGGAAAAGCTATTCATTCTCTTATTCACTTAAAAATATTTCTTTGGCAACTAATTACTGTGTACTTCCTGATTGGCCTTGGATATAAAAGGAGGGCAATGCCAAATAAATAAATCCTAGAACTTCTCAATTCATAAATTAAATGTCAAGCATCCAGTGTGTATTAGAATTGTGCTTAGGTGTTGTTTTTAAATAAGACCTATTAGGTCACAAGACCTACTCTGTTTAGTTGAGTAGGTTCTGACAGAGAATGTTTACTTCCTTACAAAAATCTTGCTGTTCTTTTTATACTTTGGGGTATCCATATGAATTTGAAATAATAACTTTATTACAAGTGTTAAGAGGTAGTTCATTTATGCTGATAAAATCTAAGTCAGAGGGTTCCTCAGATAAGGGGACCATTTAAATGTCATAAGTAGAGGACATAATTGCATGCTTTCTCATATAGTGAATAAATCCTACCTGCTAAACATTTACTGAGTTTCATTAAGACGAAGTAAAAAGATTCTGTGCTAACAAATACATTTTCCCAAATATGCATTTGCTTCTACAGGATCAAAATCCTGCTTTTGAGAAGAGTTGCCAGTGACATGTTTAAAAGACCCATTTTAACAGGGAAAGTTACAAAGCCAAGTAAGTTTAATTGCATGTCACCTCTTGGTTTTGACAAAATATAATGGCACAAGTTGCCAGTAAACTTAATTATGTAGATTTATTTTAACTTATCAAAATATATGCTATATAGAGTAAGTAGTTAGCTATAAGCCAAGTTTTGATACTCTTTTTTTATAGTAAAAATGTTCATCAAAGAATGATTTAAATTAATGAACTTAACCAGTGTAATTATTGCCAAAAGCAATTTTATACTGGGAAAACACCTCTTCTTGTGGTTCAAGGAAAAATATTAGGACCTCTTTTCAATGTGTAAGCAGAAATTTTCTAAAGATAGCACAACTCCTTGGTTGGCATTGTGCCCTTGCCAAGATGCCTCAGAATTTCCATAACTGCCACTGAACTAAAGGAGCTCAACTTTTTCCAAGTTACTTCTTAGAATGATATATAGTACAGGCACAGAGATTGTGAGCTAAGTGAAGATTCATGATATTTTGATGACACCCCCACTCTACGCCTGTCTCCCCATGCTAATGTTTCCTGTTTCTTCAGTTCCATTGCCCTTCCTTCATGCACCTAAAATAAAAAAAAAAAAAAAAAAAAACTTGGAAGCATTTTTGGCTCGTTCTTCTTTTCCAGCTCTTCCTAGTTACTAGTTCCTACATAAACTTTCTTAAATATTTTCTGATGTTAGTGCTTCCTGTTCATTCTCATTTCACTCCAGTCCAGGTCTTTATATCCAGACAAAGGCAGTTGCCTTTTTTATTTCCTGGCCTTCCTCTTTAACAAGCCCATTACATGTGATTAACATGAATGAGAGCAGGATGTTAATACTTTGCTGCATCATTTGGGAACTACATTGAGACCCTTAGCATGGACTTTAATTGTTCCCTGATTATTACTTTTCTTTCAGTCCGCTTCATTCTCCTCCTAATCTAGCTTGTCACCAACTCCTGACCATGGTATCTTTAGCATTGCTTTCCAGGTTTTGTTCAGATCCTATTTCAGGTTTTGTTCAGACCCTGTTATTCCTTCTAGCCAATCAACTCTTTCCCAACTTTCGTGACTCAGCTGAAATCCTAACTTCACACAGCTTCTCGAAGTTCCACAGCTCCAACTGATCACTTTTTCAAGCTGAAAGGGAAAGGAATCGCAGAAATTGTGCAAATGCACCTCTCTGCTGTGCATAGAGGAAAATTGAGCTCTAGAATGGTTAGAGAAAATGGTGATTGGAGATCCTTTGTTTTCCTTCTTGTTATATCTTGTTGCTTTTCTAGACTGTTTAAAAATGATAGTTTTTACTTTATATACCTTTCCTTTGGTGATTAAAGGCAGAATTATTTCATTTGCTTATGTTCATTTTTAGATACAGTCTGAGAAATGAGGGATTGTATCACATGCAGTTCATTGCTAAACATGTTTAAACACTTGTAAATACTTATTGGTTGAAAGACTTGATTGTACCCTTTAAAATTAGATTTAAAATTCTAATCCCTATTTTTGGTTAACATTTTTAATTTGAACTTGAATAATTTTAAAATAATAAATTGTTTAATTATTCAGCATTCAGTTGAGTATTGTAACAGAGGGAATGGGGATTAAAATCAGTTAAAATGAAAAATTAAGATATTTAGATTAAGGAGTGAAATTCAATACCTTACTGCAGTTTCAAGTTTGTTAATTTTATTATTGAAACGGATTATTTTCCAAGTTGTTGAGTTTCCTTCAAAATAATTTCTATGTACTTAATTTTGTTGGCTAAAAGAGAAATACTGTTATATGCATAGTTATGTCATTTTTCCCTTGATAAATAAAAGACATTTTACTTTTACTTCTCTTTCTAGTTGCCTAATTTGTGATCTGGAACACCATATTCTCTAGATCACCATTATTATACAGTCATATTCTAGAGACATAAGTGAAATCTAACTTAAGAAATCAAAGAAATTCTTTTGACCTATTAAATTCTAATTCCTCATATTGTCTCCATATTAAGCAAGCTAATATGGCCACTGCAATGAGCAAAATCTAAATATAATAACAGCAAAGAACAGGAAATATATATGTTCGCTTATTAAGTACCACTATGTTGATGAGCAACAGAGGTGATCTGTGACAGTTAATGCAAAGTCAATGGAACAAAGTTAATTTTTTAAAATGCCATTTACCATCCTGAAAAAGTCTACGTGCAGCATTAAATTTCTCACTTTTTGTAAGTATTGGAAAGACATGATATTTTTCTGGTTTCGTCAGCAGTGAAAATGCCTTCACACAAGGCCTGTAGCTGATGACATTGTAGTGAAAGCTCTCCAAACACTAATTAGAAATTTAAAAAAAAGATCTTGACAACACCTCACTGCATCATAGTTATGTTTCATCACCTTAGACATTCATTATCACTCACCACATACACATATGTTAATGGGGAAAATTATTTAGATTTGCTTTATATTGCAGAGTCAAGATATTTCTCTTTTATAATCTTGTTGAATTATTTTTGGACCACTAACAACTTGTTATATGAAATTGTAATTTTACACATATATTATTGTGTAAAACAATATGGAAGCCCCCCTTTTTTTTCATCTTAAAGAAAATCATCAAGGACTTTTTTCAAAGACAAAAATTAAATGTGAATATTTCCTATCAGTTGTAAGATACAAAATTCTGCGTTCAGTTAAGATTGTTGTAATTTGTTAGGTCAATTTAATTTTATTAATATTGAAAATTAATAGATTGCTACTTAATTAATGGAAAAATTAATGGACATTTTAGTGGTTTTAGGATAATGAATGTAAACTATTAAAAATGAAGCATAGATTACATTTCAATAAATTTGTCTAAAGAATAGCAACCAAAAAAAACAGTGGTCAAAGAGATGTAAGGGACTTGGACTATAATAAAGATTTAATAAACTACCCTCTGCCTGATTCTCCCTTTTGTAAATCACAAAGGGTTATATAAAGTGTTCTTGCAAAAATTACAAACAAAAAATGAGAAAGCAAGCTTCAGTTTTCACCTAATTTATAGAATGAAGTTTACAGTAAGCATTAGATACTAAATAATGATAATACAATTAAATATTAAATACAAAATATATATTGTACATATTAATACAGAAAATACCTTTGGCCAAATTATATGCTTTGTAGCTTTACACTGGGTTCTGCTTCACAGATTCTTTCCTTCGGATAAGATTACAATGACCACATTTTGTGTGAAGATTCTCCAAAGAAGATGACTTTCCATTCTATTCATAATGTACATAAAGAGTATTACATAAATAATACCAGATTTTCTAGTTCATAATACTGTTTACTCAGACTAATATTCCATCTCTTTCCTGCACATTCATTTGCATAGATGTGCTCTTAGGTTTGAAAACAATAGTTATAGCAATATATATGATTATTACACTTACTAGAATGATAAAGGGAGCTATAACTCAGGCTCCTAAATTCTTTACATTCTACCTACACAATTAGAAATGTGTTTCCTGGCAGTAAAGATTGTACTAAAGAGATTTTATCCTCAACTGTTGATTGTTAATTGAATCAAGTTAAAATTTCCACATAGACATAATGGCCATTAAGTGCTTACTATGTCCATAATATCTAAACTAAAAACAATTCTTCAAACTTGTAAGAAAAAACTGACAGTTTTTAAAGTTGTCAACATTTTTAAATGACAATTTCTTTCATTTATCATGCCATTGAAAGTCAACCAACTACTAGCAACCTCATGTCTTCAAAGTTTGCCATTACGGATGGGGTGATTCCACTGAGTACACATTCAAAGCTGACTGCCATAATCCATTTCTGCAACACAAACCTCACTTCCAAGGCTGAAGTTACTAACTCCTGCCTCTGTAACTAAGTCATCAATCAAGCACTTCTTAAATATTCTAGAAAAAAAGTTGAGCAGTTTGCTTTACTCAATGTATCTATGCCCAACCAGCATAAACCAGCATTACTTCAGAATAAGAATATAGTACCGTGCTTTTTTATTTGTGACACTGAGTTATCTGTTCTCTTCAGATGACAAAGTGTTAACTAATTTAAGCCTCATATCAGTTCTGTGAAGTAGATGCTTTATTATTTCCACTTTAGAGGAGAGAGAACTGATATATTAGAAGATTAAGTAATTTTCTCCTGACTACTCTTCTAAGTGTCACACAGCTTCTAAGAGTTCAAGCAATCTGACTGGAAGCCTAGACTACTAACAACTTTGCTTTTTAACAACTACTAAGAACTGCCTCTTACATTTTGTGCCGCATGCCTTGGAAAGTTACCACAGTCTCCCACAGGCCAGAAAAAGAGGCAAAGTTTCAGAAAAATGACTGCTGTTTTTCCCCTTCACTTTAAGCAGTTTGAAGCAAGAGTGATTTATGAGGATGTGGATAAAAAGTGAAGCACTTTAAAGTATTATTTGGGGGCTTGTAAAATATGAAATCATCAAAATATGGATTATGTGTGGTTGAAGTGTTACTCGGTGAATAACCTCCTACTCCATTTGTAAACCTTTCTCTTTCTTGAGTTTTTTTTTTTTTTTTTCCTAGAAGGAACAAATCTCCTGTGACTGCTACGAGCAGACATAGCCATAATTCAACTCTGCTTTTCTTTGAGGACTGTTTGGCTGGAAGCATGCAATACTTAAGTGCTGGCTCAGCCAAACCAATAGAGGACAAAGAGTAAATAGGCTTAGTAGTATTTCCTCAGCAGAGAAGTGACAAATTACTGAAAGAAGCCAGGGACTTTGGTTAGGTGCTTCATGATTGGTCATTAACAATGAAATTACTAAGAGAATATACAGAAATATAACTGGAAGGTTTTTGGTGGTAAATGCACCACATGAAATGGCTAATACTGGAAAAAACAACATATAATTCAGAAGTGATCACATTTGTGGGCTTGATCTTCCCCTAAGGATCAGATAGGCTTTTCTCAATAGATCTAGCATAGGTCTCTTTGGATATTGGTCACCTTGATTTGAAGTAAAGATCAGTCAAGAACCTGTATACTACAGAAATCTATTATCATTACCTGAAAGATATAGATTACTTTAAATGAAGAGCAGTGAAAGCCTAGAGACTAAGAGAAGTTTTGCCTTTGCCTTTCATCCTAATTGAAGGAGCTATCTGCTCCCCCTTTGATGACCTAGAAGACTGTAATTTGGGGGTATCATCAGGTGTAGTTTTATCAATGAACTTTTCCTTTCTATCTGAGAGTCAAGCTAAGGTTCCGTCTCCCCCATGCCTCAGATGCGTGGATACTGGATAGATACACCCAGTCCTCTCAAGTTTTCTTTAGCATTTTTAACTATATTATTAAAACTTGACTGTTTCACTTAATAATCTTTCTGATGTAAAATTGTCTGTCTTTCTAGCCTCTGAAGAACCCAGATGGGGTGTGGAAATTTTCTTCTGTGCCCCAATATAATGACTTCTGTGAGTTCCTCCAGTAGAAATGAAAATATTATTACAGTTAAAACAGTGATTATTACAAAGAACTCGTAAAGTTCAACAATAGAAAAGCAACCACCCAATTAAAAAATGGCACAGATCTAAAAAGATGCTGCACAAAAAAAAGATATACAGATGGGGAAAAAAAGCATAAGAAAATATGTTCAATATCATTTGTCATTAGGGAAGTTCAAAATTGACTTAGTGTCTTGTATTTAAGAAAAACTTGATTGGTTTAACTGCTACATGTGTTTCTAAATAGTATCTTCTCTTTATCTAACTCCCAACTGCTTTTTAAGTTCCCCAGGTGATAATTTTATTATGTCTTTTTTGAGATATAAATGCATTATGGAGTTATTATGGAATATATGGTAAGAGTTGGATGAAGTATAGCAGGCCATTAAATAATGCTGTCTTGTCACAACATTGGTGAGAGAGGAAAAAGTGCTGATCCTCATTGGACTTTATAAATTCTCTCTTTAGAGAATCTGGTTTGATTATTGACCTTTAGCTGAAAGTCATAATTTCTGAAAGCCTATTGATGTTGAGGCATACTATCTATATCTCTTAAAAAAAAACACATAGTTGCTTTTTTACCCTGTTTAAAAATACCTGAGGAATTTAAATCGAGGGTATTTGAATCGTACAGTTCATTAACATCTAATATAATTATTAATATGGCTGAAGGCTACCAGAAGGGGGATCTGGTGGTGGGTGTCGTGAAATAATATACAATTGTAGAGGTGATTTGTTTGCTGTCTTTTCTACTTTTTTAAAAAGATTTATTTATTTATGCATACAAGAGCTGGGGTACAGCCCAAGTCCAGGGAGGTGAGAAGATTCACCAGAGACAGATTGGGGAGCAGAGCAGGCAGACTGACTGAAACACAGTGCTGAGGGGAGCAGTGGGCGAGGCAGTAGAGGTCTGCTACACTATGTGGGTCCCCTCCCTAGCCAGCAGCAGGAATCGAACTCGTGCTGCAGTGGCTGTGCTTTGCTTCATAGTGTGTTGCTTAACACACTGTGCCACCAGGGAGGCCCAGTCTCTCCTAATTTTTTCCTGTGTTTTTAATTGAATATTTTTTAATATCCCATTTAAAAAAATTTTTTAAACTCTTAGTTTATGGTTGCTCTAGCACTGCAATATGTATTCTTAACTTAGTCATTATGTTAGGGTGCTTATACCAGTTATAAAATATAAATGCACAGTAATAATAATAAATATTCCATTTACCCTCATCCATTGTGTTAACAGTTATTTTTTTGCTTCAAATCATAATCCTTTTCAAAAAAGAATAAATAGTTTACATGTACATACATATTTATCATTTCATGTTATTCATTTTTTCTTATAAGTACAGATCTTTGTATCATTTCCTTTCTCCAGTATTTCTTATAACACACAACTCCTATGGACACATTCACTAAGCTTTTGTTCAGCAGATACTGTCTTTATTTTTTGTACATCTTTGTAAAATAGTTTCACTGGATATACAAATCTGGTTCACTTGCAGTATATGTGTTTTCTTATTGCAGTAACATTGCTTTATAATATGTATATGATTTAGGAGAATAGGTTCATACCTCCTCAGATGTTTATTACCACACCACACCCACCATCAAATCACCATTTTTCCTTCCCTCTAAGCCATTGGGTCCCCTCCCCACTGTTTCCCATTCCACCTTCCCCCCACTCTAGTAGCCTCAGTTTTTCCTTGCAGTAATTTAAAGATACAATTTGATTATCTTTAGGGTTCCATTAATTCTGATGAGAAGTTTCCTATGAGAGTTATCATTTTTCTTATAAATATTATTTTTCTAGATGCTTTTATGATTTTCTCTTCATCTTTGGTTTTCATCAGTTGACAGTGGTTTTCTTTAAATTTATGCAGCTTTGGGTTTAATATTGCCCCACAAGTTATTAAAACTTTGTTTTGTTTTTCATCTTTCTCTACCATGGTTTTCAGATCAGGTATTTTCTTTTAATTTATTTTAAAGATTAAATCTTTCCTGGGGGTTAAGACAGTTTTAGGTAGATGCAATTCAGGTAGATAAAATTCAACACAGGTGATACAATCTTGTGCCTTTGGAAAGGTAAATTTAATATAGAAATTTTAAAAAGGTTATTAAAGTCAGAAAATAGAGATGCTTGAAAAATGTAAACAGAACTATTAGCAATAACTAACAACCACCCAATTCAGCTCCTCATGAGCTGAGATCTTCATAGACTTAAGTCAAAGTCAATTGAAAATTAAAACATATAGGGCCTCCCTGGTGGCGCAGTGGGTTAAGCAACACACTCTGAAGCAAACCGCAGCCACTGCAGCACGAGTTCGATCCCTGCTGCTGGCCAGGGAGGGG
>JAGFMF010011858.1:682555-733960 GCA_019455555.1 Galemys pyrenaicus | reverse complement strand
ATAGAAACATGGATGGAACTAGAAGGAATTATACTCAGTGAAACAAGTCAGAAGGCAAGAGAAAAATACCGGATGGCTTCACTATTAGGAGGAATATGAGAGAGCAACAACAACAACAACAACAAAAGAAGAATAAGTGCAAGGAAATGGGCAATTATAATGAAAAGCAAACAAAAAACTCCACAAGACCAAAAAGCCAAGATAAACCAAAGGGACCATTGGAGGGAGGAGGAAGGGAGTGGAGGGCAAAGACGGGGATGAGGGCAGAAAGAGCACGAGGGACTGAGGTGATGGTGACGGTTGGAATGGTGGTGGGTACTCCCTGGGGGATACAAATGATGTAAAATATAATTAATTAATTAATTAAATAAATATATATATATATTCCAGATAACCAGATAATCCCCTGTATCCCTGATGTCATATTTATAAGCTTTAAAAAAATGCTGTGTTGATATTTGCTTATCTTGCCTTAGTCTTAATGAACTATCAATGCTTCTTAAAAATAAGTAATTCATTAGAAAATACAAGTAGTAGAATCAAACTATATATGGATGTAATTCCTCTCAGGTACAATACATTTTAACTTTTTTTCTTTCTTTGCTTTTTTTTTTGGCACATGAAATGCATATTTTAGATAAAATAAATTCATTTTCCTCCAGTAAGCTCATATTTAAAACTAAGCTTAAACAAAGCATAATGACCTAGCTCTGAAACTCTATATTTCTTTGCCAGTAGAAACTTCTCTCCCAATGATCAAATCCAAAACAGCCTGTGATAATATCATGAAATTCAGTAAAAGGGACACAGAAGAAGTAAAGTTTTTTAAAAAGAATATTGTATGTTTTATCATGTAGGTGGCATTTGAAAAAAAATACATGTATGCCTGATAGAGAAAACAAAATTTTCTCCCCTCAAACGCCAAGAAATTATGTAGTCATATTCTATCTCTGGGTGGACAACTTTTCACTTGTTTGATTAAGAACAATATTACCCATAAGTTCTACAGCTGTATTCCACAGTTTTAAGAGCATGTGATGATAAACCTAAGTTGAACACTCCATATTTCTCCCAAAGAGTTCTTTCATTAAATTTGACTCCTTAGAAATTGCTTTATTGGATGGACAGGTCTTTAAAATCTTTTGTACAGAGAAATGTGTTTTTAAAAAATATAATAACATGGCAAATCCCTGTGACTTATAGCTTATTCAAGACAGGAAAATACTCATTTTTAACATGAATTCTAAAATGATTGCATACACACACACAGTCAGCAATAACTACTTTTAATCCAGTTCTTAGTAACAGAACAAACACTATCAGAGTACTTTGTTTTTTATATATACATATACATAATTATACATATAATTTGATCCATATTATGTTTAGTATATTATGCACCTATATTAATATACATGTATGCTTTCACAGATATTTTCCTTCTCTCAGGCTCATTTTTAACATGTGATTTTTCTCTTTATATCTGTATCTCCTATCAGATGCAAATCAGTGAAGTTTACCAATATTATATTTTTTAAATGATGACAATTTATAATAATCTAGGGTGCATTTATTTAACATTCTCCCTCCAAATTACTCCCTTCAGTAAGAGCAGCTGTAGGTAGAAGCCGATCAAGAATTTAGGGGTTTTGTGTCTTGACTGTTGTACCTTCCTAATGGCTTATGACTGACACATTCTAAAATCATTGACTGTTTATCATGATCCTTCTGTATTTGGCCAAGTACTTTGTCTAGTGAGAATTGTGTAAGTGCTTTAAAACCTTGTCTGATTAAGAACTGCATAATGCCTAGTGATAAACACATCTCCTATTTTCAGAATTCCCATATGGTGATAATTAGAGGTTCATAGCCTACGATGTAGTTGTTTCCAGAGATCCTGCCTGAAAAGTCAGAAGTGCATGAATAGGTTACCCCGCAGAGCAAGCTGACCCCTAAAAATATCAAGGTCAGCAAAGCAGTTGACTTAAGGCAGGCTTATTCGAGGATACAGAGAAAACTCGTGTCTCCAAATCTTGATGCTCAATTCCCAATAATCCTAGTTTTGATTTGGGATTCAAAAGGTACTGCTCATAGGTTTCCTGAAGAATTTTTAAAGTGACTAGTTGTAAATGGAATCCAGAATATTGAAGCCCTTTCCACAGGAATTTTATGTTTTCATTCAGTCCTCATGCTGCATGTTCCTCCCTGTTTA
Source organism: Galemys pyrenaicus (assembly GCA_019455555.1). Taxonomy (NCBI): domain Eukaryota; kingdom Metazoa; phylum Chordata; class Mammalia; order Eulipotyphla; family Talpidae; genus Galemys; species Galemys pyrenaicus. The sequence goes on along the minus strand of JAGFMF010011858.1, from coordinate 731,748 downwards.
AAGGGCTTGGGAACATGGAGTGATGCAAGGCCTCTGAGGTCTGTTCAATTAAAAATCATGTTCTTGTTTTTGTCTCTTGCTACATTTTTACTCCATTTCCCCACCTGTAAAATGGCATGAGAATAAGCATCTCATGAAACTATTGTGCTGATCAGCGGAGATAATTTCACAATGGTCTGCCATACAATGAGGGAATAGAGGCAATATCCTTATGCCTTTTGACCATGGGGCATATTTGAAAAAAAACATGCAGAGTAGGAATTTCCACTCAGTTTTTCATCTCAATGGATTAAAAAAAAAGAAAAAGAAAATCTCTTTGTCTGAAATTATCTTAAAAGCCATATCCTTTTCTTTTGCTGTCAGTGGAAATGGAAAATTGGTGGCCTAATGTGACATTCTGTCACTGAAATCATATAGAAAGTATAAGTCTTCCTCTACTGCAGAAATTTAAGGAAATTAAGCTGCCATCTTCTTACTTGTGATACTTGTTTATGAGGATATTGTTCTAGAGCCGCAATTTCCACATACAGTCTTTTGAAAGCTGGGGTGCGTCTTAAAAATATATTCAGGGTCTAACGACAAAGTGCCTGAATTGAAACATGGGGCATGGGGTCCAGGGAGCTTCAGTGCATTAAACATGCTTATGGGAGATGATAAATATGTATTCTAAAGTTGAGATTCACTGCCTAGAATAGCAATCTCCAAATGTTTGATTAGCCACCCTATTAATTTTTTACATCCTGCATCCGAGACACACACGCACACATATTCTATAGATCAATTATAGACATTGTCAAACATAACTTCTGGAAGATAAACTAAAACTATAAAAATATAAACATGATTTGAAATTAAATATTTTCTTTCTTCCCATTAATCTTATAAACTAAAACTTGCAAGAATTATACTTTGTATCTTTGACTCAAAGGTTAAGACTGATTTAAGATATGGAGGATAACAAATACTAGGGACTTACAAATTCAAGTTCTTGTGTTCTTTCTTTGAAAAATATCTATCGTAAAATAATCCTGCCTGTCATCCAACCTTAATAAGTTTTAATGTTTAGGCAGATTTTTTTCAGGATGTTTTAGATAATGAAAAAGTACAAGATCATTTAAAATCCTCTGAGTATCCCTCCCTGCCCCTTTTAATGCCATAGTAACTATTATCTCAAAAGTAAGTGTATGACTCTCATTCATCATTTTATACTCTATCTGTATAAATATTTATCAATAAAAAGTTTCCCAGTTCTCTCTAAAATAATTGTTATATGAGATTTAATCATAATATAAGTGCCTGCTTATTTAGTTTAGTATTAAATTCTTAATATGCATTTTCTCAATGATTAATGATTTTGAGCATTTTTTATGTGCTTCTTTGCCATCCATATATGTTCTTTGAGGACATTTTACGGGGCGAGAAGTTGTTTCCTTATTGTTGAGCTTCAAAGGTTCTTTATAAATTCTATATTTAAGTCATTTGTTAGGTATATGGTTTGTAAATTTTTTCCAGTCTATAGTTTTTTAATTTTGAAGAATCATGGGCAATTGTTTAATATCCTGACCTTTATTTGAGATTTGTCTGACATTTCTTGAGTATACTTTTGGGGCAAGAATGTCAAAAACGTGATCTTGTGTTCATCTCTGTATTATATTAGGGAACATATGATGTAAATATGTCTCATTGTGATGCTCTCCTTTTTTAATAGGCTTTATCAGATTCTTATATTGGAACATTATTGTCACCATTTATAAGTATATTCTTGTCAGTTTCTTTCAGTCAGTTTTTGAAGTAGACATTTTGAGGCTATGTTTTTACAATATAATGATCACAACTGAATGGCTTCCTTTTTTCTTGTGTATTTTATCAATTTTTATTGCTATGATAGTGTTTGGCTTTAAATTATATTTTGTTGGATAGCAATATTGCTAATTATTGACATTTAACTTTCCCTGCTTGTCCCTATTTGAATTTCAGAGTCAATTTTCATCTCAATGTTGGTGTTTTGCTGTTGTTTTTAGACTTTTTAAAAAATACATTCACCTGTATTATAAATATTGACATATTTAGACTTATTTCTGTTTGATTTTGTGATTTCTTCTTGGTATTATTTCCTTTACTTTCTTTTCTTCTTTTGGGTGATACATTTTAAATTTCATTTTAATTTTCTCTTCTGTTTTGCAGGATTTATATTTAATTTCCATCTTTGGAGAAGGTTTCCTTAATTGTTTTTACTTGCATGATTATATATAAACATTTCTAACAAAGCCTAAATAGATTCACTATTTCTTTCTTCTCTTTCCAGACACACTGCAAACATCCAACACATCTTCACTTCTTTTGAAGGTTGTATCCAGTTCTATGTGTGTGCATTTATATATACATGGAAATGTTACTGTTATCTAGAGCAACGGATTTACAATTAAAAATACCTAGTAAAACATTTAATTTTAAAAATCAATAGTTAATTACATTTGAGACAACTTTTTATTAATTTATCTGCACACTGTTGTTTTTAGTGACTTGTCCTTTCTTTGGGGCACAGTTTTCCTCAATTGTGTATAACCTTTAACAGTTGCAAACTGGTGTTCCTTGACTCATTGGGTGGCTAAATACTGATCTCCATGTCCTAAAGGTAAGGTGGTACTATGGGTCTTAGGTGGCCAGGTGTTCCCAGTTGCCTGTAGCTTTGTTGGTTTACCCACAGTGCCATTACCTGAAAATTTTGGAAATGCCACTCCAACATTTCCAGCATGAGTCTGTAGCTTAAACTCTTCTTGTGTTGGATATTGCAAAGTTTTTGATTACCTATCTTTAAAATTTGACATTGACAGTTATTGTTCTTCAGCATTTTAACAATATTACTTTATTTTTGTTAATGAGACATTCTATCAGATTAAATCTCATTCTTCAAAATCTGTCTCTTCTCATAGTTTATGAGATTGTTTATTTATCCTTAGCACTGGTTTATTTTCACTTGTCAGCAGACTTTGAATTTGAGGACTGATGCCTCTTTTTTTTCAATTTGGAAGAATTTCCATCTATTAAAGTCTTTAAATTTTGTGTCTTCATCATTTCTTTAAAAAAGTCCCAAATTCTCCTTTTGAAAGTCCTCTATCCAATGTGCTTCTTAAGATGCCCTCTCATTTTGTTATTGTTTAAATACCTCCATGACTCTATGCTACATTCTGTTGAAGACTTTAGAACAATTGTGCTCTCTTCATCGTTCTGCCCCTTTTTCTGGGCTATATTTTAGTCCATAATTTTTATATATTTTCTGTTCCCCACAATGGCTATCATTTTATATTCAGAGTTTCCATTTGTCAATTTACATTATGACAGAGTTCTAAGATACCCCTTCCATGACTTATATCTTTATATAAGCTCCTCTCTTTTAGTGTAGGAGAGACCTTAACTTTCTTCAATCTTATGAGACATTGCAAAGGTGATGGAGTATTATTTTCATGATAAGTGGCAAAACTGAAGACTTTGCAAGTGTTTTCAGTCTCTAATCCATTGACTCAGGGTAACAAGAGGAAGTTCATACCAGCTGAGCCTGTCTTAAATAGTTGAGTCATTTTATTTATTTATTTTTGTTTGTTTGTTTTTTTAGATTTATTTATTTATGCATACAAGCACTGGGGTACAGGCCAGAGGTGTGGGGGGGTGAAAGGATTCACCACAGAGAGCGGGGAGCAGAACAGGCAGATCAACAGAAGTACACTGCTGAGGGGAGCAGCGGGCACAGCAGGAGAGGTCTGCTGCACCATGTGGGTCCCCTCCCTGGCCGGCAGCAGGGATCGAACTCGTGCTTCAGCGGCTGCGGTTTGCTTCATAGGTTGCTGCTCAACCCACTGCGCCACCAGGGAGGTCCAGTTGAGTCATTTTAATTTACCTTGTTTTATTTTTAAATTTCCTCTATTAAAGTAACATAGGTTTTTAAAATTATATAGGTTTCAGATGTACATCACCCTAAATCAACATCTGTTTTTAGATGTGCATCACTAAGAATATAATGCATTCTTCACTGTCCACTTGATCCTGTTTACCATATTTACATAATTCTCTTTTCCCCTTTTCTTCTGGTAAATACTAATTTGGTCTTATAATCTAAAAGTTTATATTTGTTTTCTTTAGTTCATTTGTTTGTTTTTATGTGCCACATATGAGTGAAATCATATGGTGTTTGTCTTCTCCATCTGACTTATTTCACTAAGCACAAAACCCTCTAGACCCATCCCTGTTAAAAATAGCAAAACTTCATCTTTTTAAATAGCCGAGTGTATCCTATTTTATGTATGTACCACATCATATTTATGTAATCATCTGTTGATGGCCACTTAGGTTCTTTATAACTCTTGGTTATTGTAAATAATGGTTCCATGAACATGAGGGTGCAAATATAGGGGTGCTATTTTAAAGAGGGTTGAGAGTTCAGAGATAAGAGTCACAGAGATATTGTCATCATCATCTTGAAGCATGTTGCTGTGATTTCTGTAGCCACGAGGAAGTGAATGTTGCCAACATCCACATGATCTTTGCAGAAGCTTCTCAACCTCAGGTGAAATCACAGCCCTGCATTTGATTATAACTTGGAAGCCTGGGCAGAGGACACAGTTAAGCTGTGCCTGATCCACAGAAACTTGAGATAATGAATATATGTTGAATTTAGCCATAAGGTTGTGGTAAATTGTTACTCAGTAATAGAACACCAATACATGTATTTATCAATTCTTATTTTATTTTTGCTTTTTAATTTCAAATTTTTGTGTTCCTGTTTTGAATATTATACCTGAATTTATTTCTTTGTTTCTATTCTCATTAATTAAAAAAACTATACCTCTGTTCTACTATTTTTATTTCTTCTCTCTGCATTGAATTTTGAGTTCATTTGTCGATTGGCACTCTAAGAACTAAATTGTTGCTCATGTAATTTGAATTTTAATCCCACTGAAATAGGAAACTCTCTTTATTCTCTTTTAACAATCTCTTTCCTAAACTCTCTCTCCCCTGAGTATATTGCTTTGACCTGCCTCCCATAGGGCTACCAGTTTAGAAACCTACGTACCACCAGTCTTCAAGCCAGCAGATGCATTTTTTTAGATTCTGTCATCAGGATATTTCTGTCTTTCCTTCCTTCTCCTTAGGCAACATCTGCATTGGATGTAGATGTTTCTAGACAAGGGAAACTCCTCAGCCACTGGTTTTAAGCAGTTAACCTGGTCTTTATCCTAACATAAGGAATTTTGGAGTACATGTTTTACTCCTCAGAAACTTCAGGCCCAGATCTTTTTCTGAATCAAAAGCTCACCTGTGATTAACATTCAGGGTTGCTCAACCCTCTGCTCCATTTTTGAATCTCAGGTGTATTTACATTATTTTGGAGCCCAGTTATTTTATTGTCTTTTAACTATAAATATTTATTAATGCCATATATTAATGGGGAGAGGCAACAAAAAGCAAGCTCCTGATTCTTATTATTTTGCTGAAAAAGCTACAAAAGTGTCATTAACATTATTTAATCAAACATATAACTGCTCTCTAATGGTATAATAATTATACCAATATTTACAAATTAATATGTATTGTCATACCTTTTTAGACATGACACATTTTCTTGGTCATTTTCTGACTACTATCTCCTCTTTTGTGCATGAGAATAGCCATGGTCCTCAGCATCTATTTTATATGGTGGCATCCTCAAATGCCCAGATGCTTAGCATAGTGGTCAGTGTCCAGGTAACCTAGGTAAATCAGAGGTGCTTCTCTGAGAATTTAAAGCCAGAGGGGGAGAGGAAGCTAGAGAAAGGAGTACCCAGTTTCTTTTCATGTGGCCTACCTGTATGTGGACAAGTTTACCCTACTAGAAAGGAAAAGAATAAGCTCTTTTGGAGAAAGACTGAAAGATATAGAGAAACAGATAAGAGATAGTGAGAGGTCATTATAGCTCCTGTATCCCAACCTTTCCTACATTTGTTTCAAGAGATCCTTACATATCTTTTACAATAAATATCTTTGTTTGAGGTTATTTTGTGGAGTTTCTGTTACAAGTAAATTGTGCCCTAACTAACTGAGATTTCCTTTACTCAGTTAAGGACTCATCTAATTTCTCATTTCGCCCTTTTAGATATTCATTCTCCCACTTCCTCATCAATTATAGAAGGTCTGATTCCTATAATAAATTGTTTGTTCTATTGTTCACAATTTGTTTCTCTGGTTGAACTCCGGTATATGTAAATGACATAGCCATGTCAAAAAGTGTGATTTCTAGTCAGTTTCCTTTATATAGTCCTTACCGATGTTCTGGTTCTCATGTCTTCTAAATTGCCCCATGAAAAGTTTTCTGTTCTAAAAAGAACTTTCCATTATAATAATCATTAGACACAATGTGACATATTTGAAATAATTAGATAATATTTCTTAATGTTTTACTGGTGCAAGGAAAAATTGTAGTGTTGGAGATGCAATGGTGATCAAGATAAAAATATCCCTTGATTGACAGATTTCTTTCATTGTAGTTTGATATGAGAGGACACAAGAGATAAATTAATAAGATAATCCCAAAGAGTATGTGCACTATGAAGGAAGATCTGAGAATGAATAACTGTCTATGGCAATTTCTTTAACCTGAGTGGTCAAAGAAAGTCAATCTGAGAAGTTGTCTTGACAGAGACCAAATGATATGGAAGATCAGCTGTATGGGGATATGGGAGAGAGCATTCCAGGTAGGTGGAATAGCAAGGACAAATGGCTTAAGTGTGGAAGTAACTTAGCGAGTCCTAGGAAAGCAATAGAGGTGGTAGAAGATGAGATCAGAGCGATAGGTAAGGGTGAAATAATGTATGGCCTTGTAGGCCATAGAAAGGAATATCTAAGGGCAATGAAATGCCAGTACTGGATTTAAGTTGTCATGATGTCTTTGTTGTTTTAAATCTCCCTCTGGTAGCTGAGTGGAGAATGGACATTAGAGGGCAAAGAGAGACCTGGTAACTGGTATGCAGAAACAACACTTAAGGGGTGTAGTCATGTAGAATCTTTCTTATTTCCTCTCCCTGTCTTTTTTCAATTTTGGTAAAGGAAGTTCTTTGTTGACCTGCATTGAAAGTTTGAATCATTCAGATTTTTTGTAATTACTTTTACATAACACGTTTTAGAGTCACTCTAAGTTACTTCAGGAGTTAGAATGTGCATTCCTATGGAATAATCAACACTTCAGTTTTCATTCAAAGCTCAAGTGTGTTACAAGTGGGAACCCGATTCTCTGATAGGAATTATGGTTGACTTCTTCCTTGCCTCCCATTCTGCGGTTTCTGTGTCCTGAGAAGAGCATCAGAGAAAGGAACAAAAGACAAGAGGATATGGGGTAGAAAAGTTTTGACTTGGCACCTTTACTCTCTCTGTGTTTCCCTAACACTGATTTCCCTCCTGCAGTAATTTTGTGGATTAGTCAGAGTTCGCCTCCACTGCCAGCTCTGTGGATCATTCTCACTGACAAGTGGTACTCCTTTAACTCTTCACATTATTTCTGGAGTCCCATATGTATACTCTATGTTAACCTGACATTATTTCTCTTAGAACATTACTTTATACATAAGAAACACTTATGCATAACTGCCTGAAAAACTCTGGGAGAACATTCTGAACAATTTAACCTCCTTTAGGTTCTTTCTTCTTTTGAGTATTCTAGGCAAGAATCGGACACCAGTCGATTGTTTGCTCTTCACTAACACAAACAAATCTTCTTTCCATAGTCCTAAATATACCCAGTTTTAAATTCATGTCATCAAATACTCCACCAACTACCACTGAATTTGCAATCTAACACAACACATGAGTCATTCCTCACTTGTGCCATGAAGCATAGCAGAGTGGTTAAGAATATAATTAGGGATCTAAACAGCTTGAGGTGAGATATGGGTTCAGTTTTTAACTGTGACTTTGAGTGAATTAGGTTTGTACCCCAATTTCTTAGTTTGAAAAATCATGATGATATAATAGTAGTTTATAACATTGTATGGGACTTAGAAAAGTCACTATTACAAATTAGTGTCTGGTTCATTGTAAGTACTCAATATCTGTTGCCTATTATCTCTGAAAATTTCAAGTCCAAGATCACTTTTTCCCTTTTTATATCTTTGATTTTTGTTGTTGTTAGTTCTTGATCATTTAAATGTATTATTTTAATACTTGACTTCTTGCTTCCATAATAATCTCTTCAATGGAATTATCTTTTACCTTACTTCAGAAATTCTCTCTCTTATATCCTAGCCTTGTCATTAAAACAAGTATAATCCCTCCATAATCTTATATTTAGTTATCTGTTTTCTGATTGCAGACTTGTATTTTCCTTCTGGTATCTCAGACAAAGTAATCCCTCAATCCTATGCAAAATCCCAAATCCATTGATCTTATCCAAACCTTCATCTTCTCAATTTATCTCAAGTATTCTAGAATTTATGCTTTTCCTGTATATTCTACATTTAATAATGAATGAGTAGACTTAATCCTTTGTCCATAATGCTTTTCTTTCACCCTCTTATTGCCTTAATGTACGCTCTTGGCACCCCAGTCATGGCTAAAACCATCTCCTTCATTGTTCACATTCTGCACACCTAGTGCAGCTAGACAAAGACATCCTATTGTGCTGAACTGTTCTCACATCAAATTCTGACCTCTGATGGTCCCTTAATATGTCCATCAAATTCTATGATGTTTTCCATGTTACCTTCTCCCCTAATTTCTGGAAGACGATTTCATGATTTCTCAATTGTCCTCAAATTTCTCCCATAGTTAGTTTTCAATAAGAAAATGGAGGTAATGAGAAGAGATTTAGCACAAGTTCTTTCAACTGTACTTACCTATATCGGAGTGCAACTATTACAAAATACACTGAGTATGAACTAGCAGATCTTCTATTCACAGGGTTAAGTCTCCCTCCCCCATTTCCACTCATTAACTGACTCAATTCTCCTCTCCTTCTCCTGCAATATCAGTTTTCCCCAATCTATTTGATAATGTCCATCTGCATAAAATATGCTTTTTTGTTAATTGACAAATCGCCTCTAATGCTCTCTTTGTAATATACCCCATGCCGATTTTTATAGTTGCTATCTCCATTTATTCTCTACTACCCTTAATCCATAGCAACTACCTATTATCTCACCTCTTAATGGCTTTAAATTCCATCTATACATATGACATTATCAAAATCAGATTTCCAACATGCCCATTTAGATATTGCCCAGAGACATCATAAAATGAATATTCTAGCAGCCTCTATTCACCACATCTTAACTCCCCATCTTTGGCTTCTTCAGTTTTTCTCATCAGCATCATCCTTCTAGTCACCCATGCCAATTACCTTATAGTTATGACTGACTTCTTCCTGACGTACTATATATCCAGTTAGTGAAATTTATCAGCTCTACCTTGTTAAGTATATCTCAAATTTAGGTTCATTTGACCACCTCCATTGCTTTCATTTTGCTCTGTCCCAGCATCATTTCTATCATGAAATTATAAAGTAATTTCCTATTTTAATTCTGACTACTATTACTTACAAAGCTACTAATATTTATTGACTATTAACTCAATAAATACTCAATAATTAATAATAATAAGTCAATACCCAACACTACAGTGGGTGAAATCTTGGTAAAGTCTACAGTATAATGGCTAATTTGGGAGGCAATTTAAAAAACATAAATACCAGACCTCGATACTATTAAGTAGAAGTGATAGGAGTTAAGCTTTCAAAGTTTCTAGTATTAGATAACAAGTAATTAAATCGTGTATTGCTTTTGAGGAGTTATGGAGGGGAAGAGTTTTCTATGCCACAAAGCAATGTTCCATGAAACGAATTCCCTGGTATAAATTTTCAGTAAACCTGATGAAAGTGCTATATGCTAATTAGTCTTAAAATGGAAAGAGAATTTTTAAACTTAATTAACACTATGTTGTTTTCTGTGGCCTGTTGACAGAGACCAACTTGTGTGGGAAATGTCTCTTAAGAATGTTGCACTTACTGTATATGTTAAGTGTGGTCTTTCACATTGTGAACCCATATTTTCCATTAGAAGGGCCTATTAGAAATAGGATTTTTCCTCTAATAAGAAAATATTGTTAGTGAGGAAAGAAGGAAAGTTAAATTTAGCTTGTTTAGGCTCAGAGAGAAAAGTTAGATATTCTTTTAATATTAGTATGTGAGGAATCCTTTTGTAAAGTTATATTTTTCATTCACCTTGGTCATATCACTTAGTGATATTCATCTTAGCTATGTTGGAGATGTAAAACTCACATAAGATATGTGAAAACAGCCTTAAAAATGTTTAACCTGGTAGTTTTTAACCTATGGAGGAATGTTTGTGTTCTGTCACTGGTGGGCAAGTTGAGATGTCCTGTAAATTTCATCTTACTTTCATGTTCTACAACTCATAGGTTCTGTTAATCCTATTCCCACGTTTGGTGAATTTGACCTTCAAGAAGAAGATAAGGAATGATTGAATGAAGGCACCAGCTACAATACTCAAAAGAAGACACTCAGGTGATTCCTATCTTTTCTAGTCACCTTAGTTTCTTTAATCCTCCCCCAAATCCAGCATCTCTGTAGTTTGGGCAGGGCTTCATACAGGAAAACTTTTTACATGGAAGGGTCAAGAATCTTGACTTCTTTCATCTATAACAAGGGTAATCTTCATATTTTCAGTCAAGTTTTTAGTATTTAATTAATTGTATTATCTTTGTGGGATTTTCGCTTGACCAATCAGCCTTTAATTTTTATCCTAGCCAATATTTATCCAGGATTTTATCTATGACCATAGGGAATAAGAATATGTCCAAAAGTTACATGCATATAGAAATTTTATCCTTCTCTAGCAGACCTTCATTGGAAGTTCCTGTTAATGGAATGCTTCTTATTCATAATCCCCTATCAAGAAAGGAGTTTCTTTTTTATTTTGTGTCTCAATTTTCAGTTATTAAAAATGTTATGATAATCAGTTCCCCCCAAAACTTTCAGTTTGGTCTAAATGCTTGATCTCACTAAGTTTTGACAGGTTGCAAATTGTTTAATTCAGGTTTTTCAATTCCTTATTAGTTGGATTGACATATGAGCAGAAGCTGGATTCTCTTCTCTTTGTTGACATAGTTACATGAATGATGGGGATGAATATGCAATCTTTCTGTTAAACTCCATTAATAATACATTAGTTTATAATTTTACAAGCTGACCAGAGACATTTCCCCAGTTTACTACTAACAACACAAAGGATTAAACTGAATAAAAGGACTGGCACTTTGAGAATTCTCAAAAACAGTTATTAGAATATGTACAACCTCTGAGAGAATATGCCCACATATAGTGATGCCATCATATTTTTGCTGCTTATGTATAATTGTCATCTGACTCCCTAAGAAAGTACAGAGGTTAGGTAAGAAATTACATTTGTGCAACTTTCCATTGTCCAGCTTTTAGTAAAAATGCATGTCTGTGTTTTGTTTTCTTAAGGAATATTAGAAATTTTCTAATTTGCATAATCTCAATTTCTTTGTTACCTGCTGCATTGAAATATCTCAGTATTTTTGCATGATTTGTTACATAGATCAAAGTGTAATCAAAGAGAAGCACAGTATACATTGTAATAGAATGAACAAATATAGCCCTGAACACTGGGCACAGACTCTTGGCAGCTCTTCCCTGAAAGCTGTGGAGGACCTGCTGTGCAGAGCCCTGAGGCATTTTGACAGTGAAAAATCACACTGATAAATAATGTTTTAAAACATTTAATTAATAACTAAGGCCACAGTATGTATCCCTTCTAGTTCCGACAAGACAGGGTTTTTTTTCTTTACAATATTAGCAACTTTCCAAAGAGGTAATATAAAAAAGATATTGGGAAATGCCAGTGTTTTTAAATTAATGTTTTTGAATATAAAAGCTTTATAGACTTTCCAAAATGAATTATGGAGAGATGAAATGACAACTTACCTAATAATGAAGTGATGATACTACATGGATGATGATAGGCTGCTTAAAATCTCAGACTCAAGAGCAGTAGAGACCTGGGGTTAAACATTAATGACACTGAGTGGCCTTGAAAAAGGCTGTGTAATAGTCCATGATTCTCTGTAAAATAGGCATTTATAGGACTCATTTACAGTTTTGTTGGAATTAAAATAGTTAATATCTGTAAGACACTTAGGGCCTGGCACCTATTAAACACACTATATATTAGCAATTAATTAGGAGTGTTGATATTTTACAAAATACTCCATCTTGAGAGAAAGAATGACAGGGTATGTTGTGCATTAGTGCAAGCAATGTTTCAGCTTCTAAATGGCTTGATGTTCTCTGGGACAGAAAAGATAGAGAACTTTGTAGATCTGATACAGAAGAATTTATTGGAGATTCATTACAACCATATCTCCTCATGTTTTCTCACTAATCCATTTGGGGTTGGAGAGAGAAGAGAAAGAAAGAGGAGGGGGGAGAGGCAAAGAGGAGAGGGTGAGACCTTATAAATAAGACCTTATAAGACCTTATAAACCCCCAACTAAAAGATCACATGTTCTTAAGTCCCACTCATCATGTCCGTGTGCTTGCATGCCCGTGAATCTGTGCCAAGGACTGTCCTCTTTGTTCTTCTTTCAGATGGCTTTTGCCTTTCACCTGTTCATCTGTTCTTTCCAAGATAGTGAAGTGGATTAATGTGGGCTTTTAAACAGAGTCACTTTTTTATTTTTCTTCAAGAAAATTGTTTCTTATCACCACTCTAGACTTGGTGTCCTTCCCATATGTTCCCAAAGCACTTTACACTTCTGTCTCAACACCACACCCTATAACAATTGCCCTGTCTTCTCCTCTGCGCCCCTTCTCAGTATGTGAGCTCTGAAAACCCAGGAATCATCACTTGACACAATGCCTGGCTCGTAGTGGCCACTCGGTCATTTTCATGTCATTGTTGCTAATGACTGAGTGAATGGAAGAGCTATGCAAGGACTTATATCCCAGACTATGTCTTGAGGAACATGTATGTTCTAGATAAAAATTCAGATTTAAGAGATAGAAAGTAAAAGGTTACATATAGTAGTGATAGTAAAATGAATAAGTTGAATAGGGTGCCATCCCAATCAGCTATGTCTCCCCTCCTTATTTGAAAAAAGACAAAATCTTGCCATTTGTTCAGGAACTACAGGAAGGTATGAAAATACGAATCTTGTCCATACAGCCTCTTTGACTTACAAATTTGTTGAACTGGGTTGTGTACCTGGCCAATGACAAGGTTGTCCCTTTAGCCTAAGGTAGTATAGCTATAAAAGGATGATAGTGTTCATTGTTCAGTTAGTAAAAGATAGACACAGGTTCTGTATGTAGCTTAATATTTCACAGAGCTCTTTTGTATCATTTCATAATAACTAATGTGCATTTGATCTGAATTTCCCTTAGATTCTTGACTCCTTAGTGGATTAAAATGAGGAATTCTAGATCTGGAGATCTACCTAGACTTCTCTTAATTTATCTTCACTCTAAGGTCTTGATTGAAATTCTTTTGTCTCTAACCAAAAAATGGCTCATCGCACTGTGATATTTTGTATCCATTTGACCCTAGTGATTTTGCTATATTCCAACTGGCGGCAACAAGTTTTTTGTCACATATCTGAACGTAACCTCACATCTTTTTATCTTACTAATTATCAGTCTTCAAATGATTTTCTTTTCCTCTTTAATCCTCTACTAATTTGGCAAGAACTGCCTGATACCATCTAGGTTTTTCACCCTGTTTCAGTATCCTTGCATTGTGATTGGAAGGCTAATTTGTTCAGGACTTGTACAATGATGAGCTTTTCTCAAAACAGAAGCAGCAAGCTGCTTCACACCAACGTATACTTGGCCCCTCTCCTGTCAATCCATATGTAGCAGGTGCAGATGGAATCTGTTGGTTGGCACAAGAAGCTCTGTGCACATGGCTCCTATTTTTAAGCCTCTGTTGGTATCCATGTACTGAGGATGCGCTTGTTACTGACGGACTCTGAATCACTCCAAAAGAACCAGACTCAAAAATCCATGCAAGCAACCTAAAAATGAAGAACTTCAGTGTGTATTGGTGTGTGCATGCATGTGTGTCATGTGTGTGTGTATTGATGAGAGATATATGAATAATTCAACCTTCTCATAACCCAGCCACTGAGATCACAGTACTCTAAATAGAATTGCAATGATTCCATATAAATCATATCAGTCTGGAAAGGTCCAATGATTTTATTGACAGATTTTTCTCTCACTTGCCATCTTTTAAAACAATACTATTCTGGACACACAGATATATGAATTAATGGATCTTTGATTTTAAATAATTAATGCAAAAGGCCATAAGGGCGGCTTGCTGTAATATGTCATCGTATGGAGAATAAAGACCCCAAAGATAATTTTAAAAAACATTGTGTCCTGTCATTAATGATAAAAGTGCATTACTTGATTTGGCTGTCATCAAAATAAGAGATAAGTTAGATCATATTTTCAAATTAATTTCTAGACAGTGAAAACCAAGTGATTACTTGATTTTTTTTTGATCAGTAGTTATAATAGCTCTTTACTATAAGTTATTTTTATCACATGAGAGACCTTTCAAAATATACAAAAATGATTAGTAGGAATTTCTAGTGTAGAAAAAATACAGTTTTTCAAAAAAAGTGTCTTTTTAAAATATTTCCCTTCCCATATCTGAGCTGACACATTGTACTTCTATCTTTATCCTGTTCTTATCTGTGCCCACCCTTACATTTTATAACTTGTACTATACTATAATACCTAGAATATATTAAGAAAGACCTGAGATACTTCAGAACTAGTGTGGGATATGATGAAAGATATTTTTAGGATAAGGGACTCAAGAAAGACTAGAGAGAGGCAAACATGATAAAAGAGGTTTTCTTTAAAAAATATATGCCATACCTACAAAGGCTGCATCTTAGAGGGTGCCCAAGCCTATTGTATTATCCTTAATCTCAGACACCACCTTATCTCAGGCTCTGATTTACAGCTTGTGACTCAGTTTGGGAAGATATTATCCAGTACCCTTGGCTTCTGAATCTGTCTGTCAAGCACCAGTCCTTCCCTAAAATAAACAATGCCCAAATGGAATTTTATCATCTGGGTGGTAAAGCAACATATCTCAAATTATGATCGGCTCGTAGTATCAAATTAATGGACCATGATAGGTATTTTTTTCTTTTTAAATACATTGGTGAGAAAGGTCGTGGGCAAGACAGGAGAGGTCTATGCTATGTAGGCCTCCTCACTGGCCAGGGATCGAACTCACACTGCTGTGCTGCGGATCCTTTACAGTGTGGTACTCAATCACTATGACACCAGGGAGGCCCTATGACAGGTATTTTAAATAAAATAGAATAATTAAAAACATCAGATTGTATATACAAAATAAAGGCCATTATTAGTTTTGTGGCACATTTGATTATAATTGTTTGTGTGTCTGTGTGTTTAGGTTGTCATGATCCAAATATATTGATTAGTCTAGGCAGTTGTAAAAAATGCTTGAAAGATACTGCACTAGCCTCTTAACATTCATAAAGTCAATATCACTAGTCCACCCATCAAGCAACTTGAGAATTGTCTGATAACCAGCTTAACCTACCCACCTAAACTTAACTACTTCTCTATACCACGAATAACTTGGACCTGACCAGTGACAGTGGAATCTTGAGATAACTTCCATTGCATAGGAATGTCCCTAAAGATATTTGAGAGGAAGATAGACATTAATGTCCTGCTCCCTGCTTCAGTTCATGCAGCTCACTGATACCCAGCATTACCTGTTGAAGCAACCTATAACGAATCCTGTCTTCCTTTAATTCTGTCCTCACCCCTTTCACATGCAATTGAAGGTAAAGAGTCAAACCTCTGGGCCTCCTTGATGGCCTAGAGGTTAAGTCTCAGTCCTATCACCACTATGGCCTGAGTTCAATCCCCAGCCAAGGGGCTAACCCACATGGTGCAGCAGATCTCACCTGTCTCACTTACTGCTCCCATCAACAGTGTGTTTCAGTAAATCCGCCTGTTCTGCCTCCCACTTTGTTTCTGGTGAATTCTCTCATACCCCCAGTTTTTCTATGCAAAAAAAACAAAAACAAAAAACAAACGACTCCGGTGCAATAACCAACCACTTATATTCTAAACCAGGAAAACAATTCCTGGCTGGCTTAAGTGATCATTATAAATATCTAGTTCTGTGTCATTCTGGGAAGGGAGTTCTTTAAATCCAATTCATGTGTCCACACCAACCCAGAATAAGGAATATTTAAAAGCCCTTTAATTCACCCAGTTCAGTTTTCTTGCTGATCACCTCCAGTTCACCTTTACCAAATTATTGTTTCTTCCTTCTGTAATCTCAGGCTCTGTGACTTATCAGGGCTGTGGTCTTCAGTTTTTTTTGTTTGTTTGTTGTTGTTGTTGTTGTTCTAGTTCAGATCCCATCATTTAGCATTTTACTTGGACATTTTTTTTGACCCAACTCTCAGACCTCTTTTAAGGACAGATATTTGTGTTTACTTTCCATTTGTGTAATTTCCAACTTCACATTTCATCACCCAGGTCAGCCAGATTACCCCATTCAGCTATTCCAGAACAGTAAAGGGGATTAGATATCATCCTCTTCTGCCACCAAATTGTACCACATATCCTAACTTTCTTACCTTCTGCCTGTCACACTACCTGTTCACTGGTGGAGAATTTTGCAAGAAGAAGTAATTAACTATATTAAGCAGGAATGGAAGACAGAATTGAGTTGACAGAGGATTCTCTAACCTTTGCTTTCCCCAAGTTGAAAAAGCAACTCTGATTTTTCCCTGTCTTTTTTTTTTTCTCAAGTTAATTTCAAGTGAAGGTTGTCTGAAATCAGCAAATCCTGAGCCATGGCTTGAGTGCATTTCATTTTATTTCTCTGCAGAACCATTAAGGAAATGGGGCAGCAGGATAGAAAAGGGAAGAAGCCATACCTGAGTTCAGTTTATTCCACCCAATTCTGGAGCATTAATCACACCTCTCAGTTTGTTCTCTGTAAAGAAAAGGAGCATAATTTTGTACCTTTACAACTATTGGCCTTTGGGGAAAGACCCTTACGGAGGTCAGAGCTTGGAAACAATAGTGCTAACTACCAGGCACTTCTGCTGCTTCTCACTGCGCAGAGTAGTCTTCTGAAGAAAACAGGTGTTGGAGAGGAGCACAGGGTACTTGTAGAAGAGGACCCAGGAGACCTGCACAAGCCAGGATGAGTATCCAGAAAAGGTCATCTGTTTGTTTTTCACTCTGAAACCTTGAAGCCATTTTCTAAGACCAGGAAGAATGTTAACTATTGCTCTGTTTCTAACCAAAAGGGCATCAAACTTTTCAATTTCTGGGAGTATCATGTAGAATTGATCAACTCAGCCAGGGTAGGGTGAGTAACCTAAAATTACCCAGTAACAGGGAGTTCTTATTATGCTCTAGGCATCATTTTAGGACTGGAATATATATTGTTTCTCTTCATCTCCTATAGTTCTCTCATCTACCCAATCTGATACATATTAGTATGTGTTTGAGTCAGACAGTTTGACATTGGAACCTGTGTTTCCTTGTAAAATGAAGCTAATGCCTGTTCTGCAAAATTAGAAAGAAGAAACTCATGGTCCCAGGCCCAATTTGCTCAATGACACCTGCATCCCTACCCTATAAAGTGGTAAAATAAAAGGAATCCCAATTCAATGGAATGAACATCCCCCACCCGCCCCGACCTCTTTAAGCTGGATTCATTGTATTGTATAATCCGTGACCACACACACAATGTCCCTGAGCAGGGGATGTCATAATCCCAGGATGATCTGTGTTTGGGGCTGTTTTTCCCTCTTAAGGGAAAATCTTATTTCAGACTAAATTTCAGGGCCAAGAAAGACACTCAGAGGTTCTAGCCTTACAAATGTTATGACCCATTTCTACTGTGAAATTCAAAATAAAAACAATATCAAACTATAAATGAATGTGATGAAGCCCAACAATTCTTGAAATTTACCCATGGCGATTTCTTCTTTCTTTTTTGGAATATATTCATTCATTTCAGAAATGTCTTTTCTCTTCTTTTTCATTTTTCTGAGAGAGGTTACCTCATCTCTCTTGTTGTCTTAAGGTGCTAACAGAATCTGATTGTTAAATAATCAGCTCTATCACTGACTTTTACTTCTCCCCACCCCCAACTTTCTGTATCTGCCTACACACACACACATACACACACACAGCTGCTGACTTCACACACACAATTTCACACAGAAGTCACATATTCAACTTTCTCAGTGTATGGTTCATGGTATTCATTAATCTTACATATCAGAATAATGTTTTCCCTTAAGAATAATGGTATTTATCTCTTAGGAATAAGATTTAAAAGCACATAGGTCTTTCTTTCACACAGCTGCCGTTCTTTACAAACCATAGGACATGCTCTTTTTCCCTAACCGTGCAGTTGTTCTTCTGTTGTATGATGCTCTTTGGTATTGCTACAATTTCTACTACAAACTGAATTTCCCCCCTGTTACTGCTGGTTTATATTGTTCTCCCCTGCAGAGTTCTTTACCTGGTTTACTTCCATCAGCAGCGGTTTGTGAGTCTCGGATGCTTTGCTGTTTATATTAAACTGAGTTTGTGTCAAAGAAGCTGTGAATTCATTACCAGAAGGCTGTGATTCTATACTGAAATTTTGTCTTGGTTACCTGGTTTGTGCTCCATTATTAGTCAGTTACTTTTAACTTAGAATTATGTTATCTGTTTTAATGAGCTGTTTTCCTAAGCACCATTTTAGAACAGAATGAAATATAACTCGACAACGAAAATATATGTGTGCATGTAGTTCTTTAGTTTTCTATTTTAAAAGTTATTTTCACAAGTGTGGAATCTATAGTCTCTCCAGATTTCCATTTAAGGTAGTCTTGTTTCTGAATTAATAAATTCCCCAGGTTTTAGATAGCTATTGATAATATTTTATATCACCACTGTTTACTAACATATCAAATTAATTTTGAACCAGTGCCACCTAATGGAAAATGAGATTGCTTTTTCTCTCAGAATTTGCTTCTACCATTGATTTTGCTACATCGAGGGCAAGCCTATTAAAGTCATACCATCTTTGTCTTTTTAAACCTTAGTTTCCCCAAGTGCTCAGGGAGAAATAACATAAAAGGCCCCCTTAGTGCTGTGTAGACTAATGACAAAAATTATTGGATTAATGTTTGGAAAGTGTTTCGGAATTCTCTCAAGAAAGCTATTATATTATTATTTTGCTATTTCAACTTCCTTATTTTTCATTCCTCACAGTCATTTGGGTCATTTACTATGGAATTTTCTGATTCCTTGACAATTTTTAATAGCTCTTTGGAGAGCCTTTTGAGGACTGTTTTAATCCCCTTGTTGATGATCCATCTGCTGGTGAAGTTCTTGCTTTTTTCACAACACATTAATATTCAGGATTAAAAAAATAGTTGTAGCTATTTTGTATCTAGATGAAATTGCTTATATTTGGAGAGAAATTCATGATCTTTCTTTTCAAATGAGATTTTTTTTTTTGTAGACCTTTTTTATTTTGGTGGGGAATTGAAATGGAACTCAGGAACACCAATTATTAATGATTCTATTTGGAAAAAATATAATTAAGGCATGGTCCCCAAATCACTCTCTGAAACCCAAATGCCTTCTTCCTATAGCATGGCAATCTTTATGTTCCTTAGAGTAGAGTCACAAATTAGCAATGCGAATTCTTTGAATAAGGAGCACGTGCTATGAATTCCCATAAATATATTATGAAAATTTACATTTTCTCACAATCTCTACAATTGAGGAAAAGAAAGGAACAGCGTACTTTCTGGCTTTCTTATCCTTTAAATTCTTATGAACAGGAGGTGGGATCGGAGGCTTATTTCTCCCATAGAATCATGTCATTATAAAATCTCCAGAGTGGGAGAGAATGATCAAACTGGTAATTAGGAGTATATTACTAGTTAGTGACAAAGTCATATCTATGAAATGATTTAGGTTTTTATTCAGAGTTATTTCTATATGTTACTCTGCTAAATCTGATTCTGTGTAAGATTAACAGACATAAATTTTACTTTAGGAGTGTTAAGTTTAGGAAGAGGATATAGTCCAACTCAAGTTTCCATGTTTAAGTAGTATTAAAATAATTATTTTCTCTGAACAATATTAAGTGATCTTGTTTTTTAAAAGTTGCTACTAGAGAGCTAAAAAGGCAATTCTCCATAGAGGAAAAGCAAATGGCCAACAGGCATATGAAAAAATGCTTAACTTCTCTTGTCATCAGAGAAATGCAAATCAAAACCACTATGAGATACCACCTCACACCAGTGAGTATGGCACATATCAAAAAAAGTAGCAACAAATGATGGTGAGGATGTGGAGAAAAAGGAACTCTCTTGCACTGCTGGTGTGAATGCAAGCTGGTCCAACCATTATGGAAAGCAGTATGGCGGTTCCTCAATCTACTAAGAATGGAACTTCCATAGGATCCAGCAATGCCACTCCTAGGAATATACCCAAAAGACACAAAAACTCTGATTCAAAAGAATACCTGCACCCCTGTGTTTATAGCAGCGCTCTTTACAATAGGTAAGACCTGGAAACAGCCTAAATGCCCAAAAACAGCTGAGTGGATCGGGAAGCTGTGGTACATATACACGATGGAATACTACTCAGCATTCAGAAATGAAAAACTAGACTCATTCATGGGAACATGGATGGATCTGGAGAGGATTATGCTTAGCGAAGCAAGTCAGAAGGCAAAAGTAAAATACCAGATGGCTCCTCCCCTAGGAGGAATATAAGGGAACCAAATAAGGATCAAGGAAAGGAATGAGAACAATAATAATAGTAACAATAAAAACACAAAAACCAAAAATGAAAGACAAGGACAAATTGGGGACACTTGGTGGAGAGGGAAGAGGGGAAGGGTTGAGGGCAGACAGGAGCACGGGGGACTGAGGTGATGGTGCACTGGTGATATGGTGATGAGGAATACATGGGGATTACAATTGATGTCAAATATATATAAATTTAAAAAAAAAAGAAAAAGTTGCTACTAACTTTTATTCTGATAATCAGCAGTTGAAAGGAAGTGATTAAGTATCCTCATACCTTTATTGTAGCAACTGTATTTTAGTGTAAGCAAATAACTCTTAATAGTAGTTAAAAATTACACTTAATAATAGTGTAAGCAAATAACTCTAAAAATCACTCTGGTGAGAATTTGTTTTTCTGAAGAAGAATGTCAGTTAATAGATGCAGAATTAGAAAATCATAAATTTGCAGTGAAATGGTTGAGACAGGTATCTCCAGTGCAATAGACTAGTAGGTAAAATGTTGCTGGGGAACCATACAGTGAGGGTCAATTATCATCACCCAAACAGACCAGTTCAGTGTCTTTCATGTGCAAGGACCAGTTGTGTTTGTCCTGAGAAGCAATAACACCACTGAGTATTCTTACCACAAAATAAGTTGACTCTGTTTCTTGTGAAACCACTAGAGCTAACTCCTATTTCCAAGAAAAATGGAAAATAAAAATATACCCCATTATAGGTATATCCAATTTAAATGTAAGCCATTCTACAAGGTAGTCAATAAAATGATATAGAAAAAATTGTTGTATATATTGTTTAATACAGATTCATGTAACTTAATGATAAAAAAAAGGATATTTTTGAGACACCCTGGGAAGTTTAGTAGTGGTGCATGCATTGGATCATGACAGTTAATTATCATTAACTTTTTAGAGGTGATAATGGCATCATAATTTTAAGGAAAATGTCATTTTTAAAGCTTTACATACATTGAAGTATATGAATGAAATGAAAGTAGGTGTAGGATTTAGAATACTTCAACAAAGATTTTAAAAATTGAATCAAATGGAGCTAAATCATGAGGGGTTACATGGAAAATCATTATGTTTTCTTCTATTATAAAATTTGAAAAAATTCTGGGTAAAATAATTTTAAAGGAATAAAAGGATGTGTGCTTGAAAAAACACTTCACATAACCTATTATTTCACTAGTATAACATCATTGAGTTCTTATTCATTGTACTGCTAACTTGTTCCATGAAATACCTGTGAGTTGGGGTAATCTTCCTTATACCCTCATGAACCATCTAAACTACAACATAGGATTTAAAATTTTACTTATTTTAACCACAGTCGCATTAAAACTGTTAATGAATATAAAACACTGTGCCCTAAATAGTTGAATAAGAAGCTTGCATTTCCTTCATACTGTCAAAAATTTAGTCTAATGTCTCGTCTCCCATAATTCTGAATTTTACTCTTCCTCATATGTGCTCAGATGAACTGTATTTCCTCTTCTTTCTATACTTTTGTCCATGTTAGTCTCTTTGGATGGTGTCCTTTAGATTATTCAAGAACAGGGCAACTTTCTAATCATATTTAAAGTCTTTGTAATGTTACTTTATCATAAATTCTTGGTCTTCCATGTTCCTTAGAATAACTGTGTTTTCTTTCTTTTTTTGTGTTATCTCCTAATGAAGGATAGGATCCTTGAGGACTGGGCATGTACTCTCTCATTTCACGTTCAGGTCTTCAGTTAGCAGAGGGCCTCACATATATTAGAAACTCTTAAATGTTTATTGAATGAATAAGTGAGGGAGATCCTGTTAGTATAAACTCTCTGCCTATGTGGAAAGTTTTTCCCTTGATAATTCTTTTTGGGAGAATTTCACTTCCCCTCCTTGGAATCCCCAAGGACTGCACTTTGGCATCCTGGGCAGAAATACTAGAATTTGGCCAGTTCTGATATCTGGGGACTGACTTTGGATGCTTTTAAATTCATGATTCTTTTTCTCTTAAGACTCAACAACTCTGCCTCAGAAAGGGGAATGAGTTTCCATTCTACTGCGGTCACCTTTTCTCCTTCTAGTTGATACCAACAGCCACAGTATTCCTTCCTGATAGCTTTCCTTCCTTCCTCCCTCCCCTGGGGTTTCCAAAACTCATTTCTGTTTGGCATTGCATTATGTTATTATAGAGTGGAACTTCGTATTATTTCTCTCACCCTTCTATATTATGTACATATCAAAGACAATTTCCCCTGAAGCTGTGTCTGGCATCTGGGGACCTTGCTTTGTAGAGTCTCTTTGCAGTCAAATATCTGAGTTCAATACTTATTCACAGGCAATTTCCATTGCTTCTGAATCCCTATAGGGAAAAAGTGGAGAGATATTGAAACCTATGGGCTAGTTCTTAAAAGTGTCAGTTTCACAGCCCTCTTGGCTTGTTTATGTGTCCCCAAAGAGGCTGTCTATCTTTCTGAAATACAAGCAGAAGGCTTGGACTTCCTTTGGGAAGAACAGCAACATCCATGACTTGTCTCTACCCTTAAATTACCAGATACTCTTATTTACCTGAGAATCACAGTTGCATCCACATGGACTAAATGAAGATTCATGGAATACTTGAACTGCGAGAAGCTAATAATGGTTCCTTATTTCACTTGATAGGTCAAGAACAGCATAAGTTTACTCAAGAGATATTCTTATTTACCTGAGAATCACAGTTGCATTCACATGGACTAAATGAAGATTCATGGAATCCTTAAACTCTGAGAAGCTGATAATGGTTCCTTATTTCACTTGATAGGTCAAGAACAGCATAAGTTTACTCAAGGGAGGATTCAGAGTCAAAGCATTTGAATGAAAAGCCTAGAAACTACTTAGGAAGCCACCAAGAAGTTGTTTATACTTCTTTCCAACTCCTTAACAAAGCAACATTAAGCTATATCAAATTAAAAACTCAGAGATATATTTTCAGAACTTGGTAGAAAAGTTGAAAAACTCTCCTAAGAAGATAAAAACAGGTTCCAGATAAAATGAGAATAAGTAAATGTTATGAGGTGAGGAAAAACATTGTGTCCAATGTCTTCTATAGAAGAGAGGCAATATGGAGCAGCACCAATTTGTCCCCATTACAAATGCTAAGAAATTATTCTGAAGGGATAGGTGCTTGTTATTCCACTTTTGGAAATGTTGCCAACTCCCTTTCAAATTAAAATTTGGATCACTGTTGATGATCATGAACTCCTTCAAGCCATAAACATTACTTTTTCAAAGCAATTGGTTGTGGAATTCACAGACACAGAAAGAAAGAATGTCAGGAAGAAAAGGCCACTGTCATGACATAAAGACAAAGGGAGAATGACTATGGAAGATGTCTTCCTAGTACCCTAGAGGTGATAAATGTGGCCTTCATTGCACCATGAAATCAACTCAACCATTTTTTGGAGCTTACACTGACATACTTCCTACTGTGAAAGTAAAACAAAAAGTAAAAATTCTGATTAGTTTGACATCCTGTATGTTGAACTAGGAAGCTCATCCTTGCTTGAGAGAAAGAAACGTTACATTAAGTTGCCCTTGGTACAGAATAGTCAGGAAAGATGGAAAAGATACTGCCCAAGGTGCCAGGTTTGTTCTGCTTACAAATGCTAAAATCAATCCATCAAGGAAGGTCTCTATGTGGTTACAATGGTATACTTAGGAATTTTCTATAGTATTTCCCTGCAGTAATCTGAATATTGGTGATCATAACAATTGCTTCATCAATGCTTTTGATGAAGACATTACTTCTAATGAGAAAATAAGACAATAATACATTTGTAAGCAATGAGTATTAGACAGTTTGAAATCTTGAAACAGAAAATTTAAATTATAGGGAGATATTTTGCAAAAGCCCTGGAGGCACCCCAGTTATTTTAGATTGTTCTAATGAATGAGTCATTGTAATTCCTCAAACAGATGATTCTCAACAGGAAGAGTAGAGTTGTAAGTATAGTAGTTCCTGGAGTAAAATTTTGGTGGTACCATTCACCAGCTCTATGATTTCAGACACAACTAATATATCAATTTCCATATATATAAAATAAGACTAGTAGCAGTACATTTCTCCCAGAATATTTTTGAGAATTAAATGAGTTAAGATTGAAAAGCATTTAGTCTGATATGAGAGCTTAGTAATCAGATAATGCTTACAGTTATCAAGGATAATTCAGATATCATCATGGATATATAAAGAAAATAATAAATTTCAAATTTATATGGTTTTTATTTCACCTTTTCACAACTTATATTTTATATTTGTATTAAAATGTGCTTTTAAGACAACACATTAATCTATGATAGACTTTATCAATTATAGTGTTTCTGTAATTATTTTGTGTTTGTGTGCCCGATCACAGTTTGATAACTAATATTGCAGTTTAAGAATCTCTCCATAAAACTGAAACATATATATTGGGCCTTCCTGGTGATGTAATAGGTTAAGTTTCAGCATTATCAGCTATTAGCAGCCACTGCAGCATGAGTTCAATCCCCGCCCAGGGGGCTGACCCATATGGCACAGCAGACCTCTCCTGTCTCGCTCACTGCTCCCCTCAGCAGCATATTTTAGTAGATCTGACTGTTCTTCTCCCCACTCTATCTTTGGTGAATCCTCTGACCACCAAGTCCCTGTGTCTCTGGCCTACACCCCAGTTTTTATATGCATAAATAAATAAAAAGAAATCTTAAAAAAAACTGAAACATATATAGGAATATTTGTAGGAAGTATCTTTCAACATTAATTTGTATTTGGGAGATACTAGTTTAACATGTCTTATGCAGTTCTAGAAGCATGTTCTAAAAAAATGTGAACTTCATAGTGCTTCTTTGGATATTAATAGGATCTCACCAGCAACATATCAAATTCTTTTTCATGAACAGGAGAACTAAGACAAAAGAACAGACAAAATGAAACCAAAATTATTCTTAGAAATCTAAGTGTAGAATTGAGGCTACTAGAGAGGGATGTTGGGCATGAGAAGCAAAATGGAACCCAATGGACTATGGTGGAATCTGTGTGAGTGCCTTGGTGGTGGGTGTTGTGTGGTAATATACACCTGAAGGGTGTGACCTATAATTCTGTATCTTATACAGTGTTGTAAAATAATGTTACCTCAATAAAAAATATATACAATAAGAAAAACTTTGCCAGTCATGGGTTAGCTCCCTAATGGTGATGTAACATTGGGACTGTTGTCAGCATTGCCGTTACATAGAACTGTGCAATTTAAAGATGAAGAAGGAGCAAATATCAAATACTAGAGGTTACAATTTTTTGTTATGACAACCTTCTTTCCCCATCTTCCCAACTTAACTTTTATTGGTCTCTATTCTTTGCAAACTTGTATTTCCAGATTAGAATATTTATTGTGGATTGGATATTGCAAAGAAAAAGATTAATAAAAACAGTGAAGACTAGGGAGTAATAAAAGATCAATTATACCACTGAGGTAGTGGGAAACTGAAAGATAAATTGTTATGGTTTGTGTTTATATGAATTACAATTATACATGGTAGTAACATATCACTTTTGTTGAAATTATTTTCTACTATTTTCCTCAAACTAAATGCATGGGGTATAATCTTTTCCATTACTTTTAGATAGTATCAGGAGACTCATAAAATTTCCTAACCATTTTTAGGAGGCTTTTTATTAAGTGGAATTTTCAGAATTCACAAGTATTCTACTCAACACAAGGAGGTAAGAATTATGGGGCTTCAGAAATATTTCCACAAATTTGGGCATATGCTCAAATGGATTTGTGTGCATTTTTAAATGAATGCATCTTGTTGTACTCCATCTGTTTGGTACTGTAAACTCTTTCTGGAAATGACATCTCAAAGACTTGAAGAGTCATGCATGCCTACTCACACAATAATACTTCAGACTTGTTTCACAGTTTAATAAAAGCGTAGTTACCTCGGCAGTACAGCTTAAAATGTTTCTTTTATTAAGATTAAAACATTTTACAGAATAACACTGTAATGTATTGAGGATCATTTTTCATGTTTGCTTGTGTTGTTCTGTCTTCCTCAATGTCTTTGGTTATAAAAATGTCCTATTATATTTTAAATATTGCAAGCATCAGAGGAGGAAATAGCAATGATTTGCGCTTATTACTGCACAAAGTCCAGTAAAGGTTAATGAACTTCTGCTACTAAAGGAATTAAATATTCAATTTAAACTTAGGTCAGGTGAAGTGTATAGTGATGCTTTTAAAATCTTCTATAATTTTATGTGGGCATTTCGGCTTCAGTCTTACTTTGTATGTGTGTACCTAAATGTTACATGCCCAGTAACTATAGCCTTACTTCAGCTATAGTCATTTGGTATCCATCTAGTAAATTTACTTCATCGTCCCTTTCAGAAAGTGAACAGGGCAGTGTTTTGTATGCCATAAAGAACAAATAGCTTTGTGTAACTGTTTCATAGAGACTACAGGATCACTAAAAAGAAAATGATTTTTACTTCTGAAACTGAGATGTAGAGTCAAGGATTTGACTTCTGTGGTATATAATATAGTAGAGCTTAGGCGATAAGTCTAAGAATTAGAAAAATAGCACTGCCTATTGAAAATTACACTTTCCTTCACTAAGTCATGCAATGCAAGACTGAATTAGAAAGACATCCTTCATATTAAGCCATAACAATTTACCTCCTTAAAATATGGACATATATTGAGTTACCATTTTAAATGGGATTCTAAACTATAATGTCTCAGTTAAATTCCTTTAGATTAGAATAAGATTGACAGCCATGTTTTGTGTAAAAATCGCCAGTTTTGGTTTCCTGGGAAAATTCTCCCGTATTGAATTTGCTCGATAGAAAGCATGGACATCTGGAGTAGAAAGGATGCTCCCTGGGGAAAAATTCACAACTCATCCTTCTTTATTCTATTTTAAATAGAATAAACATCCAACTAGTACATTTATTCATTTATACATTAATAAATATTTATTTACTAAGTGTAGTATCTCCTATGTGTTAGACACTTTAAGAATCTTGTCATATAGCTGTGAGTAAAAAGGACAAAGCACTTGTCCTCCTGGAGCATCCATTCTCATAGAAGGCAGTAGAGTACTTTTGATCTCAGCAGAGTTATGAATCAAGCCTTTTTTCAGTCTCACAGTGGTCTTTGGGGTGATAACATATAAGGTTCCCTTTTTTGTAGATCAGGTAATGATGAATACTGTTGAAAATAATAAACAGAGCAAACAAGAATATGGGGAAGGGGAGCTGTTACAATTATTATATAGGACCAGGAGAAGCCCTTTTAAATGAGAAATGAAGAAGGTGAACCTGTAAATAACACAGCAAAGAGAAATCCAGGCAAATGCAAGAGCACATGAAATGACTCTGAGGCAAATGTGAGTTATGACCATTCAGAGGAAACCAGAGAGAACAGTGTGGGGCGAGCAGGGTGGTGAGGGCCAGAGAAGTAGGAGAGACATCAGTAGACCTTCTAGAGACTTGGGCTATTAATTTTAGTAAACAGTTTTCATTGTAGGACTTGGATCAGGGGAGTCACTGCGTTTGCTTGTATTTTTTTTTTAAAGGACCACAAAGTGAATGAAAATAGGGATATAAGTAACAAGAATAGCTACAGAGCTACTTGCAGAGTTAAGATGGAAGGGATGGGTGCTTAGAAGAGGTTGATAGTGGTGTTAGGTGGAAAGAAGTGGTTTGATACACAATATCTCCTATACAAAATCTCCTTGAACATATTTTCCCATGAGAGCACCTCTTGGTATTTTACTACCCACATTTCATAGTATACGCTTATCTCCCAGTAAATTTTTAAGAGTATGATAATATAGGGAAAAATTAATATTTATGTCCCCATGCTCAATAACCATTTTTAAAATGTAATATACAGAAGAAATTTCAACTTGAAACTGAAAAACAGTTGCTAGAATATTAGAATCACACGTAGACATTAGACATTCGAATAACAACCAAAATGTCTAAAGAAGATGTGCATCTTCGATATTGCTTATGCTGAGACATTATAGTCATATTCAGAAGCAATGATAAATATTATCCTTAATCAGAAAGATGATAGGATAAGAAGTTTTACTTTTGTAAAGTGAACCATCCCTTGTCATTTTATTCAAAAAAACACTAGAAATATAAGTAATACCTCATTTTGCATTTTTCATGTAAAGGTGTCATATATTTCTTCAAGTCTTAATTCTCCAAAGGTCTGCACAAATACCCAAATGACAGAAAGAATCTCTATCAGTTACTCTGAATCTGATAACTTGCCTGAAATTGCTCATTCATCACTCAAATTGACAGCACCATCACCTTCCACAGCAAATGACAAACAGACACTTTTAACTCTTTTCCGTTCTTCCTTCTCAACTTGCACTAAATTTCAAGTACACACCTCACTTGGTACAAAAATGCGTCAGATGGAATTGTCTGTTTCTATTATAAAGTTTTATCTGCATTTTTCCTGACCAAATATTTCATATTTATCATGAAATACTATAAACACAGCCTAACAACTTTTACAATATTAATAGCTACCCTTATGAAATTTAGTTGAGAATTTAGGGTTTGGTATATATAATTCCTTATGAATTTTTCTACTGAAATAATTTGAAATAGACTCCTACTTAGCTTTTTTAATGCAGAAAATGTGGTGCTTAGGAAGACATACTAATGTTATACGTTGTTTTATCAAAATGTAGAGCCAATGCTATCTCTCTAATTCTGGAAGGAAATGAAAAAAGGCTAGTTTAAGAAAATATTGGCGATATTCTTAAGTGAGTGAGGTATTTGATGTGTTTGTGTGTGAGAATGTGTGTCTGTGTGTGTGTGTGTATGTGTGTTGAGGAGGGGAGATTGGCCTTGATAGGATCATTAACAATTTATCACAGTCACAAAAGGAAAGGCACAGGATCTGGGCACAGATGTAGATAAGTAGTTAGATGAAGTGGTGGCAGCCTATTGAAAGCTCTCTTCCAAATTGCTTCACTTTCTCTCACAGCAGAAAGGAAGCTAGTTCCTTAGTTGAGTGCTGAAACAGTGGGATGGGTTTCAGATTATTAAGAAGATGTGTTATTTGCAGGTTGGGACTATTATTGATGCCAAGAAAAAGAAAGATAGAGGTGACAGGAAAATAGAAGTCATTGGGAGCAAGGAAGTAAAATAAGTGTGAGGCAAAGGTGTTGCAAAGACATAAAAATAGAAATAGATGTTTCTACAGAGACTTGCCAGAGTAAACAAGAGTATTAATTTTTTTTCTATTAATGACATATCATTATTTTATATCCTAATTTGTTTATTTTTTTACAGTATCTGATTTCTCTCCTCAGAGAAGAGTATTTTTTTAACCAAGATGCCACAAGCTTTCCATAGTGTACTGCCAAATGTTTATCAATGTTTACAAGTGCTTTTATATAAGACAGGATGATAAATGGACTCTGTTTCTATTTGAGCTGAGGTCCAAAATGTAGAGGACAATACAAATGGCACCAAGTTGTTCTATGTCCTAAGGCAAAGCTCTTGTCTTCCTAATAAGGGCATGCTAAAACTTGTGAGACTAGTTCAAACAACCTTAACAATATCCTGTCCCTAGTCTCAATAAGTGGGAGAGGTTGGACAGAAGTAAAAATGTTGTGGAAAGAGGTTTTGCAGTACCATGGAGTTTTACCTGCTCCACATTAAATAAGCTTCAAGGGGCTCTCCTTGGGCGTTGAAACATTTTGGTGAAGAGTTTTGCTGTGGGATGGAAGAGCAAAGAGAAAGAAGGCTGCTATGAGAACAAACTTCCATCCAAGCACCATAAGGGTGCACAAGTTTTCCACTGACCAAGTAGTCCTTGGGAGAAGGATAACCCAGTATAATTTTGAAAGCGACCCCCAAGGTATTCCAGCCTAGAGCAAGAAAACCTGAACAGAAAGAAACAAAAACCCCCAAAACTACTAGTGAATTTTATGTAGCATGCAACAAATTTTGAGGGCAATAGTGGGTAGTAGGATGGTTAGTATAGTCAGAAGAGCGAGCATAGGACAGGGGTTCCCAGGAAGAGATTTTCTGAAAAACCTACAAGAGTCTGCTTAAAAAAAAGGAATTGCGTCCATAGTGTTCTGACACCCTTACATCAAGTAGGAGTGTATACTTTCCTTCTAATCCTTTTCCCCCTGCAGCCCCACCACCTTTACCCCCCACTCCCAATCCCACCCTGGTCTGGTCTGGAGCTAGTGAGGTCTGCAACTCTTGCTGCCAGAATAAAAGAGGCAATGGAAGAGAGATAAAGGCAGCATATTCCCCTTCCAGACACACGCTTTCAGGCCTGAGTCAGAGCCTGATGGGGGAGGGGAGAAGACTTAACTTGAATGTGTTTCAAGGGATAGATCTCCTTAAGAGGCAATGGCAGTGTAAGAGAGTTCCTTCTTCTCCACATGCTCGCCAACATTTGTTGTTGCTAATTTTTTGATATGTGCCATTCTCACTGGTGTGAGGTGGTATCTCATAGTGGTTTTGATTTGCCTTTCTCTGATGACAAGAGAAGTTGAGCATTTGCCTGTTGGCCATTTGCATGTCCTCTTTGGAGAATTGCCTTTTTAGCTCTTTTGCCCATTTTTTGACTGGATTGTTCACTTTGATTTTGTTTAGTCTGATTAGTTCTTTGTGGGTCTGTGTGATAAGTCCCTTGTCAGTAATGTTGTGCGCAAAGATATAAGGGGACCAAATAAGGATCAAGGAAAGGAATAAGGACAACAACAATAATAATACTAATAATAACAATAAAGACACAAAAACCAAAAATGAAAAGACAAGGACAAATTGGGGATACTTGGTGGGGAGGGTTGAGGGAAGATAGGAGCACGGGGGACTGAGGTGATGGTGCACTGGTGATATGGTGATGGGGAATACATGGGGATTTCAATTAATGTCAAATATATATAAATAAATATAATATAAAAAAAGAAAGGGAACTTGAAAAAAAAAGAGAGAGAGAGAGGCAATGACCATGTTAATGCCTGGAATGAGGTTCTGATTAAAAGGGCTCAGACGTGCTATGTGGCCTGCTTAAAATTTCTTCCAATTGTAGGAAAACAATATCCCTAGAGCAGGTTTCAAAAATAGTGAGGAAAGAGTGAAACTGCTTCCTGATACACATATGGAGTGCTGCTCTTTCGGTACAGCAAGTGGGCATTCTTGTTAAAGCTATGCATGTACTCTGCTGTCAGGGATAAATTGATAGGTGAAGCACTGTGCTCAGTACGTAGGTCTTGCCAGATCAGTTAGGTGGATATAACTGAGCAACCTTTTACAGTTAATGGTAAGTGCAACCTTTATGCTCCATCATGTTGACCCCAAAGAAATATCAAATGTTTACTGAAACATGACAGGCTATTTCAGTTTGAATCTATAAAGAAACAACAAAAAAATGTTAATTCTTCTGTTCTAATGATGACCCACTTGAGAAGGACAATTAAATGAAATAAATATGATAATATATTTTTTAAATTCCTACATTTAAAATATATATATATATATATAAACTTCTTTAGTAGGCCACAAGAAATTCAAGTACCTAATTTAAAACTGCCATGATCATAAAGTTTGCAAATCAATGCACTGTAGTCTTATAGCCATGGTTGAGCTACTAAATACCATGCCTTGAGAGTGTAACTTTAATTGTAAGGCCCACTAAATGGTGATGGTGAACCCATCACCACTGACAAATTGCAAGTAGCAGCTTTGGAGTCAAATAGATCAGTATTAGAATTCCAGGGCTGTCCTTTATTTGAACAGAATAGCTATCATCATGCCTGTTCTCTACTACACATATACACATACACAGGAAAGATAACCACTTTATAGCATGGTAATGAAGATTAAATGAGATGATGTATGAAAGGAAAGATCTGAATCTCTTACCTTCCATAAGTTTAGGAAAAATACATTTTCATGTTTTCTGTCCCAGGATATCACACAGAGTAGGTTTTTGATAAGTGATGTGCTGACTTCCCAAACTCTAGATCCATAACCACTGTCCTCAAGAAGGCAATACTCAGGCATTATTTTAGCCTTTACACTCTCTTAAGAGCCATTCATACTTCTCTTTCATCTTAAATATCTAATAACCCTTCCCCTCCTTATCTGTATATGCATGTTCACTCCTTGGTCACTTCTTCTTAGCACTGGGAAAATTTATCCATGAGTTCATTCTATACTCAAACATTAAGCTAATAGACTTCAGACTGCTTTTAACAGCAAGGTCTCATTTTTTTTCTTTCTAGTGAATTCTTATACAGAACACAAGATAGTATTGCTCAAATTTATGCGTTCTGTGGAGCTTGGATGTGTTGAGGTGTCAGAGCTCTAAATGTTCAGCCACGTGTTCCTTGTCTCCCTATCACCCTCCCCAATGGCTCCCCAAAATACCAGGAAGTATTTTGAAAGAGATTTCTCCCTGCCTTGGTGCTGTTTTCCTGCCTTCCTTGCCAATGCATTATCCATGTGTTGATATGTATAAAACACTTAAAGTGTGATAAGTGTTAACCATCATTATTATCTTACAGCCTGGAGTACCCATTTGTCCTCCTTTCTCCTAAACACAGGCTTTCCATAAGTTTCTACTCTCAGGTCCTTCATTTTTTATTTCACACTCCTGCCCCAATGATCTAATCTTGTCTAGTGCCACTTATCACTTCTTCACAGACAACTCCCAGTTTGACACCTCTAGTCTCTCATCTCTTAGGCCATTGATCAACTTTTCCTTCTGTCAGAGGGTCATTGCCATGTACTCTAACTCAAGATTCTCCTCTTGTCTAGTTTCTCTTCTCTGCTATTCATAGTCCTTCTGTGAAGCTTAAAACACCATAGTCATTGAATTCTTCATCTTCCTGATGCCATTTGATTGTCATTTCATAAAGATTCTGCCTTCGAACTCCCTTCCTTTCTATTCTCAGTGCCACAAACCCATTTCAGATCTTCATTTCAAGATGTTTGGGTGAGTACAATAGGTACTGAGCTACTGTAGTTTTGCTACCTCCAGTATTCTTGGCACAAACCCATCACACTCACTCTTGCCAGACAGATCTTCCCAGAAGCACTGCTCTACTTAGTCTCCTATCCTGAATCCTTGAATGACTTTACCAGTTGAATTAAGAACACAGTCTTCAGCATTCCAGCATGTCTCCAACCTATTTTTTTTAGATTTACAGTGCGTAAATTCCAAACAGTGTCCATATTAAAGTCAGACTAGGAAGCTTGCCCTTATGCAAACACACCTCACATTACAAATACATTCCTTTGTACTTTCTCTTTCTGCATCTGATGCTTTTCAAGGAAGTCTTATGCAACAATAGCTTGGTCTTTTGAGTTCATGTACGCAACAGTAACAGTCTTGGGTTCATGTACTGCTATGTAAAGGCTCTATATATTTGAATAAGTTTACCTCTTTAGACCTAAATTCTACATTCATACATTAGGAATTACAATATTTCATGCATCATAATGTTACTGGGAGAACTGAATGTTATAATGTATTCTTAATGTTTAAAACTATTAAAAATGCTATGCCAAAGAAAGTTGGTACCTACCAAAACATTACTTCTTCAAGAAGTTTTTTCTATCCATCCTAAGATTGCCTCCCATTTGAACTGTTCATTTTGTCTTTAGATTGCTGCTTTTTTTTAAACAAAACCAACTTTCTATATATAGTTGCTTGTTTGTATATTTCTCCCCTACTAGACTATAAGCCTTATGTGGAAAGGTTTTGATCCATTCTGTTTAAATTCGAGGTACCTAAAACAGCACTTGGCATATGGAGAAAACTAACAGATAATTATTTAATAAACAAATAACCAAATGAGATTATTTAATAAATCTTAGATTTAATAAAAGGGAGTTCTAAGTGCTACTATACTAAATTCCTCTATGATTAGTTCAACTTGTTTATTGCCTTCTATGATATCTATATATACTACTATAGTGAAATATATGTCTGTTTAGTATGGTTTGCAATATCAAAAACTTCTCAAGGATAGAAATATTCTAACAAAGGGAAAATCAAACATTTCTATAAAATAATATATACATACTTCAGTTTTTATAGGCCATACACTCTGCCACAACTAGACAACTTGCTCACTTATCCCAAAAGCATCCATAGACAATACGTAAAATAAAGTGTGGCTATGTTCCAGTAAAGTATTTATAAAAAGAAGTGGCAGAACACATTTGACTCATCAACCACAGTTTGCCAACAATTGCTCTAATTTATCAGTATATGCTCAGTAGCTTCTTGCTTTTATATAATATAAAGTTATTTTACAATAATTACATCATGTGTGTTATATCATCTCATATTGGATCATAGTTTATAAATATATGTTCTTTCAAGTGAGATAGATAGTAGAGTCACAAAGACATTACAGAAATTGTAATGAAATAGTCATTGTTTATTGAGCATTTAGTGACACTCAGTGTTACCTTGCTTGATTTTGATAATTGCCCACAGAAATGGGTGTCTGAAGCTCTAGGAAGTTAGCTTCTCAAGTGTCACCAAGAGGGAATAATAATAATAATAGCAACAAAAGCATCCAACATTTATTGAATGAGTATTAGGTACCAGACTGTGAATTTTATATGCTTCATAAAATTTAATTTGATCTTTATAACATATTGAAATAGGTAATACAATCCCCATTTTACAGATAAAGCAAATGATTCAGCAAGTTTAAGTAATTTGCCTGATATTATATAACTTGTAAAGAGTAAGAAATAGAGCAGCATGTGTCTGACTCTGAATCCAAGCAGAATGATTGCTTTTTTCTACTATGAAGTATTTGTGACACAGGCACCTATAGCGATAGTGCCAGGTAGAATAATAGAATATTGGGATATTTATACTAAGAGATTGGTATTATTTGATTTATTTATTAAAACTGAAAATAAGTCTAAACTAGAAATCTTTTATATTCTGTCCTTCACTATCTTTCAACTTCTCTTTCACTTTTCCCTCCCAAACCTCCCAGATCTTTAGGGTGGATGGTAACTCATGACCTCCCCAGCAAGGAACATGCTCTTTGCATATCCTTCCCTTTGATTTTACTTTTCCACAGTGCCCCGTACTACTCCTAGAATCCTCTAACCTCCCTTGCCCACTTATCAATGCTTGATCTGCTTAGATATCCATATCAATAAATTATTCGTATTTTCATTGACTAGAATGGAATATACATCCCATGCAATCCTCGTGGAATAATCATTTGGTGCTTTTTTTCCCTACAACATTTGATAGTGATGTTGGATTTTATTTTGTATGTCTATACGTGTCTCGTTTTCCCTGCACCAAAATCTTAATACCCGAATTCTATCATGTTTTCTTTTTTTCCTCATAATAACAAAATAATGAATATAGTAGGTGCTAAAATAACCTATTTAATTGACTTGAAGATAATAATACTAAATAATGCTTTAACAGGCTTGATTCAATTTTTAAAACAATGCTCGGTAAGCAAATGTATTTCATTCGTCTCCTAGGGACATGAATATAAGGAGATTGAAGAGTAGAAAGAAAGCACAATGGAATGAGGATGCCTTATGAAAGGGTCAGCTAAGTATATAAAAAAAAGTGATCTCAGGGTCAGATTTCATTTTCTGGTTTTTGTATCTTAAATGAAAAGGTTCAGGCCTAAAATAAGCAACTGTGTTATATTATTGCTTTAGAGATCCAAATAGCAATGTACAAAGCATGCCTTTATTGTTCACTCATAAAACTGTTATTTAGCAGTCATTCCAGCCAGAACTGAACATCAATTAATATTAAGATCACATTGTGAAAAAAAAAAATCACATTGTGCACATAGCACTGTGCTAGGCATTTAAAAGGGGTTGGAGGTACTTATTTTTATTTAATTTCTTTTCTTACAAAACTTGCAGTTAAGATAAATGCATTGAAAGAGGCATACATATCCATACATGTACTAGTGAGAGATCTAAATGATAGGCTACAGAGTGTGGGGGAAGAAAAGTACAAAACATTTGAAAGTGTTCTCTTGGTATTCTGTATTTTGATGCCACTTTGAATTGATTTGTAGAAAGGAGAGAAGATGAGTGGGACTGGAAAAGCTGAAATGAGGAGAATTAAATGTAAATGTCTTTAGTGGGAGGGCTCAGATCTTGAATTGCTTTTATATTCTCCTGCATCAGTAGAACACAACTGGAGCGATCAATAGGTGCTTCGTAATCCTCTGTTAATTTTCCTTGAAATAAACCCACTGTTCACCAGAGCCTACCCATCTTCTTTCACTGACTCTCCCACCTTTTTAAATGACTTTCCTCTCATTTCCTCTCCCTTTTCTATAGAGACATCCTCTTCTGCATGTATCTTTCTTTCTCCTTCTGTCAACACTCAGATGACATCAAAGTTTTGAATTTTCATGCTCTTTCTGACTCTTTTTGGCCTCTAGAAAGCTCAGCAGCATTTTCTCAACCTATCCAAAGGCACATAAAATCCAACAATGTCAAAAAGCTAAGTTTCCCATTCTGTATCCCTGGCTGACATACAGTGACTTCTCTGGAATTCTACAACCCATCTCATTGACACAAAAGTGAAGGTTTCCAAATCTCCATAAAAGGTAATTTTACTCATTAAACATGTAAAAGATAGCTGCATTTGTTTAGACTTAAAGGAAGATGATTAAGCTGAAACTACAATATTGGTGATTGAATCTGCTGTTCTTTTAAAAAATAAATGGAGAACTAAATGCTGTGATAAAACAATCTTAGAGATGCCACTAAGAGGTGAAAAGCCAAAGTTTAAGGACAAATCAGATGATTGTTTATCTGTAATTTTGATCCCTTTCCATAAAGTAAATCCTTTTAAGTTCTCTGTTTCTCAGGCTACATGTTAGATGAAAAACAAAGTTACTTCTAGCTTAGAAATATTTATATAATTAATAGCCTTTCCATCCATAATGACACTATAATGGTTTGCCCTGCTTAATTAAGTTCACTTAATAAATACCCAGCCAAACTGATCTTTCTAGCATCTACCCTCTGATTTAAATCCATGTTTTATATCCATAAAGAAGTTTGTTATACACTTCATTGTGTCTTCCTCAACCCCCACCTAATTCATAAGTTGAGGACCTAGTTCCCAAGTGATGTTTCTTGGAACTGGAGTCTTGGGAGATAATTAAAAATATATGAGTACAAGGCCGCTCACTGGTGGCTAGGGGTTAAGTCTCAGTGCTATCACCACTATGACCTGAATTCATTCTCTGGCCAGGGGGCCTAACCCACATGTATGGCACAGCAGACCTCTCCTGTCTCACCTGCTGCTCCCATTAGCAGTGCATTTCAGTAAAGCCACCTGTTCTGCTCCCCACTCTGTCTCTGGTGAATTCTCTTACCCCCCACACCTCTGGCCCATACGCCAGTTCATCTATGCAAAACAAATATTTTTTAAAAAATAAATTTATATGAATTTAGGAGAATGGGGCCCTTATGATGAGATTAGTGCCCTTAAGAGTCTCCAGAGAGCTCTCTCCGCAATATGAGGATACAGCAAGATGAACCTCTGAAAACCAGGAAAGAAATCTCACCACAACCTGACCATGCTGGCACCTTGATCTATAACTTCTAGCCTCAAATATTTTTTTTCAGTTCTATGTAATTCCATTTGTTTATTTTTGCTTTTGCTTCCCTGGCTTTTTTTAAAAAAATTAAATTAATTTATTTATATATATTTGACATCAATTGTAGTTCCCATGGAATTCCCACCACCATTTCACCAGTACACCGTCACCTCAGTCCCTTGTGCTCTTTCTGCCCTCATCCCAGACCCTTCTCCCCACCCCTTTCTAGGTGCCTTTGATTTGTCTTTGTCTTTTTGTTCTTGTTGTGTTTTTTTTTTATTGTTATTGTTCTTTTTCTTGGGCCCACCCTTTTTTTGATCCTTTATATTATTCCTAAAAGTGAAACCATCCAATCTTTTTTCTTGCCTTTTGACTTATTTCACTGTGCATAATTCCTTCTAGCTCCATTCATGTTTCTACAAATGACTATCTTTTTGATTGCTGATTAGTATTCCACTATGTATGTGTACCACATCTTCTTGATATGGTCATCTATTTTTGGGCATTTGGGTTGTTTCCAGGTCTTAGCAATTATAAATAGTGCTGCAATAAACATATAGGGTACAGGTACTCTTTTGGATCGGTGTTTTTGTGTCCTTTGGGTAGATCCCTAGGAATGGTATTGCGGGGTCATATGGTAACTATTTTTAGTAGACTGAGGAACCTCCATATCACTTTCCATAGTGGTGGATTAACTTGCATTCCCACCAGCAGTGTAGTAGAGTTCCTTATTCTCCACATCCTCGCCAGTATTTATTGTTCTTGATTTTTTTTTTTTTTTGATATGTGCCATTCTTACTGGTTAAGGTGGTACCTCATTGTAGTTTTTAATTTGCATTTCCCTGATTATGAGGGATGTTGAGCATTTTCTCAACATGGATGTTGGCCATTTGCATGTCTTCTTTTAGCCTCATGTATTTTGAGAAATAAATTTCTATTGTTTAAACCACCCAGTCTATGGTATTTTTTTTATGGCAGTTATGGCTGTAAATTACCTTCCTGAAGAACAAGTTCTATTATGTTGCTTCCTTCTAATATACCTTTGCTTTTTCAGGACATGGTTTATCTTCCTGGAAATGAAATACAAGTTGTTAACAATTCAGTCCCTTTGTAGCTGATGGGGATCGGCTATTCCATCACACCCATGCACTGAGTACATCATTCACATGTAACTTTTACTCTTCAAACAACTCTTACCTTGTTACTAATCTAGACATTTGTATATTCTATGCTGTAACCTCTGCCTTTCCACATGTCTTACATGAAAAAAATCCTTTAAAGATCAGATATCTTCTTGATGAAATATATGCCTGTGGTCATAACTGGCTTCCCCACTGGAATGTCATAGCTGAAAATCAAGTGACCTTTCTTGCTTCTCTTTATGTTTCCAACCCATAGGATAATTCTTGGTACATGTTAGGTGCTGATAAAATATTTAAGATGACTGGGTGGAAGGAAGGAGGGAGGGATGTAGGAAGGAAAGGAAAAGGGGGAAAAGGTGAGAAAGAGGAGAAGGTGGAAGGAGATGGAAAGGTTTCAGTTGACAGCTACAGACAATAAGCTATGTATAAATTGATTTAACACTTTCTCTCCTGGAAAGTCCCAAAAAATGACGCTGTCTAAATCAAAATAGGAAAATACTTTATTACTTTATAAATAACTAACCTATATACCACTAACCATTTATCATTCTCAGTTCTACTCTCTAGTTCCATAATTTTGGATAGCCTGTTGACAATAAATGGTTTTTCACTTTTATTGTTTTCTGCATAATGAAAAGGTACATAAGAATATCTTTTGGTTGCTTTTTCTTTTTTTTAGGTAGAAACAAGTCAGCAGTTATTAGAGCAAAGAAATGCTATATTTCTTCCTTTATATTTTGACAGCCACTTTTTTCTCACATCATATATATCTAACTACCTATATGACAAATTTGATTATTTTAATAAAATATAAGATGAAGGAAAATGATAGTTAAAACTTAAACCACCTGTGACTGTGTCTGCTTTCTAAAAGGTGGTATAGCTTGTGCCACGGGAAGTGTACATCATAGATTTTTCTATGTCCTGTCCATTCAGGACCTTTAATTTCACAATCTGCATTTGTAAATCTGTAAATCTGGGAAGGCATCTGGGAAACAGGAGTCACTTACTCACGTGCACAAGCCCACGGCACACAGAGTCAGTAACACTACTTTTACCTGAACTGAGTTTCTTATACGGAACACTTGAATCTTCATCTGCAGTCCTGGGGAGGCACTGCCTGGCTTCTTTCCTCCTCTCAGATGAACCCAAAGTATATAGAGGTCTTACCTATCCAGATGTGTCTCTGATGATGTTGCTTTTACTTGCAAATTCCCATGTTATCCTGAATCCTAGTTTGGGAACTTTAATTTTACTGGATAATGATCTTGGTGATTTTAAACATTTCCTGTTGCTTGTTAAAACTGCCTGCCCAATTCAGCTCCAAATAACAGCTTTAAGTATGCAAGTGAAAATTTAGCTCCTAGTATTTAACAACTACTATAATTTAAAAATCTACTTTCAATTAAGTAAACTTGTAATCCTAAAAAGTGGTTGTACTCCAAAGAAGTGCTGAAATGCCAACTAAATACAAGTCCACTTTATGTCTGGCAGAAACTATATAGTTGTCATGTGGCTTAACACTGCAAAGGCCATTCAATAGTGTTACTGACGTGACTGGTATAGTGCAGCATTTAGTACTTGTCTTTGTACATCTCCCCATGATGTTAGAATAATCTCCAGTAATCGAAAGAGATGAAAAGAGCTAGAATAAAGTATTTGTTAGATCTAAATATATATAATTGACATTTTCAAGAAAATGTGCATAAGGGATATATTGATTTAGGAAATGAAGATCATTTAAGATTCTGGAAGCAAGATAGTTTTTGAGAATATGACAATAATATCTTTTATGTTGCCAAAACCCTATATAAATCAAATCAGTTTTCCAGGAGAGGGATATTCTTTAAGGCAGCACCCCTTTCAGAGTCTTAATCTAATAGCACTAAGTCATTAACGAATCAAGTCCAAGTTTCATAGCAAATTTCTTTTGTAGTTAAAAAATAAATTGAAATTAACCCAAATAGTTGACTTTAGAAAAGCGATGAAGAACTTATATAGGGTACTTGGAAGTGCTACTTGCTAAATGATAATCTTGAAATCTATCTGCTGATCCCATGTGGGACATTGACTGATTCTTGATGTTTGCAGCTTTAGAGAGAAGTAAAAATACTCTTTTTTTAAAAAAAAAAGAAAGAAAGAGTAGACTCTCATGACTTGATATGTGAAAAGTAAAACTAAGCCTACATTTTAAAATGAAATAAAGAGCAAGTTTGTAGTGAGTACTATAGCTCTTATTCACCTGGCAATGTTTCTTCTATAATTGATCTTTTCTTTTTCCCTTTTGTAAAAAAAAAAAAATAAACAGCATTCAAGCATCTCTCAAAATTTTATATTTTTGTTTGTTTGTTTGCATGAAATTTTATTTCAACAGATAAAAGTGAAAAATGTGCAAGTATTTTTTTTCTGTTATTTTATCCCTGTTTTGTTCAGAGCATCACTCAGCCTTGGAGAACTATTTTGATTGGAGAGAGGTCTTTGAGAGGACTTGCAGTGCTTCATGGCAAGTGCAGGCAGGCAGGAAGGCGGTTTCTTTTGTCTTTTTATCTGGCCAAGGACATCTACATATTATGTCAATAGGCACACAGAAATTTATAGTTTGCATGAGCACAAGTTTCATTCTCTCCATAGACAGAACTAAAAATATCTTCATGAACACATTTCTACTTGAGAGGGTACAGGATTTGTCTTTAGCCTGTGTTGTGCATGTTCTCTTGATTATGTGTTTTTTAAAAAAGGGGAATTTTAAACAGTGTTTATTAAAGCAGAAATGCATTGATTGATAGCATGTGTTGGTCTTATTTCAGTCCCTCAAGTTCAGTAGTGAGCAGAGCTGTGGTTACATTTAGCCCATGAAGCTGATTTCCCAGCTAGCCCTTATGTCCGATACCTGGTGATTTTAATTTTTATCAGTGATATGGTTCTGTTGTCCCTATTAAAAGATACATGTTTAACTTGAAGAGACAGTGGAAACATATATTAAACACATTTATCACATGGTACAAATAACTTTTTGAGTTAGTTATAAAGATTCCAAGAGAAATGAAAAAAGCTTTTAACAATAACCATAGTGATGCTCAGTGACATTGCTTTGATATAAAATAATGTGATAAAGGGCCTCCCTGGTGGCGCAGTGGGTTAAGCAACGCACTGTGAAGCGGACCGCAGCCACTGCAGCACAAGTTCGATCCCTGCTGCCGGCCAGGGCGGGGACCCACATGGTGTGGCAGACCTCTCCTGCTGTGCCCGCTGCTCCCCTCAGCAGTGTACTTCTGTTGATCTGCCTGTTCTGATCCCTGTTCTGTCTGTGGTGAATCCTCTCACCCCCCCCACAACTCTGGCCTGTACCCCAGTACTTATATGCATAAATAAATAAATCTTTAAAAAAAATAATAATAATGTGATAAAGACTGTTAAGTGACTATGTGGGATCTAGCAATTTAAAATTATCTGTTGAAGATTTAACTCGATACTAAGCAAAAGCAGTCATACAAATTCCAAAATACCAAACAGGTTTCGGAGTATGATTTTTTCCTTTATGCAGAGAATTGCACTGATTAGTTTCCCAAACAACAAAACAGTTTTTGGCTTCTGAAACTGATTACTCTGTTGTCTCTATTACATCCAGATCAACTTGCTATATTCAATAACAATGGTAGGAGCTAAACTCATCTTAGTCGTTGTCCACAATTTATGAAGAGATAATCCAGTTCATAGGAAATGAGGTATTTCAAGTATTCTACGAATAGAAAGTATTTCTCTGTCAGCATGGATTCAGCTTCAAATATGTCTCATACTGATCTCTGGACTACTGCTGTATGCTGTGTTGATCCATGCAGGAATAATTGTAAAGAGTTTCCAGGATTTCCTTTACTATCAAAGAAAACACCCTGGAATCACTTTGCCTGGGGTTTATAGTGAAAAACATTGCTCCTAGCATTTCGAGCTTATAGTCATGGATAAGGTGTGTAATTTGTTTGGTGTAGAATTCTGTGACATGAAAAGTAAATTACTATTGGGAGGAGGAGTGGAGAGAGGGATCTTATTATTTAAAAAATGACTTTTAGCAGCAAGAATTTTTAAGTTAATTTTTTTCTTTTCAGATTTGCTGGCTTAAACCTACTCATTATTCCCTCATTGCCATACCATGAAAGCTCATGATTTTTAAACTGGTAAGTCAGGTGAACAAAGGTTATGCCTTTTTTTCTGCCAGTGTTATGAAAATATCTTGGTTTGCTTGAAGAATTACCCACAGATTAAAGGTTGTAGATTTTGTTTAAATTATTGATAGCAAATACATATAAAAATTCCAAAAAAAAATATATATA
Organism: Galemys pyrenaicus; assembly: GCA_019455555.1. NCBI lineage: Eukaryota > Metazoa > Chordata > Mammalia > Eulipotyphla > Talpidae > Galemys > Galemys pyrenaicus. The sequence goes on along the minus strand of JAGFMF010011858.1, from coordinate 687,738 downwards.
TACACCATTTAACCCAAGACGTCACATTTAAGAATATGGAAACAATATATGTGAGCCAAGATTTTGCGGTGCAACTACAGTGTAAAACTAGGAACAATTAGAATGTCTATTTGTGATCTAAATAAAAATATTGAGGTTTAATGTAGCAATTAATTGGGTAAGGTAGAATCATGCTTTATATCAATGATAAACTATTATATTTATTAAAAATATATCAAGCATCTGAGAATAAAGCAAAAGGAAGACAAACAAGGTTGTGATCTTCCTGAATTCCATTATGTATAGGTCATTTGATAGAAAGAAATAGTTAAACATATTTTAACATATTTTAAATGATGTGTCTTAACATGGGTATCCCAGGAAGTAAATTCAACAGAAAATGGCTCAAATGCCATTATTTAATAGGGAGTGCAATTTCAGGAAGCTAAAGTCTGGGAAAGACAGAATGAGAGAGGGAAGGAGGGAGAGTCAACAGGAAAAAAAGACAGTGATCTGTACTGCTTAAGTGAAACTATGGGTTGGCTGAGTGAGACTGAGTCCTCAAGAAGCTATGTAAACTCTTAATCTGACTCTATAGGATTCAAGTTGAGAGCAGAAATGGGGAAATGTGTTTCCTGGCTTCTGTCTCTTGTTGGTCAGTTCTTTCCTATGGGAAGTTAACTCTTCCGTATTACTGACTAGTGGGGATGTGCACTGTGGGGGTTCATCTGTTGAGTATTCCCAAGGCATGCCTGGTGCTCCTGTGTGAAGTAGGTCAGAGCCCATATAGGAGAGGCCCATGTAAGATATTGATTGAGTAGGTCACACAGTAAGACAAATACTTTGATCCAGTTTTTGGCATGGAACTTATTACAATACTGACAATGACTGTAGTTGTGTTTTGAAAATATAGTTATCATTCATTTTCTCTTTAAATCTGTTTTCTATAATGACTGTAACTGCTTTTGTTAAAAAGAAAAACTTATTTTTATTTTAATCATTCTCTATATTTAGTGAGTTCTGATTTTCTTCACTACTTGGTTATTTGCTTAGGTTTGACCTAATCTATCTTTTCCCATAAAAAAAAAATTCTCAAGTCTAGTAGATGGTCAGGCTGTCAAACCAAATAATAGTATCCTATAATCTGTATGTATAACAATAATGCTGATGATGTTTCCATCAGAGGATTGTCCTTCAACACTAAGAGTTTGCAAGTGACAAGGATACAAAAAATAAATAAAAACCTTTTCTGTGAAGACAAGTCAAGCATGGAGTGTGGAATGGTGAACAAGGGAATTGGATCAGTTTTAGTTAGGGTGGTCAAAAAACAGGGTCTCACTGTGAGGTTAACATTGGAGGAGAAAGTGAGGGAGTAAGAGAGTGATTGTGGAGGTATTTTAACGAACATACTCAGAGAGAAAGCACATGAAATAGTGAGATAGGAGTGCAATAGTGAGATATCCATGGGACAGCAGGGCAGTTGGAAAGGTGAAGCTGAGTGTAGGAGGGACAGCAGGACTACAGTGCTCTTATATATAGTAGGTGCTCATTAAATGTCAGCTGAATTGCAAGAAATCTAGTTTCAAAATCATGAGATCCATAAACTCTGTGTCATATTTGTTCAGACTTCTAAATCTTATATAATGTCTGGTGGAGAATAGATTTTCAGAATTAACTCTCCCATCCTTGCATTCTTCACGGTGCTTATTTATATTTTAGATATATGTCATAATTTCACAGTTTTATATGTTGGCACTCACTGTGCTTTATTTGAATTCCTGGTTAGATGATAAGTTTTGTGAGATGATAAGTTTAGTGTAGCCCCAGTCTAACACATAACTTTAAAAGAATAGTTGGTCACCTTTCTGTTGGGAATTCCAGGAACAAATGAGTTCAAGTATACGTTAAAGCATTAGCTAGAAATTTAATACAGTTTTTAAAAATTAGCTCAATGATTGGTATTCTGAGCAGAAATATATTGGGATAAATGGGAGAGATAAATGGTCAACACTGGGAAAATGCTAGCCCATTAGAAGCCCCCCAAGTCAGTTTTGCCGATACACTGAGCTAGTGGCTAATATACAGCAAAGTGGATGATGATCTTCAAAACTTCCTTCACTTGGTTATATTTCACTTAAATATGTGGGAAGAAAATAAATACATTTTTAAAGGAACACAGAGTACAGCCTGATTTTCTTCCAGATTCATACTTTGTGCATTAAGGCTTTCAAATGAATTGCTTCTTCTACTCTGAATATTTTCTTCATCACCTCTCCTTTTGCTAGCTAGCATACTCAGTTTTCAGCTTTCAGAACAAATGCCAGTCCCTCTATAAGCCTTCCTTGTTTCCAAGAGTAGTTCAAGTCTGCCTATTTATGATTTCTTAACATCACAAATTTTCCAGTTGTCTTATGATTAGATTTAGACAGCAATTAGGAAAGTAGCTGTACGATCTCTATTCCTCAGTTCAAAGTCTACAGAAAAGGAAGCTCGTTTTTGGGTATCTCCCTGTCTCCAAAGCCTCACATGTCTTTGAAATGTAGAATGAGCTAAAATGACTGAGTTTAAAATTTACTGTCCACTTAAGCCCAATTTTAACTAATGTCATAGAAAAGTTCTAATCCTAGCTACTTTTTTATAAAGTCTTAATTTAAAGTTAAAAACTGAAATAGGCGATCCAAAAATAAAGCACCCATAAATGGGAAAAAAAAAAAAAAAACAAGTTAAATCTCTGGCCACTGAAGGTACATCCAGTTACACTAAAAATATTACCTGATATCTTATTAATACCCTGTCATGCAGATATGATTGAGTTAACTTACCTCACAGAAATAATGAAAATCTGTCACATATCAGCTTCTTGTATTCAGATGCCAACTATGTGTCTCTTTTTAAGGATTGTAATTCTTTATTTTTTATATTGGTTCAGCACAAAGTTATAGCAAACTACATAATTCTGCTACAATTACCAAACACTGCATAATTTCTGTCTAATTATACAGAACTAATGTGCAACCTCTCTGTATTAATAATAAAGCAATTAACCTAAAATACCAAATTGGTGTGAGTTCCTTGACTATTTTCTCATTACCACAGTCTGTTCCTGGTTTTGAACAATTGTGCATTGTACTTCATAAATGTTAGCTCCAGATAAAGTTTATTTTTATGTCTATCTCAATAGCCTTAACACTCATCCTCCAATTCTCTCACCTTTCCCATTCTTCAAAGTTGTGTGTATGTGTGTGCGTGTGTATTGTGAAAGGTGATATCTGCAATAGGAGTTCATTATAAATCAGATAGATTTATGGACAATTAAGAATGTTAAGAGACATTATATTATACCATCGTAGTCCTCTGCATTTGCTTTTCTTCTTTTTTTAATACTAATAAATCTTGTAGGAGACACTTCCTTTGTGTCTGACACTTCTTATGTTATGGTGTCAATGGAAGTATGTGTGAAAACCATTACCTTGTCAATTCTGTGATGTCAATGGCAACTTGATGTCAATGAAAATGTATAAGGTTCTTCCATTATCATTGTAACAGCTTCTCTAGTCTTTTCAATATATCAAAAGACACTAGTCTAAGAAAGACTAACTACCTGAAATTGCTGCCTGCATTTTTTGAAATTAAAGCTTGGGTATTGAATTATGATTTCTTTTTATAGTTAGCACAAGCAGAAATAGATATAATTACAGATAAATAAAATAGTAAGTATTTATTTTTCACAACTCAGAATGTAATATGGCTTCCTGTTTCAAATTTTTAGAATTCAAATTGGTGCATGTAACAGAAAATACTTGTTTTTAAGTGGCAGTAATGAAGAGAACTTCAGCTCTAGACAATGTTGTGTTGAAATTACACTCTGAAACATTGGGAAAAGCAGGAAGGTCACTGCAAGCAATTACTTACCTAAAATTATGTCCATCAAAAGCTGCAGTGTCCCTGTTGTGATATTGAACTGCTTCATGTAGTGATTTCCTGGGACAAGAGTAATCATGGTATATCACTAATCTAAGGTAAATAACACTTAAGTCCTTGTGTAATAAGATAACCATGGATTGTGTTGTATTTTCACACCATTCATGTTTGTTTCCCATTTGTACAGTGTGCTTTAACAAGGCTCATTCATGTTTTTTTTATAACTCGTTAAAACATAAATTTTTGCCTCAATTTGCTTTGGCAGAAGTTGAATGCTTATAAAAGTATTTGAGTTGGTACTTTTGCCATGTAAAACACACACACAAATAGTGACATCATTTCCATTAGGTTCTAATCTCTGACGATGACAGGACTTGTAAGTTCACTTAGAAAATATTATGGGGCCTCTCTGGTGGCGCAGTGGGTTAGCAACGCACTAAGAAGCAAACCGAAGGAGTCTGATCCCTGCCGCAGGCCAGGGAGGGGACCCACAAGGCGCAGCAGACCCCTCCTGCCTTGCCCACTGCTCCCCTAAGCAGTGTGTTTCAGTTAGTCTGCCTGTTCTGCTCCCCACTTTGTCTCTGGTGGATCCTCTCACCGCCCACATCTCTGGCCTGTACCCCACTTCTTGTCTGCATAAATAAATAAATCTTTAAAAAAAAAGAAAAAGAAAATATGAATTTGATTACCTGCTTTCAGCAGTTGTCCTATCCAATCCATGGACACACAGAATTTTTACAATGAGAATAAATTTGAGAAATTTTAATAATACATGTAGTGTGTGTGTGTGTTCATACTACTACTTTCAAAGGAAACCTGACATAGTTAAGGAAGACAGAAATAAGTGTATAGCACAAGAGAATACTACTAAATGATCTAAAAAAGGTAAACTCACGATATTTGCAGCAACAAGGATGGAACTGGAAAGGATTATGCTAAGCTAAATAAGCCAGAAGGAGAATGATAAATACTGGATGATGTTGTTTATATGTGGAATATAGAAAAAAAACAAACAAAGGGTCAGACAAAGACAAACTTTAAAGCCAACTCTTGAAAGCTGACCATAAATCTGAGGCATCCAGAGAGAGAGGAGGAAGGTTGAGAAGGGTGGGGAGAGCACAATGGACCCTGGTAGAGGACTTGGGGTGCTTTGTTGGTGGATGTACTATTGTGACTTATCTAGGGGGGAATTTTATAGTCAGGACATTAACAAGATTATAAAACAGTAGGAAGGAAGGAAAGAGAGGGAGGGAGGGAGGGAGGGAGGGAGGGAGGGAGGGAGG
>JAGFMF010011858.1:603350-682505 GCA_019455555.1 Galemys pyrenaicus | reverse complement strand
AGGAAGGAAGGAAGGAAGGAAGGAAGGAAGGAAGGAAGGAAGGAAGGAAGGAAGGAAGGAAGGAAGGAAGGAAGGAAGGAAGGAAGGAAGGAAGGGTAATAAGTAGATTACAATACTAAAAGTATGCTTTTATTCATTTATTTATTTTAGCGTTTTACCTCTTGAAGAATTCATCAAAGAGAGCTATGTCATTTGAACTTCCTTAAAGGAAATGCAGAGTTTTCCAAATAAAGAGTACATGATATGCTATTAGTGACCAGAAGAAATGAATTTATTTATAACAAAAATGCTACTAATAGATGTATAGGGGTAATTATATATATATATATATTTGAGTGTGTGTCTGTGTGTGTGTGTATAATTATGTAACCTTGATGATTGGATTCATAACCATAAAACATCTTACTTTTAATTTGGGGACGAAATATGTTCTATTTGTATTATCTGCATCTATATTTAACATTTACCTGAGTTCTTTGCCTATTTGGGGGCAGACATTTCAGTGTTTGTGGAAAGAACAGTAAGCAATCAAAGCTTTTAGACTTCAGATGAATTCATCTACTAGTTGTAAGCAATTCTATAAAAAATTGAGATGTTAACCTGATTGGAGCAGATAAGATTTCTTAAAATTGTCCACAAATTTCAGCAAATTATACATATTCCCTGATTTTCCATTTACAGAATAATAAAAAAAATTGACTAGGTTTTAAAGCAGGTTCCAGTGTGTGTGTGTGTGTGTGTGCATGTGCACATACATGTGCCCATGCCCATGTGTAAGCATACACATATTTAACATTATGGAAACTCTAAATGATTTTTTCTATACTATACAACGAACTGAAGGAGGATACCATTAAAAACAAAATCATCATGTTTAATAGTCCCTTTCCAACTTGGGATCCCTATAGATTAATCCTGATAATGTTCTTCATTATTTTCACAACTACAGAATTAGGAGGTAAGAGGGCCTGAGTGCAAGAGACAAAGAGACAGAATTATAATGTGTATGTGCATATGTGTGCATATACCTATCTAGAAATGATGGTGGAAGAAATTTTTAAAGCATTAGAAAAAAAGTACAAGGAACACAGAATTGTTGTTAGTTGGAGGAAATATGACTAAATATTAGACAGCAAAGTTTTGCTCTCAACAGTGGGATCTGGCATCTCTCCAACTAGAAACCCCTTTTCAAACAAGCTCTTCAGTAAAAACATCCTTACCAGAGTATTCTATTTTCCTGTTTGTGAGAGTGAAAAGACAAAGCACATAAGCAAGATGTGTTCCAACCTTTTTTAACAATTCAGTGATTCTGTATCAGGCACATCCTTACTTACGTGAATCACATACAGGTAGTGTGTCTTCACACCCCAAACAAATCTAAGATGTTGAAGGAATTTAGGCAGTATTTCCTTTCATTCTAGGACAATAATGACATTGAAAAGAAGCCAGAACACCTTACCTCAAAATTATAAATCAAACGATACAGGGGTGGCAGTTAAAAATATCTCCAAAGTCCGACTTGATTTCCTTAGGAAGGGAGCTTGTCTTTCTTTCTCTAGCATGAACAGTTTGGATAAAGCCAGGCGCCTTTTCCTGCATTAACTCATCGTATGCTCTCCTAATCTCTCTGTTTTATTGTTGTCAAAAGGCAAAGATGCTGAAAGACAACACATTCCACACTAAAAGCTAGCTTCTTCAGCTAAGGCAGGTGTTATCCCTGAGGGTCAAGGACTGTCTGAATCAATAGCACACTATTCTATATAGTCAAATTTAAATGGTGAGTCAGTTCACATAATCCAAATTCATGTCAGTTGTGAAAGAACTGTTAAAAAACCTTGCTGTCATCCATTTCTTAAAACTGATTAGCAGCAAATTACTAGAGACCATTCAATCAATGCATAAATATATCTTGATGCACAAGTGATGGGGGTGGGTCTTCAAATTTGCTTCTTATCAAGTACTTTTCATACATACGTTTTTATTTTCAAGCACCATTTAGAAAAATATTAACCGGAGTTGCTGCATCCAAAGAAATTTTAAGCCACTTATTTTGTTTCCAATTAGCAAATGTATTTCAAAGGCGATGAAAGCTGATTTAAAAATCTGCACACAACCACTTTATAATACAAAATAATTTACCTCACACGAAACTCAAAATTTAAAAATAGACTCCCTTTGCTAAACATGTAACAGTTAAAAATGCCTTGGTTCTTTCTTAAAAATAAAAAAAATAAACTTGCTTAAACTTTGACATATTTAGCATACTCATTTCCAACTTAAAAATAATTTTGTATAATGTTGAGCAGTTCCTTTGACACGAATGTATTTAGACATTATTTTTCAACATTTATCAAGAACTTATATTATGCCAGGGACTGTTTATGTTGTTTAGGTTTCATTTTTTTATTTAGTTTTTTAAGGACTGTCTTTATTTGTCAGTTTATTATTTTAAAAAAACTTGAAGGATTTTACTGCTATTGTTTAAAAGTCAATTAACAGGTTTTCTTCACTATTATTTGTTGCTAATCAAGAAAGAAAGTCTTCTATATACTCAAATATCCTCTTATGAGATCATGTGGTTGCTTTCACCTGCATATAATTCCAAGTATACAGTGAGAAATGATTTCAGTGTTATCTCCTGCACTAAAAGATATTTGCCTCACAAATGAATTTTAGTGAACTGGGCTATGTCACTTTATTTTCTTAACTTAAATTATTACCTTTAAATAGACCAAAAGATAGTTTTGAATCAGAAAGAGCAATTATGATGAATTATATTTTAGGGGTATAAATATATTCTCTAGTGATATCTGATGCTATTTTGGCTTTACAAAAATCTTATGAAGTAGGTATTTTTATCTCTATTCTATGGGTGAGAAAACTGACATGAGAATGAGTAACTTGTCTTAAAATTTACTTGGGATTATGCTTAGTGAAATTAGCCAGAAAGAACAAGAAAAATATTGAATGGTTTCACTTACAGGAGGACTATAGGAAAACCAAATAAGGGGTCAGGGAAAAATAATAGTAATAATAAATGAAAAAACAAAATTGCAATCAACTATAAATCAGAGACATTCTACAAGGGAGAGGAAGGCAGAGGGATCAAAACAGGGGAGGGAAGACTTACACAAGGGACTATTAGTGATGGTTTATGGGTGTATTGATGGTGGGATTTTCAAGAAATACAGGAGAAAGCATACAAGCATACATTGTACAAAAATGAACAATGATGTAAATATATATATATGAGTAAATATTAAAAAGATCACTTGACTATTAAGAGCAATAACTGAAATTCACACCTGTGTTCAACCAGGTCATTCTTTTTCAGAATTAGAAAAATTGTAGAATCAAAGAAATATTCCTTAGATATTTTTGTATTCTATATAAAGATGACTTATTCTGGGTTGACTTATGGATTTAAAAAATGTTTAATATAAGCAGGATAGTAAAAAATGTAGATGTCTAAGAAAAGTGGAAAAGATTGTTAAAGAAGCACGTCACATAATGGTGTCATTAAGGTTATGTTTAGTGGGATAAATAATACCCTCATTTCTTGTTCCTCAATGTATTATTTGGGAGTCAGTAGCTTGTTTGAAATGGAGAATTTAATCAACACCTCAGACCTACCCAATTAGAATCTGAATTTTAACCAGCTCGTCAAATGATTCAGGCATATTAAATTTGGAGAAGTACTGGTTTCAGTGAATGATTTGACCAAATAGATGCTGGGTTGGTATTTTCACTCACGTTGAAGAGCTTGAGTTGACCCACAGTGCTGTCTGTAAACCTGGGGTTCAGTACTCTAATGAAGAGGGAGATTGCTCAGGAGGGGTTGCCATGGGATTTAGAATGGCTAAGGCATCAGCAATCTTTCTAGCCAGACTCAGGGGAAATCACATCAAAATAGTAGAGACTTGGCAAGCTGCCAACATTATCACAATAGCTTCTTTTTCTTTCCTTTTCTCTTTCTGTCCAGACCTGTGTCTTATGCCCATATATGCTTTTACTTCAGCTCCAGTCTGGGCATGAAGGGAACACAGTTGGATGATGTCAAAAGAGTGAATGCAGAAAGATAAATAACTGGTGAGGGAAATTTTAAAAATAAGCACCCTAGGTGAAGTGTTTCAGACAAGAGAATGGGAGGGAGGAAAAGAAGGAGGGCGTGGGGAGAGGTAGATATGGAGGGTTGTGGGAGGATGAGAGGGAAACTGTGGTACATGAGTGCATGGATGAAAATTTAAGGAAGATACCCAAGACCTCTCAGAATTAATATCTGTTCAGAATCTAAATTTAATACCTATTTTTGTCACTCAAGACACGGGGTTATTTTTCATCTGAGCATATGATTTTCATACCATCAAGAGAAAGAAAATCTTGGCCAGATGTAAACCTTTACTGGTAAAAGATTTCTAATGTATTAGTAACTTTTATTGAATTAAAAGGGTGTGACATTAAATTATAACCTTAACTGTCATAATAATATGGCATAATAGCATAATTATGATTAAATTACTATCAGTATTACATCTGTCACAGATGAATCTCCTAGAAGATGAAAAACACTAACTCATTCATTATTTTGCCTTCCTAGCAAGTGTCCTACAGTCATGTCACAAATTCATATAATGTCCTTGAGAGCTGAATTTCTGTTAGAAATTCAGAGTTACACTGAGTATGTGAAAACCCACAGATGGCAGAGTGGAATTCCTACTGAATATACATTTGATGAGATTATGTGTCTCATTTATTCCAGCCACAAAATGAAATATTTTGCACTTACGAACTGTGCCACAGTTAAACTTGTTTTGGTGGTAGTATCTGAATAATGATGAACTGGGTTGAAAACTTTAAAGCTTAGGGAAGCCTTGACCTTTTAACTCTGTGAGCATAGACATTCTACTGCCCCTCAAAACACACCATTCTTGATGAAGTGCCATCTCTTTTCCATTTTACTTTTAAGTTTAGTGAATACAAGGTCATGATCAAATATATGCCAGGGTTATCATTACTGATTTAAAGAAAGGGGAGAAAAGAAAGTTACATTTATATAGCAAGTACACAGAACAAAAACTTACATAACTATATTATCTTTTGCATAATCCTTCTAATAATTTTTTGAATTATTTATTACTATGATTTAAGTTTGAGGAAGTTACAGAACTCAAGGTCACGTAGCTAGTTAACGGCAGAGCTGGGTATGACTTCATCTAGATATTGGATGTTTAATTAGTTTTCAGTTTTGTTGTTCAGTCTTAAAATATTTATCAACCACCTCTTATGTTGCAAATTTTGGACTACATACTGGTGTACAATATTTGTCATCTCTCGAAGCTTGCAGTTTAACGGTAAGGGAGGCTATGGGAGCAACTACATATGGAAAACTGAGTAAAATGCCTTAAAGGACATCTCAGGCCAGAGGAGCTTCATCTGCTGACTCATCTCATGAGTATCTCTTCCCAGATTTAGCTGTTGACTCTAGATTTTGAAAAAATAATAATAATTTTATGAAACAAACAGCCTGTGTGTGAAAGGGATGTGGGAACTGGGTTGGGATAATGTTATGAAACAATGGCAACAGCATATACTAAAGTCTCCGTGTGGCAGGAGTTTCACATTTTCAAAGAAGTACGTCATAGTCCCTCTTGTTGCACTGACAACACCACACTGACAAATAGGAGTGGTGGAGGAAGCTGTATAATGCAGGATACTGCTCAAAGAGAAAGATTGTGGCCCTTTTACTGATAGAAGAAGGATCCAGTATCAGTTGTGAGGGGAAGGAGGACAACGAGGAAAGGGATGGGTGAAACTAGAAAATATGCTATGTCATCTGTATTTTCAGGGGTCTTGAGTCTGCCCCCCAGGCACTTCTCACCTGCTTGATGACTTGGTATTGTGATTGAAATCAAGCCCTAGATCCACAGCCAGGGTTTCAATCTTATCAACAAACATTCCACTGATCAGCTTCTGGGATCCCTTGTTATACATCTGTCACATACCCCCCCTACTGGTGTTCCAGGTCAAACCTCAGGATGCATACCTTCTCAGGGTGGTCAAACTTTTTGTTCTTGATTGACATGAAAGGCACCTTGCAAGTTTGGGCTCCTATAACTGATTGACTGGGCAATTCTGACCTTTTATAGGAATGCAGAACTGTAAGTAAAAAAAAAAAATGGTGGCTGAACAGGCCACTTAGGATTAGCTGACCCACACTATGTGATGGAAGTATTGAAGGCAGTGGGAAGAGTAAAGTGATAAGAGGTGGAAAGAACCAGGAATTTGACTGTCCACAATCTTCAAGACCCAGTGAAAGGCTTGAGTCTAAGGCAATGGAAAAACTCTGAAGAGTTTCATTAATGTTTTAGGAGTTTTGTGAAAATGACAAGATTTTCCTTTTAAACTCATTGACCTTTAAAAGTGGTGAATAGATTAAATGATAGATAGGGAGTGGTGGAGACCAAGAAAAGTGAGATTTGAGTCAGAACTGAATGATGACTTCTAAATGCCCACAATTCTTTATTTTTTAAAAGACTACCATACTGTAACAGGGTGGTCCCCAGGAAAAGGGGAGGTTCCAAGTTCCCTGCTCTACCCAAGGGAGGGCTGAGCTAAGGAGAAGCTGGAAAGGAGGGAGACTGGAAAGGAAGGAAGCAGGATAAAGAGCAAGAAGGAGACCTGGAGAAGGCACATGGAACAGAGAGACATGTGAAGGAACTGTGCTTGCCTTTTGATGTGGGTGAGAAGCCATAGGGTGGTTAACAGTGGCAGCTTTTATCTTGATTTTGATATTGCTCTTTTCCTCCCAGATTTGTCTGGCTGTTTCTGACCCTTTTCTTTGAGTTTCTGATGGAACGTGCTTTAGATGTGTTGTGGCAAGCTTTCAGACCTTGCTTTGTACCAATCCTGTTTGACTGGACTTTTTACCCATCTTGAGGGGATGGGTAACTTCAGGTGTTGATTTAGAAACTATATTCTTTGTCTTTTGTGTATTGCCCACTAATGGTATTAAAGTTCCTTTCTATTAAAGGTCTTACATGTTTTGTCTTGATGCAGCAGATGGCAAAACTTGTTTAGAGCAGGTAGCTTTGGGGGTCCTGGGTTGCCCCTCTCCCCACCCATAACAATACTTATAAATAAAATTCATTTCCCATTGTTTCTTGATTTATCAATTTCAAGCACTGGCTTCCTATTTTGGTTTCTGAATATTTTATACTTCCCATTTTATTTCCCTCTAATTTTCCCATTTTAATAATTTCAATTGAACTAGTGGTTGCATTATTGCATTATAACATTGTAAACATTATTTTTGATGATTCATGTAATGAGTTATGATTATGGTTTTTATGTCATACAACTTACTCATTCTACAAGATATGTTTAATCTTGATATGAAGATCTGACATAAGCATTAGTGAAAGGCAAAATGCTGGCTAATGTCACATGTAAATATAGGTTCAAATGAGTTACTACAATTACCAAAATATACACAGCAATAACTGTATTAGATAATACAACCAATAGGGATTTTCCCAGTAATGAAAAGTTGTCTTAACACTTAAAAAAAAGTTAGTAATTAACTGCATCATGATGATCTAAAGAGATGAAGAAAAATAGTTCCACAGATTGTAACAGGGTGATTCCCAGGAAAGGGGGAAGTTCCAGAATCCCAGTTCCGCCCTAAGTGGGTGGAGCTGAGCAGGGAAAGAAGATTCTGCAGAGAGGACTGAAGAAAGGGAGAAAGAAGGAAGCAGGATGGAGAGCAGCAAGGAGACCTGGAGGAGGCACATGGAGCAGAGCCACATGTGAAGAAACTGTGCTTGCTTTTTGGTCTTAGACTGGTTAAAACAGATGTGGGTGAGAGACCTGTGGGGAGGTTAACAATGGCAGATTTCATCTTAATTTTAATTTTGCTCTTTTCCTCCCAGATTTGACTAACTCTTTCTAACCCTTTTCTATGGGTCTCTACTAAAAGGTCCTTTGGATGTGTGGCAGGCTTTTAGGCCTTGCTTTGGGCCAATCCTATTTAGCTAAACGTTTACCCTCAAGGAGATGGGTAACTTTAAATGCTTAACTTAGTAACTATATTCTTTGTCCTTTTTGTATTGTACCCTAATTATATTAAAGTTCCTTTCCATTAAAAATTTTATATGTTTATCTTGATGCGGCAGATGGCAGAACCCATTCAGAAAGGGCAGGTTTGGGGATTCTGGGGTGCCTCTCTCCCTAACCTGTAACAAAACTATAATGCCCATTGGTGCTAAAAACGCAGCTGGAAAATTAAAAATGGAAGAAGCATTTATTAATTGCATAAATCTAAACTTAGGAAATAACTTATAACTAGCATCATAGAGAAAAATACTAAAATCTATCTAACTGTGATCATGAAATCACATAAGGGTGCCAATTTTTACAACTTCTAGTTAGTATTTTATTAACAATACTAAATTTTTCAGTAAGGCAAGGAGAAAACATACTAGTACTAAGGATTTTGAAGGAAAAAAATGAAATATTATTTGCAGATGACATTATTTGTATGTAGAAAATTTGGAAAAGTTACAGATAAATTAGCCTTGATAAACAAACTCAGCAGGATTTCTGAAAACAGTCAATATACAGGAATGAATTATATTTCTCTACACTAATAATAGGCAATTCTAAAATTAAGTGTGTATTTTATGATTTCAGGTCTTACATTGAGGCTTTTAATCATCTTAAGTTGACTTTTGTGTATGGTGTGAGATAGTGGTGTAATTTAATTCTTTTGGATGCTATCCTGTTTTCCCAGCACCACTTACTGAAAAGGCTTTCTTTCTCCAGTGTATACAATCTTTGTCACAGGTTAACTGTCCATATAGGTGTGGGTTTGTCTCTGGGCTCCCAATTCTGTTCCATTAGTCTGTATGTCTGTTTTTGTTCAAGTAACATGCTGTTTTGACTAGTATAGTTCTGTAGCAGTTTTCAGTCTGGGAGTATGAAAACTCTGTTCTTCTTTTTAGTCAGGGTTGTTTTAACTATTCAGAGACTTTTTGGTTCCATGTGAACCAAGCTATGCTTATGATTAAGACTAAGATATAAGTAGTATATAAGTAGTGCTTGTTCTATTTCTTTGAGGAATGCCATTGAAACTTTAATAGGGCTTGCATTGAATATGTAAATTGCTTTGGGAAGGATGGCCATTTCAAAAATTTTAATTCTTCTAATCTATGAGCAGGGAATAACTTTCCATTTCTAGTGCCTTCTTTTTCTTTTAACAATGTCTTATTGTTTTTTTTGTGTAGGTCCTTAGGCTCAGGGAAGGACAAAGGAGTTCTCTGTTTTCCTGATCCATGCTCAGACTTGTGCAGACATTTTTGCACTTGAGTACTGGGGAAGGCAATCTTACCATTTCTGAAACTTGACCCACTCAGTGGCAGCTATATTCTGTCTGTGTCTGTGACTGAACTTGAAGAGCCTTTTCTTACTCTCCCTCAGAATTATCATATGTCTGCTTGTAGCAGTATAGGGATTTAGAACCAATGAATTTACCATAAAGAAACATCATTTGTATTCTGCTACCCAGTTATTCCAGCATGAAATACTAACCCAAACTTGACTTCTAACTAATTGTCAATGAGATAGATATATTTGTGCTCATTTCACAGTTAGCTGTTTCATCTTCCTATTTTCTGCCATAGGTGAGCAAGTTGTTTTGCTTCGTCTTTTGTTGAGGCTTGTCTTTCTTTTAAATTCAGGCTTCCTGGTTACCAGAGAACATCAACTTTCTGTTGAACTAAAAATAATATTTGCAATCTTACCATCAGACTGGAAGTGATAGTCTTTGCAGATTTCTACAGTTTGAAAAGAAGTTGATGAGAATTATTTTTATATATTCTTATATATTTTTTATTTGAAATGGTTGACAGCACAAGGGAACTAAAAGAGATTTTGTGAAAATAGTGACTACACAAGTAATGAAAAAAATAATAGTATAATGATATTGATAAAGTCTGCAAGTATATCTTAGTCTTGCACCTCAGGTATTTAATTTTTTTTCTTGGATCAAAAAGTTATGGTATATTTACACAACAGAATACTACTTAGTGGTCAAAAAAGATAAATAAACTCATGACATTCGTAGCAACATGGATGGAGTTAGAAGAGATTAAGCTAAGCAGAGTAACTCAAAAGGAAAAAAGAAAGTATCAGATGGTTTTGCTTTTGTGAGGAATATAGAGAAATGGATCAAAAGATCAAAAGAAAGGCAAATTTACAAGGTGACCATAGCTGAGGCATACAGCGGTGGAGCGGGCGGAAGAGGGATCAAAACAGGAAGGGAGAATGCATGGGACGGTGGCGATGGATCATGGGTGCTACAATGCTGGGAGAACTACAGTAGGGACTATAGTTGATGGAAGAAATCAAATACTGTACAAAAATAAACAATGGTGTAAGAAAGTCAATCCATCAATAAATGTGTTATTCTTGATCTATGAGTAGAAATTTACTTAGCAAAATTTTCTTGTTTTCACTTTATACAGGAATCTTAGTCTTCTTAACCGTAAGTATAGCTTGGTCTCTGCTAGTCTTTAGGAAATGATGATTCAGTGAAATTGAAGTCTTTACCACACACTTCCCTTATGCTGTGTGTATGTGTACACAATATTGTGGAAGAGTGTGTAGCTGGCTCATGGCCACCCTCTGGTGTTTCTTGTGATTGATTGTGGTATACTTTGCTTCAACTAGCCCTTATCATCTTATGCTGACGTGTGCTGATGTTCACAGTCCTGTCATGGCCTTCAGCCTTCAGATCTAAGTACTCTAACTTCTTCCCATCCAGGCCTCTGTGGGTATGTCAGTTTCCCCTTAGCATTATCATGTTTCCCTACCCACTGTTTTCCCCACAGGCCTCTGGGATGAGGTCTGGGTCTGTTAGTTATCATCTCTTGTCCATTGCTACTTTGCTGCTCTGGCATCAAAGGAGAGGTAGGGCTTTGCTAAAATGATTTGCTGTGTCACTCTAGCTATTCCATAGGAGGCAAAGCACATGCTGTCTCTGCTCTCTGTCACAAAACTAAACTGAGATTTCTGTTTCCCTATCTCCCTGTCAACTTAATCAAGAATGAGAAGGCCAGAGTTTGAGTTCTTTAAAGGGCATCTCCTATGTTTCATGTAATTGCTCTTCTCTACTTGTTATCCAACTTGCTTACACAATTTGTTCACTATGTACTTGCTTGTGAAAAGAAAACTTTTATATTACTATATTTTCATTTTCTACTATATGTGTAATCTTTTGCATTGCCTCATGGTATGTCACGTCAAATTTTTAGCATTCAAAATAAGTCATGCACCTTGCTTTTAAGACCATATGTTTAAACAACATCCAAAACTCAATAGATTTGTATAGGCTCGATCTGCTCTTGTTACTCTTAAGAAGCTCCTTAAAGCGGGAGTGGGGGAGAGCAAAGGACACTTGACAGCAGAGGGAATGCAGTTGAGAGAGACTTCAGTTAATACTCCCAAATTTAGTATCAATCCTGTTAACAACGTTTGTGTCAAGCACAGTCCCTTGTATCTTGTAGAGATTACTTAATTTCATTTTTACAAAAAACTCATTAAGCACTTTATATTATTTTAGAAACAAAATTAAGTAGCTTATCTAATGGAAAGGTACACCCACCTTTTTATTTTATGGGTGACAACACTGAGGCTTGGAGTGTGAGATTAATTGGAATATCTGTAAACTGCTTGTTGAATGCAGAATCACGACTAGAACTTAAGATTCCAGAGGCTCTTTGTTCTATGTTGAGCAGATCGTTCAGTGTCAGGTGGGTGCACTATAATTCGAGTGGAGTTGGTAGTCACTTTGGAGGTAGGCATATAATTCAAAGTGACTTTCACCGATTAGTTATGTGAGCACTGAAAGATAAAAATAAATGCAATGTACTAAATAATGTGATAAAAATAAATTATACATATGGGAAATAAATTGTGAGGCATTATTGCTTTGATTGTGTGCTTAAAATGAGTCAGCAAGAGTACTCCTATTCAAACAACTCACTTGGTTCTTAACATATATAATGATTGTGGTATACTTTGCTTTGACAGCCCTTATCAAATATATATGGTATATATATATAACATAATATATAATATATAACATATAATATATATAACATTTAATGTTTAGAAAGTAATCCTTCCCAAACACTCAAAAATACTTGAACAGAACTTCTATATTTTATGACAGATTATAAAGAGGGTGATAAGAGAATGATGTTGGTTTAGTGAAGAGCAGAAAAAATGGGAAGGTTACTGAGAAAAGTGTAATTGATTTTGACTAGAGAAAATGATGCTTTTGAAACTAAGCATTTTAAAGTGAGGACCAATACTAGTATATTTTATTTTATAATATTTCAGATATCTCAAATAATGCAGGTAAAAATATAAGTTATCATATAAAATATTAATATAAAATATGTGAGTTAACTTAAAAACTGAACTAGTACATTATCTAGTTTTGTTTGCTTTGAGTTAGTAAAAATTATATCAAATTGTGTGTTATCTTATGAAATTTGTTTAATATTTTCTTTGATTCATCCATATTGTTACTTACAGCTACAATCTGTAATGGTTCATAATTGTGTAACAGCCTAATGTGGAAACATGACATGGTATTTTATCCTTTCCGAGAATGAATTTTTGATTTGTTCCCAGCTTCACTAAAATAGCCTTTTTTGTATTCAAGTACACACATGCAAAAGAACCTAAGAGTAGTCTTGCTGGGTTGTAGGTTATGTGAATGTTAAACTTTGTGAGATAACATATACAATTTTTGTTCCTCATTCGTACTTATTCCTATAAATGTATAACACTTTTTAAAAATTACATTTCCTAAATTTGTGTGGTATATATAAACATAGTTTGATATATTGATCACATGCATAGAGACCGCTTACTAAGTCCTCAAATTATGTCTTGATAAGTGTTGCATATGTCCTTGGAAAACATGTTTTCTACTATTACTTGAAGAAATATTCTATAAATATCTACTAGTAGAACTTGTTGATAATCTTGTTCAAATACTTATATATCTTTTCTGACTTTGGCTACTTTTTCTATCAGATGTTGAGAGAGGCATATTGAAATTTTTCATTTTAACAGAATTTATCTATTTCTGCTTGTAGTTACAGCGGTTTTTGCTTCAGGTATTATGATGCTGTTTGTAGGTGCATAAACTTTTAGAATTGTTATATTTGCTGGATGAATTGACCCTTTCTTCGTTATACAATGATCCCTTTTTATCTCTAGTGATATCTTTTACTTTCAATCTTATTTTGTTTGATGTTAATATAGTCACTCCAACTTTCTTTGGATTACTGTTACAAAGTATCTTTTCCATTCTTTTTACTTTTCTTGTTACTTTGTAGGCAGCATAAAGTTAAATCTTTTAATAAAACTAGACAAATTTTTATTTTAATTGGGATATTTTAACCATTAATATTTAATATTTTATTAATATGATCAGATTTTTAAATTTTTTTATTAATTATAAATTTTTATTAATTATATTAATTATATTTGACATCAGGGAATACCCACCACCATTTCACCGGTGCACCATCACCTCAGTTCCTTGTGCACCCTCTGCCCTCATCCCCATCTTTGCACTCCCCCCCCNTCTTTGCCCTCCCCCCCTTCCCCCCCCCCCCCATGGTCCCTTTGGTTTATCTTGGCTTTTTGGTCTTGTGGAGTTTTTTTGTTTACTTTTGGTTATAATTGCCCAATTCCTTGAGCTTATTCTTTATTGTTGTTTTGTTGTTCTTTCATATTCCTCCTAATACTGAAGCCATCCGATATTTTTCTCTTGCCTTCTGACTTGTTTCACTGAGTATAATTCCTTGTAGCTCCATCCATGTTTCTATAAATGGCCCTAGTTTCTCATTTCTGATTGCTGAATAATATTCCATTGTGTATATGTACCACATCTTCTTGATCCAGTCATCTACTTTTGGGCTTTTGGGTTGTTTCCAGGTCTTACCAATGACAAATAGTGCTGTGATAAACATAGGAGTACAGGTGCTCTTTTGGATCAGTGTTTTTTGTCCTTTGGGTAGATTCCTAGGAGCGGGATTGCCGGATCATATGGTAGTTCCATTTCTAGTAGACTGAGGAAACTCCATACGACCTTCCATAACAGTTGGATTAGCTTGCATTCCCACCAGCAGTGTACCAGGGTTCCTTTTTCTCCACATCCTCACCAGCATTTGTTGTTGTTGTTGTATTAATGTGTGACATTTAAACCTAACATCATGCTAGTTGTTTTCTGTTTGTCACATTTATCCTCTGCTCCTCTTTTTTCATTTTCTGCTTTCTTCTGGATTAAGTATATAAATTTATTTAATTTTTAATGACTCCATTTTATTCTGGTTTGCTTATTCACTATAAACTTTTTCTTAATGTTCTTTAAAAAGGGTTAATAGTATCTATCTTGAACTAACAATAGATCTTTAAGACTTATGTCACTATATAAGCACATTCTATATAAGAACTTTATAGCAAAGGTAGAGAAACTGTATTTCTCTGCTCCCAATTTCTATGATCTGATGTCATTCTTTTTTATTTTACTTTTGTAATTGTATGTATATGTATTACATATAACCATATATGGATCATCACATATATAATATTGTTACCATTTTTGTTTAAAATTTTGATTACATTTTATTTTTTAATATTAAAGTTAGTTTTGTTTTTTTAAAATTAATATAATTGTTTTTTAAAAATTTACGTATACTTGCCATTAATTGTAATCCCCATGTATTCCCCATCACCATCTCACCAGTGCACCATCACCTCAGTCCCTCATGCTCTCATCTTCCCTCAGCCCTCCCCCATCCCTCCCAACAAGTGTCCCCAGTCTGTCTTTGTCTCCTCATTTTTGGTTTTTGTGTCTTTATTGCTGTTATTGTTATTATTATTGTTCTTATTCCTTTCCTTGATCCTTATTTGGTTCCCTTATGTTCCTACATTTTAAAGTGATATTTAATTTAAAATCTGAAATATGTTTACCCACTGATTTCCTATTTCTGTTGCTCTTTTGTCCTTTGTTTATATTCATATTACTATCTGGTGTAATTTTTCTTCTGCCTGCATGGTTTTCTTTTAACCTTTCTTATATTATAGGTTTATAGTGACTAGTTACTTTGTTATTTCTGTCTCAAAAAGTGTTTCTATTTTGCCTTAATCTGAAAGCTATTTTTGCCACGTTGAAATATTTTACTTTCATTACTTTAAAAGTGTTGATCCATTGTTTTGCAATGCTTCTAACAAAATATTTTCTGTAATATCTGCTAGGAATGATCCATCACAGTCCTTAACATTTATTAAAGGTGATTAGGCATATAAGACATCATATATGGGAATCAGATGATTCAGTCAATAGACAAAAGAAACATATATGGAAAAACTTAACATGTTATATTATAAAATAGACTTAAATGGTGAAAATTACCAAATTAAAAATGGAAAGTAATGAATGTTTGAAAATTCTAGAAAGAAACTGGAAATCTGTAGTCTCAACTATCAGACTTGAGGGGAGAAAAGGAACAGAAATTCAGAACTAAAAATGCAATGAAAAATATAGAACTTAGTAGATATTTTTAACAGTAACGTAGTATAGCCAAAGAAACTTATTGAACTGGAAAATCATTAGGAGCAAATTATAAAGAATACAGGTAGAAAGATAAAAAAGATAGAAAGTGGAGAAAAGTATATATACATTTTTTTCCCAGAAAAGTGCAGATTTGGGACACCAGATATAGAAAGGATAAGGAAAAATACAAATCACATATTAAGGTTTTTAGCAGAATGAATAGATTATCTTTATTTCAGTGAAATTATACTTTCAAGGAGGAAGCAACCCTGACAGCTCTCAATTTTTCTTCTGCAATATCTTATTTTTCTGGTGCAAGAAGTAGATGGATAGTAGTTTTTGTTTACTTTGTAAGGGCAGTTGGCAGTGACAGTACTATGGAGTCACACCAAAGGAGAAGTTAGGTTAGCCTACCAAGAAACAGATTAAATAAAGATGGAATTTTAAAACCATCTTTAAATGGCTTTAAATAAGTAGAGATTTAACAAAGCTAAGTAATGTAAAACAAAACAAAAAACACCTAAAATATTGCCAGGAACTTTATTGTCTCTCTGAAGAATGTTCTTAGCTTGACTCCTTGTCCAGGATTCATGTCTCACACAGGTAGGTGATGAAACTTACTGATCAGAGAGGAATCATCCAAGAAGATCCATGAGTAAAACTGGATAGGATGTTAGGTAATAACAAAATGTAAACCAAGCATTTAGAAATAATGTATAATGTAGAAATAATTTAGACACATCATTTAACCCCATTATAATATCTTTAAAACGATTTCTAACTAGTCTTAAAAGAAGATTTCCTCTGGGCACCTTGAACATGATAACATCATCAAATAGGAATCAGGCATTTGTTTAAAATAACAATTGGAATGTTTCTTTAATTTGAGGTATTATAAAGAGTGCAGAGATGTCTAATTGAGAATGAGTGAATCCATACTGTACAGTAAAAACTAATATAAATTATCACATGACAGTTTATGATGACTTCAAAATAATGATTTCAACTTCCACTTCTCCAATAAAAAATGATAAAAATCTTTAGCCAGATGTAACTAAGGGAATTGTTTCTCCTCTAGTTCTAGTGAAATTCCTTTTCTTAGTTCATGATTGCACTCAATTCTGTTCTAGATCCTGCAAAAACCTTCTCTTATGGTTGTTTCCTTATACTGGCACTGTCCTTGATAATTTTATGCAAATTTAATTGTTTTGGCTCCTATATGATTGTTCATACGTTTCACTTTCTAGTCCTAATTATCATTTGAACAGCCTTTATACCCTTCATCCCTTCATGTTACCCTATAGTAGTGAAGCTAAAGAATGAAAAAATATAATAATTGAAATAATTTATAGAATCAGTCTATTAATGTCTAACCCTTATTAACTAAACCTTTTAATCACTGGATTACCAGACAAATAAAAAAGGATGCTGCTTTCCTGGATCAAAACACCTGAAAGATGGTATTATCTTTCTCATTATTATATATTTCTAATGCTAAACACAGTGCGGTGTAGAAAAACTAATCAATGTTGAGTAAATGAATGAATGAATAAAAAAGTAACCCTTTATCAATATTGAAATGTATAACTAACATGCTTATATGTGTTTTTTTTTTTGGCTATAAAAATATGAGATGAAGCTTCTGTGCAGTTCTAAAAACTGCAATATTATTAATGTGCTCTATATGTATTCTTAGATATTAAAATTCACACTGTAACACACATGGTGGGTCAGAGGCATTTTAGGGAGTCATATCAGCTCATTTTGATAGTCTCACTATATCTTATTCAGTGAAGGCTATAATTTCCAACAATCTCATTCCTATTTTCATAGCCTAAGACACAGATAGGATGTGAATGGTGTCAACTCATTAACTGCTGTTTTTTTAACCCAACTAATTCTTTTCTTGGATTTAATTCAACTGGAATTTCAACAAAATAGAAAAATACTGATTTGAGTTTTCTTTTTGATTTAAATTAAAACTATTCCAAGTCAGACTTCTGTTCTGGATTTGATTCAACTCTGCCAGCTCAAGGATAAGTATTAATTTTAGTTTAGTAATTTTGAATTGAATCTCAGATAGAAAGCAATTTCAGAGTATTTGTATGATGATTTTTTTTTGTATGAACATGCTTTTTCTCTCTTTTTTTAATGGACATAAGTAAAAATTTCTTATAATATCCAACATGCCTGGGTATTTCCATGAATTTTCTTCTGCTTAGAATATGTATTGATTTCTTTAGAATACAATTCTTAGCTTTTTGTTGAGCAAAAAAAAGGAGACTCAACATTATATTTAATAAAGGGTATTTCAAGGCAGGTAGAAAGGCCTTATATTGCAGATATGTTCTTGCACTATATCAAAAATGAATTGAATATACAGCCTTTGTAGACATTCCTCTTTACAAAGCACTATTTCTAAAATTAAAAAAAAATGATGGAAATGGAATAAAATGGCAATCTGCATTGCTGAACAATTTCCATAGTTCTCTAGTAGGTTGTTACTGAGAAATTTTATAGAACATTTTGTTACTTATTCTGTGGCTGTGCTATTTTATTTTAATTTAGTACTGTCATGTGAATGATAAGCAGTCAAGGCTGAAAATTTCCTGCTTTGCAATTCTCTGAATGTTAATAATTATACTAATTAGCAATTCACAACAAACAGGTCTCAGTCACATTGAATCATTTCTACCCCATTCGCCACAATTTTAACATCATGAGTAAATTTCAAGCTACTGTTGTCTTAGAAATGCGCTTCCATGAACAAAACTCCTCCCTAAATCCATTCAGGTCTAAAAGAAAGCACAGATCAGTGGGGATGTAAACAAAAACAAAAAATTACCTTCTCTTTAAGGAAGACATTTCTATCTTCAATTCATATCCTTTAATTATGCATCAAATGAGTGAGGCCTCTTATATTCAGTTGTAATGTGGATAATTCAGCCATCTAACTTAGTATGAAATAGCTGCCTGAAAAATTCAATAGCATATATCAGATTAGGAAGACAATTCCCATATGGCTGGAAGGGCAGAATGGCCAAGTAAACTGGCCTTCATTATAAACAGCTAAAATTCTTAAATAAGTGGGTGGAATACTCTTCCTTTGCTTGTATATCTGGGTAACTCCTACCCACCCTATGCAGCATAGAACTGTCACTATGTCTTGAAAGACTGTTGGTAACTTTCCCTTCCACACCATTCTTTCAC
The DNA here is from genome assembly GCA_019455555.1 of Galemys pyrenaicus. NCBI lineage: Eukaryota > Metazoa > Chordata > Mammalia > Eulipotyphla > Talpidae > Galemys > Galemys pyrenaicus. The sequence continues at coordinate 663,661 of JAGFMF010011858.1, read as the reverse complement.
CTAGACCTAGATCATTGTCCCTATTTTCTCCCTCTCCAGCCCCATGTTCATCTTAGTAATTTACAGTTTTGGCTTTTTAACATTACTTTTTAAAAATCATGTTTTTCCTTCTCTTTTGAATATTTTGAACTCTGAGATATACCATATTCCAGCAGGCAGCAAACTCCCCACACATGGGAGATACAGGCCAGAGTCACAGGATGTGAGAGGATTCACCAGAGACAGAGTGGGGGAGCAGAACAGGCAGATCGACTGAAATACACTGCTGAGAGGAGCAGCGGGCCAGGCAAGAGGTCTGCGACACCATGTGGGTCACCTCCCTGGCCAGCGGTGGCAGGGATTGAACTGGTGCTACAGTGGCTGTGGTTTGCCTTATAAGTGCATTGCTTAACGCAGTGCGCCACCAGAGAGGGCCCTGGGTGGCAGGTTTTATTAACTGAAGTGAACTTATGTGAATTTAGAATGAATCAGTATGTCCATTCTGATCTATCCTGTTCACATATGCTCCCACTTTCACTCATGACATGCATATTTTAGTATAATTCTTTTTTTTAATGAGAAGGGTGGAACCAATTTCATTGCACCTATTTAAGTAGCACTCTGGTGTTAATTAAGAAAGACAATGTGGAGGCCTCCCTGGTCGTGCAAGGGGTTAAAGAACAGCACTAGAAGCTATCCATAGCCACTCCAGCATGAGTTTGACCCCCTGACAGGGAACTGACCCACAGATGGCATACCAGACCTCTCCTCTCTCACCCACTGATCCCCTTAGCAGTGCATTTCAGTAAATTTGTCTGTTCTGCTCCCCACTTGGTCTCTAGTGAACCCTCTCAACCCCCACACCTCTGACTTGCACCCTAGTTTTTCTGTACAAAAAAAAAAAAGACATTAAAAAAAAAGAATGCAGCACCTCCCATCCCAAACTCTCNCACACCTCTGACTTGCACCCTAGTTTTTCTGTACAAAAAAAAAAAAGACATTAAAAAAAAAGAATGCAGCACCTCCCATCCCAATCTCTCCAACCCATGCATACTATTTAATTCCCCCAGCAATTCATTGTCAGAACTTGTTCAGCACTCACCATCAACCTGGACCTCACTCTTCTTAATACTTGGGAAGCAGCAAGAAAAGGCAGCGCTATTACAGAGCTTATGAAAGTCTAGTGAATGCAGCATTTTACAAATAATTGCTTATTTTTTCTCCTTTGGAACAGCCTTATTAAAATTTAATTGGTTACAACAAATTGTTCATATTAAAAATGTAAAATTTTAAATTCACAATTAAGACAATGGGCATATGCATCATGACAAAAATGTTCCAATGCCATCTGTCATGCCTCTTAGAGGCCCTCAAGGGTCTCCCATTCCTTCTCACACTTCTTAGTCCTCAGGTAATCATGGTTCTTCTTCAAACACTATAAAAACTTCAAATTTTCTAGAATTTCATGAAAATAGAATCAGAGTATTATATTATTTATCCTGGATGACTGTGTTTTCACTCCATATAGTTATTTTGCGATTCATCCATGTTTGTGATGCATGTCAATGGTTCATTCCTGTTGATTATTGAACAGTATTCCACAGTATGAATATGCTGAGAAGTGTTTATCCATTCATTTTTTTGTTAGATAGTTTTTTTTTCACTTTGAAGTAATTGTAAATGAAGCTCCCTACTACATTCACGAAGAAAATATGCTTTTATTTCTTTTGGGTAAATCTCTAGTAGTAGAATGGTGAAGTCATATGGCAGGTGTAAGATTTTTAAGAAAATAGACTGTGATGGTTCTATGGGTATGTGGCTATGGGTAGTAACATATTTGAAGAGATATGAACCTTTACCTTTGAATCATGTACAACGTTTTAAAGTTATCTCAATTAGAAATAAAATAAATAAGAAACTGCCAAAGAGTTTTGCAGAATGGTACATTTTGTATTCCTGCCAAGTATAGGAGGTGTTCAGTTGTTCTATGTGTTTGCTAATACTTGCCCAGTTCAGACTTTTAAGTTTTAGTCATCATATAAAATATGTAATAGAAACTCAATGTGGCCTTAATTAATTTAACTTAATGAGTAATGGTGTTAAATGCCTTTTATTGTGATTGTTTTTTGTCTGTATAGTTGTTTTTTTCTTTAAAGATTTACTTATTGGGCTTCCCTGGTGGCACAAGGGTTGAGAACCACGCTGTGGATTTTTCCACAGCCACTGTAGTGCGAGTTTGATCCCCAGCCAGGGAGATGACCCACATGGCGCAACAGACCTCTCCTGCCTTGCCCGCTGCTCCCCTCAGCTGTGTATTTCAGTAGATCCACCTGTTCTGCTCCCCACTCTGTCTCTGGTGAATCCTCCACCCCCTGCTCCTCCAGCCTGTACCCCAGCTTTTATATGCATAAATAAATAGATTTTTAAAAACAACAAAGAGCCCAGAATGAAGCAAGCAATATGATATGGTTTTAGGTATTAGTGTGGTGTGTGTATGTATTTCTATGTGTGTGTCTGTGTACATGTGTACATGTATGTGTGTTTCACCCATGTTTATCCAAAATCGGAAATGGCATAACAAATAGTAATGATATACCGGAAATAGAATTCCCCACCTAAGACTTCATCTAACCAGTTACCCTTTTTTTCAGAAGGCTTGACTGTACATTCCTATGCATGGTCTATACAATTATTTTCAAATACAAATAAGATTTGAGAGACATTTTATTGTGTCTAGACCCTGATGTTCAAACTCAGAAAATTGTACTTTGGAGTCTAAGTGACTCAGTGAATCAATGATGTTTACAAACACAAACACTTTTGGCATTTGGCCTTAGGCAGAGAATATGCTGTATCTACACCATCCGCCCCAACTGTGAATGGAGAAATAAACAAAGAAAGGTGATTTAAACAGAGGGTTGACATTTCAGGTTTTCTTCTTGCCAGTTGCTTTTTAGATTCTCCTAGGTCATTTTGTTAAGCTGTCAACTTTGTATCTTTTCCTTTTTAAAAAGGAAAAGAACAGGAAGCCTTGTACTTGGTGACCTCTACAAAGACGTCAACCCTTGCACATCTAAAGCATCTCTCATTTCATTACATACAGTCAAAGGTATGTGTGCTCTCAGTGATCTATCAGATGAGAGGTACCTGGAGCAGTGCTCATGTGTACGTCTGGGTTGGGACTTTGCAAGTCATGGATTCCCAAAACATTCACAGTGCTCAGATCTGTTCTTACCTACTTGGTTATAAATAGATAATGCCCTCCAGGGAGTGTCTTAGTTCTTAGTCCCTAGAACAGTCCAAATGTGTGCTATAATAATGGGTGATACCAGCTAGCATTTATAAAAGGCTTTTTTGTCCTAAATACATTCACCATCTTCAATCACTTATTTCTTACAACATACTTAGAATGTCAGTAAGATAAGGCAACCACGACACAGAGAGGTTAGCCAGAGTCACACAGCTAGAAGTCATGGGGTGGCATTTACACACAGGTAGCACAAACCTAGGGTTCCATTCTGGTGTTGATTCTACAGATGGGGTGTATTGCAGCTTTTTAGATATCACGTTGATAAACATTTTGAATTTTTTTGTTTTAATTGTATCAGGAAAATGCAATTTGTACATTGCAGCTATGCTTTCATGAATATTATTTCTCAAAAAGGGCTAAGTTTTTTTAAAATGTAATTCAATAAAGTTTGATTTAAATAAAAATAATTTTTAAAATATAGTACAATTGTCACATGGATAAAAAAGTAACAAAATAAATGACTAAAAATAATGTAATATGGTCCTAATCTGCTTTATTTTAGAGACCTAGAGAAAATGTGATTAGGAACAGTACATGCCATATTGAAAAACCCATGTTTTCCTAATGATTAGGGTGCTGATATTTAACATACTCTTGTTATTAGGTTCTGTTATTTCTCAGACTAATAGCAGCTACAGAAGTGATGCAACCTTTTGTGTCATTCTGCAAAACCCTTCGGCAGTTTCTTATTTATTTATTGAGAAAAAATTACAGCACTCTCTGATTCAGAGGTATAGGCTCACATCTCTTCAAATATATGTTTCCACCCACAGCCACCATCAGGGCACCCATAGTCTACCACAGTCCATTTTCTTTAAAAGATGATCATACACCTGCCATATGCCTTAGCCATTCTACTACTAGAGATTTACCCAAAAGAAAAGCATATTTCCATAAAAGACATCATGAATGTACATGTCAAAAAGGTATGCTTTTTCAGATGATACAGATTTCTGATTTTCTACAAGAAGAGTCACCATGAAATTTTTCATGTTTTCAGAAATATTACAACTGACAACTTGTAAAATAAAATGTAGACTGTGACTGCCCCCACTGAGGTGGGGTTGAGGCTCACACATCTTTGTACCCCGCCCCTGGCTGAGTACCTAAACATTGAATTGAATCCATGACTTCCTTTCTAACATCTGGTGACACCCAGAATTATTTTTTCCTAACTCAGATACCATTCAACCACATGTGATATTATTCCCTCAAGTCCTTTTGCTCCTTCTTTACTGTTTTCTTTCAAGCTTTCATCAGTGTTCCAAGTTCTGGCTGCCCTTTCCCTAAATATAGAACTGATGTGACTAGTAATTTTTTCTATCCTGTTATTATGTAATGAGTAAGTTAAAAGATAAAAAAGTTATAAAATTTAGATTATTGTGCTTACCAAAAAGCAGGCTGATATTTTATGGCTAAAGGATAAGTCTTGATTTGGAGTTGACACTGTTTCCTATCTGAGAAAGGTCTCCAGCTGCACTACCTTCTTCCACTTTGCCCACTCATGTCCTCACACACTTGTAAATCTTGGCTTCACATGTTTTTCTTCATGAACTTAAACTTTGAATAAGACTAGTCATAAAGGTTAGGCTCTGAGAAAAATCTTTGGAGATATTCCAGAAAGTTCCTTCCAGAGACTCTCTCTACTGATGATCAAGAAATCAGAAATTTCTCTATTAGTGGTTTATTTCTCCACTTGAAGCAATTGTTCTGTCAGAAACTCTCTGTCAAAATAAAAATATTACAAGTAACTATGTAACTATAAAAGAACTCTCATTGAACCTTAAGATCTTGATACATGTGTTGACTGACTAGTGTAAACACATAAGGAAACTGTAAATTCTTCAAAACAGTTTTGGTCCTTACAATTTCATTTCAGTAGTTAAAGTTACTACTAACAAAAAGGAGACTATCGCTCATAATTCTATCATCCATATTAATTTTTAATATTTGATGTAAATCATTCTAACTTTACATATAAGTTTATGTGTATATTACTTGGCACTTTCTTCCAGCTGACTGTCTTTTGAACATCTTCCTTCATACTTAATATTCTTCTACAGCAAATTATATTAGTTTCTTGAATGCACCATTGTATAACCAACTTCTCTATCTCTCTGTCTCTCTGTGTCTCTCTGTCTCTCTCTCTGTCTCTCTCTCTGTCTGTCTGTCTCTCTCTCTTCTGAGGTAATATTGGCTTACAATACAGTGTATGATTTAGGGGAATAGGTTCAGTTCTCATCAGAAGTATGTGACCACACCACTCCCACCATCAAATCACCCATAATCCTTTATACTAAGTCATTGGCTCCTTTCCCCTCTTTGTTTCCACCCCACATTCCTTCTCCCTCTACTAACCTCAATTTTGTTGTCGTATATATAGGATTTTCTCTTTCTTATTCTTATTGTTTATCTCTACATATTTTTCTTATTCCTTTTTCTCTTTATATTCTTTTTCTCTCTTTATATTAGTTAAAGCATTTACCTTTACCTTTCTCTTTCTGACCTATTTTGCTTAGAGTAATCCCCTCCAGTTCAACCACATTGTCACAAATGATGAGTTCATCTTTTTCATAACTGAGTAGTATTGTACTGTGTGTATATACTATGTCTTCTTAACCCACTGATCTGTCAATGGGCATTTAGTTTGTTTCCATACTTGGGTATCATAAATAGTGCTGCAATGAGCATAGGAATATATATATCCCTTTGAGTTGGTGATATTTTATTCTACAGGTCGATATCTTGGAGTGAATTGCTCAACCATATGATCTATTTTTAATATTTTGAGAAACTCCATATTCTTTTCATAGGAACTGGACCAGTCTACATTCCTACCAACAGTGTATGCGGGTTTTTTTTTTCTCCACACTCTTACCAATATTTATTCCTAGCTTGGTTTTGTTTTTGCTTTTTGATATGGGCCATTCTCACTGGGGTGAGATAGTATCTCATTGTGTTTTCAATTTGCATTTCACTACTGATAAGTGATGCTGAACCTTTTTTCATGTGAGGAAGTGTCTATTTGTCTACCCATTATTTGATTGAGTTATTTTTTTCTTTTTGTTGAGTTGTATGAGTTCTATGTAGATCTAGGGTATTAGCTTCTTGTGAGGTATATGATGTGCAAGTAATTTCTTCCACTCAGTAGGCTTTGATGATAGTCTTAATGAAGTTTATTTTGATGTACAGAATTTTTTATTTGATGTCATCCCATTCATTTATTTTTCTTTTTCTTTTTCTTGCATTGAGTCCTGAAAGATATCTCCAAAGGCAGTGTCATGGAGTGTTTTGTCTAAGTTTTCTTTTACGTGGTTAATGGTTTCCAGTCTTACATCCAAGTCATTAATCCATTTTGATTTAATTTTTGTGTATGATGTGAGAGCATTCTAATTTCATTTTCCTAACTCTTCTTTTTCAAAATTAAGTGTTGTCCATATCTTTGCTGTTATAAATATCATTGCATTGAAATTCCTTATAGTTAACTGAATATTTTTTATAATTTCAGTAGAACAAATTACAACTAATTATTGACACCCTACCATGACCAAAAAATAGAGAGGTGCTAGGTACAGTAATTTTTGAAGAGTGTCATCCCTGGGTGGGACTTCAGACTGAACAGAGTGAGGTTCACTGCTAGAGATATATGAGATGATTTGAATGATAAGCTGCCTGTTTGACAGTTTTATTGCAGAGTTCCTCATCCTTTACAGAATTGTGTACAGAGTTGAAATTTGCTTGCTCTGCTATACATTATTTTCCTTTTAATGTTCTTTTGACTATTCCAAAGTCATTTGTCTAATCTTTCCCATAAGACTATAAGTGACATGATGACCAGGGATATTAGCAAGTAAATGTTTTCAAAAGGAAAGGACTTATAAGATCTTTATATTAGCATATCATCTTTAGTGGTACCCTCAGTCAGAGATTTTTCTTTAAACTGAGGTTGCTTTATTTCAAGAAATTTCATGATTTTTGCCTACTGTTGACTCTGCACTTAGCATGGCACAAATTTTTAATAATAATTACAATGTTTAAAGGAAGGCTAATGTGCAGTGATGAAATAACATGGGAAAAAACAAGTACTATAACTTACATTTTTAACAAGAACTTTTGGTTCAATAAATATTTTCACGAAGAGTTGTTATCAAGATATATCAAACTTCTGCAAAAATATTATAAAATCACCAAGGACCAAAATTAATAAATTTGCAAGTGGTTATTTCTTATATGTGAACAGTAAACCTCTAACTATGGTGCTGATCCTTTCTTTGAAATTAATTTAATAAGCCACTCTGTGCACAATAGATTTTTAAACACTGTTGAAGATTTTATCACAATTGCATTGACTAATAAGCCTCAATTTGTGGGATATGAACTTTCTAGGAGATGGAAGAATCTTTAAAGGATTCTTAGACATTGGCTAAAACCTGCACATGTGTGCCACATTCTGTAATCCAACTTATTGGTATTGTCTTTCTTTATTTTTGAGAGGAAGGAAGCACTGGGGAAAAAAATGTGTTTGCAACATCGTCCCAAGGTACAGGTTCAGTTCAATAATTCAAATCTATGAACAAAAAAGCAGAGTTTTTCCATGGTACCTTAATTATACTTCAACTAGTTTTTAAAATGAAGGAGTTATGTAGACTTCTTTCCTTAATTCAACAATTTTCTAAGAGGTCACAGAGAGCTTTGTCTGTCCTATAGTATTTTTGAGGGAAAATGTGTTTTAATAAGTAAAATTATTTCTCAAGAGCTTGAGGACTTGACACTGATAGACCACAGCTGAAGATGCTCAGCACTGCCAGAACCTTTTGCATTAGTTCATATCCTCAGGAGTTTTGGACTGTCAGTGCTGAAGGGTTTGAAATTGGGAAATATATTACTCAAGTTTGCCCATTAAAATATTGGAAGAAAAAAGTATCGAAGTTGCAACTGTGACATGCAGTATGTGACATCCGAAAAATGCTATGAATTTCAGGGGTTGTCTGAGCATAGAATCATGTGATGTGACAAGTGCAGGCAATACTTTATTTTTGGGAGGGGGTGAACAGCTGATTTAACAGGAGGAGAAAACTCCATGAAAAAGCATCAGTGCATAAATTGCCCCTGCCCTGAACGCAATGCTATTAATCCTTTGAAGCCAAGAGTCAAATTTTGTCAGAAATGGAATATGCTCTGACACTCTCTGCCAAGTGGATAGACACCAAAAACAATGACATTAAGTGATATTCATGCTCTGATCAACTTATGAAAGCAAGGCTATTCAAAATTATTGTTGGCATGGGGCTTCCCTGTTTAAATCAGCAAACTTTATCCTCACAAATCAGCAAACTTCATTGTCACAGTCACGTAGTTTGCTATTTTGACTGCTCACCATCATTTATATTGGACACATCATTCTAATAGGTGATCATGTTTGATATTTTAAATATTAAAAAAACTTTCAGAGAAGACAATGGTATTAATGGTGATTTCACTTGCCAGTGAATGTAGAATTACTGAGAATAACAATCCTGTTCAATCACTGTGTTTCAGTGACACTTTAATGCACTCAATATATGAACTGATTTTAAAATAATACAAAGCACAGCATTTGTTGCCAGGAATCCTGAACTGTTTCATGAATACCAATATCAGTTTTTTTCTATATATCAGAAAAGGGTAGAGTTAACCCTTGTTTCTCTTGCATTGCTTTTAATATCCAGTTGTCCTCAAGCTCTATGAGAAAATCACTAACAGAGCAATAACCAAAAAGAAATCTATCCAATTGAGTGGGGATCACATTTTGTTAAATATTTCCTAAAACATAAAGCAAACAGTGAGTAAGGTGTTTCTGAGAACATATAATTCTGTCTGTGAAAACATTCCCAAGGGAGATTCTCTTGTTCCTCTCTCAATTGTGGTCACAATAAATGTTTCTTTCTTTGATATCCTTGGTAGAATGACCTTGTTAAATTAGTAATTATTTATGTTTGCTAAGTTCCATGACATGCATATGGGATGTTCACCTGTGTAAAATCATTTGGTCTTCATAGTCCTTTATATCATTAAACCAGATAATGATACCCAACCAGAATCTGATTCCCAGTGCAGGACTTCCCAGCTCACCTCTAAACTGGAGGTTGGAGTATGGGAATGGTTGTTTGAAATGTCATGGTAGTGCTTCATGGTGGTGCTCATCAGAGAATATAATTCAGATTGTCTGCTATCCAGCACCTGTCAAAAGCCCAGCTGAGATGGTGAGAGAATACATTTCTGGAGATCAATTTTTCAGTATGTGACAAAAAGTTTTAAAATGCTCCAACACTTTGACATAGCAATTCCAGTTCTAGTAATTTATCATAAATGTGTGCAAAGATACACTTTCAATGATGGTAAGTACCTTGCTTTTATAAACAGGGAAATTTTTAAATCTAAAAATTTTTAAATTAAGAAAATGGACTAAGATCACTTTGATGTAGATATGCATACCTTGGAATATGTGGCTGCAATTAAAAATCAAGTATGATGCTATTAATTGATTAGGGGTAGTATTCCTGATGTAGTCATAAATGGAAAAATCATCCATAAAAGCAGCCCATATAATCCCATAGCATTTTTTGAAAGAAAAATATGCACTTAATGTTTGAATAAATATTGGCTAGATACATAAAACAACGTGTAAACAGTTATGGCTGGGTGGTAAGACTGGAGACAGTTTATTTCCCATTTTATTTTATCTCTGTGTGTGTGTATCTATGTTTCTTCTTTTTTTAAGATTTATTTATTCATGCATTCAAGAACTGGGGTACAGGCCAGAAAGGCAGGGGTGGGTGAGAGAATTCAGCAGAGACAGAATAGGGAACAGAACAGGCAGACTGATTGAAATACACTGCTGAGGGGAGCAGTGGGTGAAACTGGAGAGGTCTGCTGTGCCATGTGGGTGCGCTTCCTTGCCAGCCTGGGATTAAACTCATGTTGCAGTGGGTGCGGATAGCTTCATATTGCTGTGACTTAACCCTTGCACCATCAGGGAGGCCCCATATGTCTATATTTATGTTGGGTGTGTACTATTTCTATAATTAAAGTTAAAATGTCTATGCAGAAAGAAAACCTGGCAAAAGAAGTGATGTCCACAGAAAATGGTATTAGAAATATATTGGTCATTTCTTTAATTATCCCAAGTTCTAATCGCATGTTAAATTAAAGCCCATAAATGTAACATCAAATAATATTAGCTTAGCCATTCTAAACATCACTTTCCCATTTGCATTTTTTGTTCAAGTAATTGTTGAAGTTGTTATTCATTATGTTGTTTGATTATTTTTATAAACTCATAAGTGATAAATTATTTTTAAATTTTGATTATGGAAAAGCGTTTGTCTTTCAAATTTGGAATGTTTCCATCTAGGTATAAGATTGGGAAAAGTTACATGAGCCCATTTGGATTTTTTTTCTTTCCCTCCCAGTACCAAGAAGATGTATATAACATTGAAAAATTAACCTCAGTCACACTAACCCTTGTGGTTTTTGTATTTTAAAATTTTTTTCTTTATTACATCCTTGATTTTTTTTTCAATTTGTACAACATTAAATATAATCTTTTTGTTGTAAGCCTCCTTTTTTTGGGAAAAAAAATAGTCTGAAATATGAAATAGATAATAATCCCCCAAAGTGAATCTCAGGAACATTCTTCTTATTGTCTATCTGCAAAAACAGAAATAATTCTTAGCTTTGTAGGTGTTGTGATACAGTGGAAATTTTAGAGTTTAGGGTCAAAAAACCATATTTAAAACCCCTGGAACAGCACACAATATCTCTGTGAGCTGGAGATATTGGAGAAGTCATAGTTTCTCAGGATCTCTTACCCTATAGTAGAAATTTTTAGAGTAATACCCAGGAGTGATAGTTACTGTTTGTTCTCATCCTTAAGAGCTATTTCTAACTCCTTCATCTTTGCCCTGCTTCCCATTAGAGATTGTAAAATGTTAACTGTTAACCTTCCAGGTGTCCTTTGTGGTTAGGTTGATTATGTGACTGTCACATCTCTTGGGAAGATTTTTTTCTTCTTGATTACAAAAGAAATTCTGTTTGTTTCCCTCCCTTATGAGCATCTGCTCCAGCTACCTGTTTCCAGCTTTGATTTGCCTAGGGCTATGAAAAGCATTTTGCAAATACAAGAAGACAAGCTTAAAAATGAAAAGTCAACATGCCTCAAATAGTAGAGGGAAAAGATGGAGGGAGCCTGGGTTCTTGATCCTTCTCTAAGCCACTGGTGCAAGGCCAACAACCAAGTCTGGGCTTATTCTTATGTACAAGGAATATATAATCTTTTTGTTGTAAGCCCTTTTTTTTTGGGGAAAAAAAAAACTCTAGTTTGCTAAAATAACACCAGTCCCAGCTCTCTTTTACCTGGAATGAATGACTCTAGCTGATAGTAAATATTGGAGAATTGTTGTGAGAATTAAGTGAAAGGAAATAATGTGTGTGTAATCTGTAGGTAACTAGAGCTATCATTATTTAGACCGGCAATACAAAACAATGAAGAGCCATAGGACTTGTACTGAGACAGACTTAGGGTTGAATGCTAGCTATTCACCTTATCAGACTATTACTAGGAAAATAACATAATCTTCTGTGCATCTCTTGTATATTGTGGAAAATGTTTTGTCACGGGACTTGATAGAGCTTGCTAAATAAATGTTGGTTTGAAAAGAAAAATATGCATGTATGCTTGAAAAAAAATATTGGTTACATACATGCAACAATGTGTGAACAGCTGTCAGAGCGATAGGTTTAGAGGTAGTACATTTCCTAACTTGAAATTAGCATGTAGCTGTGATATGTGTCCTCCCCCAAAAGAAGGCATTTCCTTTTACTGAATCACTGGCCCAGAAACTTTACATCAGCATGCAATAATTTAGGACACAGAGGTACTTCAGAATGCGCTATTAAATAAAAGTTGGAGAAATAATTATATCAGCATACCAAGTTATAAGCCAGGCATTATTCTAACAATTTTATATATATTGACTTTTAACATAAGTTCTGTGTGTTATTATTTGCCTCATTATTCAGATGAGGAAAACACAGCATAGAAAAGTTAAGAAATTTATTCCAGATTATGCTCTTAATAAATGGATCAGTCAGTATGGGAGTTTTGGTGGTTGTGGCGATGTGGCAATATACAGCTGAGGAGGTATGAACTTATAACCCCGAAATCATATAGAGTATTGTTACCTCAATAAAAAAGTAAAAATAAATGGAGCAGTCAGCATTCTAGTTCAGGCAATCTGTACCATTAACCTTTAGATTATGTTAAATCTTCTGGTAAAATTATTAAGCACATTACACTAAGCCTTCTATCTGCACATAGAGAAGTTTAAGTCTAAGTGATCCCTGCTTGCAGGCCAGGCCATGCACAAAAAAGAGAGCATAGGCCTTCTTCCCTTACTTGAATTTTTGGAAATGATGTTTATCTAGGAAATACAGTATTTCAGTTTCTTGTGAACTGGAAGAAGGTTCAAAATTCTGCTGGGGTCTCATCACAGTAGATTTTGCTAGGCAAAAGTCCAAGCACAAGCTTTCTCATTAAGCTTTTAAAATAAAGGATAAACCACTCCCTGAATGAAAAAGCACTAGGTGGAGTTAAAAAAAGACCTGGAATTTGCCTAGACTATTCATTCTTCCAAAGAATAAAACTTATAGATACCTTAATAAAGAAGACTTGGCATTTTCACACACTCTATAGGGAAGTAATAATATGTCTTAATGTACTTTATTTCTATAAAAATGATTATTTCTTTATGGAGATGAATGATAGAAGACTTAGCGCTTTCCATTAGGACATCCAAAAATTCCACAGAGTAAGCAGATTTTTCAGCTAGGCATAAATCTGTATGAAGTTAAGAGTGCAAGTAATTATGGATTTACTTGAAATGGATACGATGGTTTCACTCTCCCTCTGGTTTGTCTTTCCTATGTGGCAGAAGCGAGAAAATTAAAATCCAATTCCCAGACTTCATTACAGCTGAAGTTCTAGATATGAACGAGACTCTTGATAACTAGATGCAGTCACACGCTGTTGAAACAAGGAAAGAGAGATCTTCGTGGCACTTGGTGGTTTCTATGACTGGTGCGATGCGTGCACTGGGGAGCTGGTTGTGGGACACATGGGTCCCTACTGCCTCTTCTAGGCTTTAAGATCACATTTACGCGGTGTGAGTATTTCATTTTTCTTGTATATTAACTTGTATGTTTTCTTGTATGTATGTATATGGCCTTGTATGTTTCCTAGACAAAAATATTTCTATAGGAAAATGTGGCAGATGTGATCAGAGGCTTGTGGTCATTCCATTGTGTGGTGTTGAGACAGGTGACAGGACATTAAACTGTAAGGATATGAAATGAGAAGTTTCAGTAAGGAGAGAGAAGGAGACTACAGGAGATGTTCCAAGTAGTTTACAGTGCCTTCAAGAACCAAAGTGCCCTATCAAAAGGGAATACGACCGAGTCCTAGTCAACTAGAAGAAAAAAATATCACAGATATAACCTCAATAAACTGGTATTGGAAGTCAGCTGAAGTCCTGAGATGGTGCTGTTTCCCCTCAGGAGGCATCTGGTCCATGGGGCAACCCACTGACTGATATCAGGCAGAGATGAGGCAGTCACGAGGTGCTGAGAGCCACATGACATCTCTTCAAGGTGCACCTGATATGCACCTTGCCCTTAGCCCAGAAGAACAGAGGAAGATACTGGAGGACTCCAAGACTAAACATTTTAACCTAAATAATTTGAATATTGTTTTAAGTATATTTAAATCATTGCATCAAAATCTACTAGATAAGATGAAAATTTAGACTCCCTCTCCATCTGTTTCCTGGTAGGTAAGTCACAAGAGACAAAGAGTCATCACAACAGGTGAAGGACATAAAATAGCTACATTTTTTTTTCCTGCCTGAGTAAAGAAAAGAGTATTTTTCTGATTCTGTAAGATAGATTCTATTTAGTTTACTTTGATGACCTATAGCCCTGATTTCCTGCTCCTAATCCAGGAAATAGGCAGCTCACAAATGGAAGTTTTTCATAGGTTAAATATGATGCTTTCTTATCAGTTGTTAAGAGGAAGAGTTCTGAGAAGGAGAAGCAAAGCAAAATTTCAGTCTTCCTTGTTAAGAGATAATGATGTAGTTTTACTTTTTTTTTTAACTTTGCAGAACATTCACAAACTCAGACTAAGCCATATATTCATATTTCTGTAAATTGACAATAAGGTCAAATCAACATTGATTTTTAATAAATCTGCAAAATGATTCACATGGTCAACATGAAAAATCAACTTACTATGTATATTTCATGGATGTCACTTATCTTCACCACACCACTTTGTCTATAATTGACACAGCTGATCAATATTTTTTTTAATATTTGTTTTTATTTATTCATACAAGTACTGGGGGATAGGCCAGAGGTGCATAGGGTGAGAGGATTGACTGGAGACAGAGTGGGGAGAACAAGCAGATCCACTAAAATACACATCTGAGGGGAGCAGCAAGTGGGACAGGAGAGGTCTGCTGTGCCGTGTGGCTCAGCTCCCTGGCCAGGATTGAACTCATGCATGGTGGCTGGCCATAGCTTGATAGAGCTGAGACTTAACCCTTGTGTCACCAGGGAGGCCCACAGCTGAACAATTTTAAGACACCATCTGTAGTTCACAGACCTGCCTGGAGTGGGGAAGCTTTAGATGCACAGTTTTCCACTTAAATAATGTCCCTTCACTTAGCTTCCTTACCACCCTCCCAAGGAGGCAGATGCAGCCCCCTTCCTCATTTATTTTTTATAATTTCTATATTGCACTTGGCTATGTGCTCTTTCTTAAGGTAATAATTGTTTTCTATTAAGTAAAACATGATTTTACTTACTGATTACAGAAAAACGAACTACTCATACTGTGTAAACGTGATTTTAAAGATATCTTTCTCCTGCCTTTTAGCGTTTCAGCCCTATTCAGTTGAATACCCTTACAAAAATCATAACTTTTTTTCCCTTTTCCTTTGAGATGTAAATAACATTGAAAATTTTTCTTGACTTATGTTAGTGTGTTGCATTGACAGCACTGCGCTGACATATGGGAGCCATGGAGCAAGCTGTAGGATGCAGGATGCTGCCGAAGAGCAAGATCCTGGCCTTTTTCTTGATAGCATGATCATACTGCATCAGCTGTGAGAGAAAGGAGGCAATAAATAAATAAATAAATCTAGAAAATGTGCTCTGTCATCTATAGTGTCAAAAGGTTGTGACTCTACCTGCCCCCACCCCTCACCCCAGGCACTTCTCATCTGCTTGATGACTCAGTTTTGTAATTGAGACCAAGCCCTACATCTCAGCCATGGTTTCGATCTTATCAAGACCTTCCACTGATCACCTTCTGGGGTCCCTTGTCATACATCGGTCCTCAGCCTCCAGGGTGTTCCTGGTCATACCTTGTGATGCATAGCCTTCCCAGAGTAATGCTCTTGGTTCATTTGAAAGGCACCTTGTAAGGTTTGTCAACTATGACTGATTGAATGGACAGTTCTGACCTTGTATAGGAATACAGAACTGCAGGTAACAAAAAATGATGCCCAAACAGGCCATTTAAGACTAGCAGACCCACATTATTGGACACCGTAAGGATATTATCATTCACAGGCACCTGTGGCACTTCCAGGAACATTCAGTGATTTAGCCATTAGCCCACAGTGTTACTGAATATAGTGCAATTGTGTGTGGTTAGACATGGTTGAACATGAACTTAATCCCTGCTCCTAATCTTAAAATCCTGATTCCATTTCCTTGGGAATCACTAATCTGGAAGCATATTATAGGAAATCTGATCTTTCACAAAAGTGTTATTTTAAAAAATCTAAATGAATATTACTAAAGAAAAATGTTATTTTTGAGACTCATTTCCCTACAGTCTTATAATGGTGGGATTTTGTTGTGCTTAGATATATGTCAGGAAAATGTTGGGACCTGTATCCTATCCTCTTTACTGTGTGGGTCCCATCATTGCTGATTGACTGTGAGTCCTGAGTACTCTGTGCTTGCTTGTTTTATTCAGTCAGCTATTCATCACCAGTCTAAAACAATGATGCCCTCCTGGCTTCCATCCAGATTCTGCCCTAGGTATTCAAGGACAACAGTAAATCATAAGGCTTCAGCCCTCAGTGGTCTCCAGAGTCTAATATATAACATAAGCAAGTATTAGGGGAGGGACCAAGTTCCCCACCCCACATAGTGAGGGATGGAGCTAAGCCATCCCTCCAAAAAGGGATGTGTATACTCACACATTGTACCCAGTAGGAAAAAATAATTCTCCTTATAGTTTTGTCTATAAGTTGAAAGGTAAGTATTAATTTATGGATAATATATGGTGTATGTTATCATAGATGATATGGTATATGTTTTCATATCTCCTTTGTTTTTGTTTTTGTTGAGTTGGTCACATGTCACTAAGGAACAAGTTTTCCTTAAAGAAAAGAAGTACTTCTACAATTTGTAAGAAGGAAGGGTTGCATTCTCACTTGTTCATTCACACTCAGTTTATTCCACTAGTTTAGAGTTTATGTGTACCAGGTTTTATAGATGTGTATTGTTTTAGGTCAAATAAAAGGTAATTTTTGCATTACTTTGTTGTAAGACACATAGTGACCATAGAAATTTATTGATGATTTTGTGACAAAACATTTGAAAAGGCTGCTGACTTTTATTGCCATCAATCAGTTTTGCCTATTCTTAAATTTCAGTAAGCATGACCTTAATAGCAGCTTAAAATAGGTGCTAGAAATGTTCTATATATAAAAACTGAAGCAGTTTTATAGTTAAATATACTATAGTTTAAGTGCATATGCTCCCAACTATATGTATGCTATACCATAATAAATTTAATTCAAAATAAAAATTGGAACTATCAGATTTAAAGAAAAGTTATTTCATTTCCTTTCACAAAAGGGAAAATATTTCAAATTTATGTAAACTCGCTATATGATTGTTTGCCATGCTTAATATGCTATTTAATTGCTGTCACATGCACACACACAAACAAACACAGACTCTTTCCTGTCTGTCTGTTGACTTTTTCATAATAAACGATCACTAGGAAAGAAAAGAGATAACAATAGTTTGGGATTTTATGCAGCAATAGAAGAAAATGATTTTGAGAGTCTGCAAAGTTATTTAAACTCTCATTACTCAATACTCAGTCTACAAAATGGGGATAAAAGGCCCATCATGCTTTTATAAGGATTAAATAAAAATCAAGTTTAGCACACTTATCCTAGTGCACTCATATAGTATGTGTTCAATAAATATTACCTGTTAGGAGGGCCAGTTTAGGTAAACCAAATGGAAATGAAGGCAAAGAGATTTATAAAATATTTATATTTGCAGGAACTTTTCAGGAACACACAGACAGTATTCACAATTATTTCACTTAGAGTTTGGTTACTGAGTTGTTGCTGCTTTTGTGCTAGTAACTTTTTGGTGAGCTATTAATCAGACATAAGTTACTTCAGACTTTAGTTGGATAGAGTAGGGGACTCCATAGTGATGGGGATCAATAGATGGGGTGGCCAGAGGCTTTAGTGCTGGGCCGATTTAATGGGTCTTGGAAAGAGTTGTATTAAAAGCTTTTAGGGGAAAGCTCCCTGTTGCTGTTTTTTGTACTCTGTCTAGTACCTTAATGAATGCTGCTATAAAGAGTGTTTTATCTCTGCGTTATGAGCCCAGGTTTGACTGTTTGTGCTCTCAGAAGGATTTTATCTGTCTTGGGAGAAGATTTTATAAAGGGAAGACAAACTCATGTGGAAATATGATTTTTATGATGAGTACTAACCTGAAGAAATAAACAGCAGTCACTGGTATTAAATCCCCAAGTCAGAGATTTTGAATTGATTAAAAAATATACACCATTCAGACAAAAGAATTTGACACCAAATTCTGATAGTAAAATTATCTTTATATTATATCAGAATTTTAAACTGAAGTATGGATTTGCTCTTCAGGATACTGAAAACAACTTTGGGTTTACCACATAAAACCCTAGTGAGGCTATGTGTTTTCCTCAAGGTTGCTCATACCTTTTAAATCTCAAGGCTTACTCTTCATATTTACTGGTTATATTATTTAAATTTGATGTCGTTTTTAAAATACAATGGTAATATAATACTTTAGATATACACCAACATAACTTCCTGATTTCTAGTGTGAGATGAAATTCTTAAAAGCAGAGCAAAAAGGTACTACTTTTAAGCATATCTAGACCTTCCACTGCTACATCTATGGTATAAAATTTGCTTCTGAAGGATCTTTCTATCTTGTTTTTTTATTTTTTTCTGGGATGTTTTTATGACTGTATTTATATATGGAGTAAGCACTTTAGCAAAGATCACTTAGAGCCCCCTTTGTTACCCACTTATGGTGAAGCTTAGAAAGGTTGGGAATGGAAGTTTAGTATTGAATGCATTGAAAATGTTCCTATTCTTTCCTCTCCTATGAGCTGTTTCAAAAGCATACACTGAAGAACCATTAGCAGAAGCAATACAGCTAATTTCTTTGGTTGGAATGGATTTTAGGGCAATGACTTGTGTGCATATCACTAATAAATTAAAATTCTTCTTAAACTTAGTCAAACATTTTATTTCTATTTGGTTTTATTACTAGTCTGCACAAATCCAAACTTTAGGTTGTTAGCCATGGGATTTCAAAATATCTTTTATTTTATTTAAGAAGATCAATTTAGGAAATATTTAATCCAATTTTTAGAATATTACCTTACAATATAATTGAATACAGTGTTTTAATAGTAACTTGGTTCATTTTGCTTTTTCAGTTGTTGTTATCCTACAGAAAGCTTACAACAACATTATTTTGAAATTTTGTTTACTCGTTAATTTTATTTGTTTACAAACTAAATTATATGTATTTTTACTGAGTATTATGATCTTTGATTAAGACCTTACAAATTAACAAACAGTGACTGATATTGATAATTCACAGTCTGTGTGAGGATGGCATGATCAGTGAAACAAAGAATATTACAAAGACTGAAGTTTGTGTGGCTTCAAACTAGTTTATTGGACTGAATGTATATGTGATTTAGAAACAGTTAAGTTTTGTTTTCTGAATACAAACTTACATGTCAATTTTAAGATAATCATACTGTTTGTAGATATATGTATAAATTTCATCTTTTGCACATAAAATTATAAATGTTTAAAATATCTAGGTACACACTACTTAGTGCCTGTCTTTTGAAAAAAATTAGTATTTTCCCATGTCATTATATATTCTATAATTTCATTTTAATAGCTGGTAGATGTTGCATGATTTTTTTTACCAGTTCATAATCAGTTAGAGGTTTTTTTAGTCCTTAATATATCATAAGTAAAATTCCAGTGAAAATTTCACAGATAAATCTAATTGTTTCCTCAAGAAAAAAATACTAGAAATAGTTGAAAGGGTTGCTTATAAGTATTTTAAGCATCCTGCATATATAGTCAAGTATTTTTTCAGAAATTATGTATTATATAAGAGCCCAGGTTCTTTACACTTTATCTTTTTTATGTCTTTTCCATTTTTGAAGAGTGAACCAACAGCTTTTAAATTATATTTACGTGATTAAAAATGAGATATAAAATTTCATTTTTATTAGTCATTTGTACTGTCCAGTGGTTACCATTAATAATCATTACCCATGTTCTTATTTCTATTTTATAAAACAGTTCACTATATTAGCTTTGCGAACTTCCTCCTTTCATATCTAAGATTAAACAAAAAAAAGAAAGAAAAAAACAGGGAAAGACTGGACCAGTCAAGCATGGAAGAAATATAAACCCACATGCTCCAGAAGCAGAAAGGGAGCCGCATGGCAGAGCAGTGGCTATGCCAGTTGAGGCTGCAGCGGGCAGGATGTGATGCAATTGGTTTTCAGGATTCAATATTGTCATCCAGCTTAACTTCCAGCTGTTGTGGAAAGGTGGTCTATTACTGACCTTTGCCTTCTCTTTGACTAACACTAAACATCTTCTAGAATACAAAATTCAATGCCTGTATCTGATTAATTATAGTTCTATCTTACATTTTGTATGTATTTCAAGAAACCCCATCCTGAGAAATGAACATGGAAATTGGTTTCTGGTCATTGATACATCTCTGGTGCTTGTTAGAAACAAATGCAAACTTCTCTGTAGAGATACTTTAAAAGCCACAAAGCATGGAGTTGCCATACCTGCATGTTTTCTGTAAGATAAGCGAATATAAAAAAAATATAAAACATGATGCTAAATAATCCACCATGAATAAGATTTAGAAAAATAAGAGAATTAACTAATTGCAAAACTTTAAAAAATATAATACGAGTAAATAAAGTGTATCATACTATAATGTCAATAGTAAATAAGTATATTTAAAATTAAAAAGGAGAGAAAATGTTAGAGAAAATGAAAGAAGAGACTAGGTAAACCTTTTTAAAAGTATCTTGGAAGGCTGACATGAAAGACAGTGGTAAGTCCATGGATACTTTATCATGGCCTGTATTTTATTATACATTTAAAATTAATAATTGAAATTTAAAGAATGAATTAAAATGTCCTTTGCCACTTCTTTTCATACAGAATGAATATTAATCTTTGTGTGGCATATATTGATATATTACAAGCAATTTCTTATCTTGTCTAATTTTGGCTTTGATGTTTTTAAACATTATGAAATTTAATTCTTTTCAGAGAGCCAAACCAATCATTCTCTTTTTTTGTTAGTTCTGCCTTGACTTTTATATTCTTGAACTTCTATCCATCTCTCTTAATCGTGAACATTCAACTTTTTCTAATTTGCTCGGGAGGGTGATTATATTTTCTTTACACATTCAACTTCCTGTTATGCTGAAATTATTTTTATTAACTATATGAGCAAGGTATCTTTAAATTCCTATTTCACCTGGGTTTTTTAATGATTATACAAATCCCCTATTTCATGTTCAAAATGAACCTTTCATTCTGTTAGAAATGAACTTTCTCTTTTACAAACTTTGTCTCTTCTAGTTTTATTTTTAAGATTTCTTACTCTGTTTTGATAAGTGATCTTTCTGTATTAGTAGCTGATAACTTTAATTCTTGTATTTCTAGACAGTGTTTCCATAGCTGGCAACACGGTATTCTTTTTTCCCTTCAGCTCTGATCCATGAATATATCTATTACTTTTTGTCTTGGCTGCTCTAACATTTTTTTCCTGTAAAATCAATTTTATAGATTCTAAATCAAACATTAAGGTTGTAACTGGAATTGCATTTAATTTGTAAATTAATTTTTGGGAAATAACATTTTTTCATAAGTAACTGGATTTTTCCATTCAGTAGCATTTCTATATTTTAATCAAGGTTTTTAATAGATTCATATTTTTCTCACTATTTCTATAAATCTCTCCAGAGCTGAACAATTGTTGTTAGTTTGTATCATAGAATGATTGATTGTAGCATAAGAGAAAACTATGTTTTTGTATATTTAGTCTGTATCTGGCCATCATACTGCATTGTCTGACTCTTAATCATCTTTCAAATAACACTCTTGGTTTTTCCGTGTAGGTGATAGCAGCTCTTGGAAATAGAATTTTATTTCATTCTTATTGTTACAGTTTGTCTATGTTCTTTTTATGCATTGTTCAGAAAATGTGAGTAAAAATAAGCATTTGTAGTAATAGCAGGCATTACCTCTGCTTTTATTCTTTTTTTTTTAGATTTATTTATTTATGCATGCAAGAGCTGGGGTGCAGGCCAGTGGTAGGGGAGAGTGTGAGGATTCACCAGAGATGGAGTGGGGAGAACAGGCAAATCAACTGAAATACACTGCTGAGAGGACCAGCAGGTGAGACAGCAGCTGCACTATGTGGGTTAGCACCCTGGCCAAGGAGATCTAACTGGTGCTGCAGTGGCTGCTCACAGTGCTGAGACTTAACCCTCTGTGCCATCAGGGAGGACCCTGCTTTTATTTTTCCTTGTTTATTACTTACTTTTCTCATTGACATCAGCTGTTTTTCAGTATATCATTCATATACTGCTAAATTAATATTCAATTCATAGTTTGTTTTTGACCAGGCAGCAATAAAACTTTTGATAGTCACTCATTTTCTTTCTTTCTCTCTTTTTTTTAAGACATGGTCAATGAGCCTTCTCAATTCCCCAAATCCTAACCTAAAGTAGAAATATTTTCTTTGTTCTATTTCTTAACAAATAAAGTGTTATATATAGATATGTCTTTTTAATGATAAGACAGTATAAGTTTATTAATTTTAGAGTGTTTTTGTATTGGTGAATAATCTCATACCAACTCATTTGATTGTGAGGTACAAAGTATTATGTCTTATATTTCAATGAAAATTAATGGTTTAAAAAATCATTATCTTAACTTTTATTAATATGTCTTATGTTTTATATACTATTCTAGGCATTATGAGAAACAAATATATAAAACATTTAGTTGTGAAACAGTAATGAAAATTCTTGGACTTGTGATTATCTTTTGCATAATAATCAAAACCAAAAAAAGTAGGATGATTAGCCTCCCAACAGCTCAGTTGCACTGAATCAGATTGAAAAGCCACTTTGTTTTCTTAAAACAAAGTGTTCCACTTATATACTATACTTTGGTTATAAAGATCTTGTTCCTTACACACAAAAACAAACAACAGATTAATCCCAAGTATGACACTAAATGTCTTTAACAAAAAGAAAAATATATGAAAAATTTATGGTGAATTATGAATTTTCCTCTATCAAATCAGTTTTCTAATTTATTTGCGTGTCACTGATGCTTTTATAAGGCCTGCCTGACTTTTCTTTCCTTGATTGGTTGATTCCTTGTTAAAACAGTATGAGATGGTATCTGAGAAGCTTGATGTAGTATCCTCCAGAAAGCACGACCAGGCTAGCTCCTCTCTTTCATATACACATGTAAATTGTTATTTAAGAATACATTTCCAAATAAGATATTAAATTATAATAATGGAATTATAGAATTATAAGCCCTAATAGTGATCATCAGTTCAACTCCTTCATTTTGAAGATGTGGAAACTGAGGTTCAAGGAGGTTAAGTAGTCTCCCTTGGGTGCTATAGATACATAGAAGCTTCCCTGGAACAGAAACCTCTCTATGACAGCCTGTCCGGTACTTTTTCCACAACACGAACTGCAGATTTGTGGAAGCAAACTGTCAGCTTTTAAAATTAAAATTATAATTGAGAAAAGAGGGAAATAAGATTTTTTATATATTTCTCAGTTTTCAAGCTCTCCTTACCTAACATAGTCTATTCTTGTGAAAGTTATATAACATAGTGTTCAATAAATTACCAAAGAGAGTCTCCAAGCCACTCAAACTTTGTGAAGTGAGAATTTATCTCAGACTTGAATCTACTGAAAGGTCTTGATTTGACAGATGTTTTAAATTTATACTTTAAGCTGGAAGGAAAGGAGGAAGGGTGGGAGGGAGAGGGGGGAGGAGAAGAAGGCAGGCAGGAAGGAACATGGGGAGGGAGAAAAGAAAAGAAAACTAATCGAGTTTTGGAACCAATCAGGAAGTGGACATTGGCTATGACACGTCACTTAAGAAAATCATCTAATGCATGGGGTGAGGGGACTGTTGAACTGTATTTACCATAAAAATACATATTTTAATAGTATTAAATTATTTAAATTTTTTATTTATGATTTACCAATCTCCCTATCAAGTCACTTTCTTGATTTATTAGTGTGTCACTGATACTTTTATAAGGACTACCTGACTTTTCTTTGCCTGTTAAATTAGTACAGGAGACTGTTTTCTTTTGCTAGAAGGTGCCAATATATCTTAATTCTCCTGATTCATATAATTACTTTCCACCTTTTTTTTTAATTTTTTTATTAAAATATCTTAAAATTTACATATACTTGCCATTAATTGTAATCCCCATGTATTCCCCATCACCATCTCACCAGTGCACCATCATCTCAGTCCCTCGTGTTCCCATCTTCCCTCAACCCTCCCCCTCCCCTCCCCTCAAGGTGTCCCCAGTCTGTCCTTGACTCCTCATTTTTGGTTTCTGTGTCTTTATTGCTGTTATTGTTATTATTATTATTGTTCTTATTCCTTTCCTTGATCCTCATTTCCACCTTTTTTTTAAAATTTTATTCAGATAACACTGGTTTACTACACTGTATGTGATTCAGAGGTATAGTCGCACCTCTTCAAATGTATGTTACCACACCACTCACCACCAAAGCATCCATCATCCTCCACCACAGTCCATTGTGATCCCTCCCTACTTTGCTCTTTATATTACCCCAACTCTCTGGTAGCCTTAATTCTACATATAAGTATCTAGGTCTTGCCAATGGTTTGGTCCTGTCTTACCCTTTTTTATATTTCTTATATTTCACATTTACATGAAACCATTAGCCTCTTCCCTTAGCATTATTCTCTTCAGATCAAAATGCAAGAGTTAGTCTTTTTTTTTATTGTAGAGTAGTACCCTCTGAGTACTTAAGTTGATTCTGTAACTTGTCTACTGTAAATAGTGCAACAGTGAACATAGAAATACAAATATTCATTTGAATTAGTGTTGTTTTTTTTATTTTTCATTCTTTGGGTAGATACTTAGGAGTGGAATGGTTAGATCATATGGTATATCTGTTTTTGATATTGTGAGAGACCACCACAATGTTTTTCACAATTGCTGGGACAGTCTACATTCCCACCAACAGCATATGAGAGTTCCTTTTTCTTCATGCCCTTGCCTAGCACCTGTTATTTCTGGTCTTTTAAATATGAACAATTTATCACAGGTGTGAGATGGTATCTCTTTGTGGTTTTGATTTGCACTTCCATGATGATAAGTGATAATGATCAATTTCCCATGTGCTTATGACCATGTATATGTTTTCTTTACTGAGTGTGTATGTTTGTTAATAATTTTCTATTTATTTTGAATTTTTTATCTGCCCTCTCTTTGATGACTTATTTAAACAATATAACTGCATTAGTAAATATTCTGAAATTTAAAGAAACTTACCAGCATTTACTTAGGTAAAGATATCTTCAGTGGCCCAATTTAAATTCTAGTTATACACATTGTTCCAGGACAGTTTTTTAAAATAGCTTCAAAGGTGAAAACATTTCTTTCTTTTTGATGAATTTTTTAACAGGACACTACTGAATTTCCCTCTCAATATATATTTCAATATGGAGTTTTAATTTTCTGTAACATCTTAGCTAGAGAGGTATCTGATGGAAGATTTGGGAATTTTACTTATTCAGGGTAAATGAATGTGTAAAGGAAGCTTTATGAGGGCAAATATTTTTATGTTTATTATTATCATATTTTTACTGTCGAATTACTAATACCTGAAATACAGCCTAACATATAGTAACTGATGCTTAAGAAATCATTGTGTAACAGAGTACACTTGCATGTATATTTTGCCCTTTCTTTATCCCTTTCACCATTCTAATGCTTAGAACATGGATGTAACACTAGACCTCATCCTAAGTCATCTTAGGCCACAGAACTTAGGAACTCCCAAGTTCCACACAACAGTTCTGCCTGACCTCCTCCTGACTGAAAAAAATACAATTTCCTCTCTTAAGGAATTGAGGAGGCCTATAGTTATTTAGAGATTTCTGTTAGAGCTGAACTGCATGCAAATTGCTTTTAAATTGCTTTTTAAAACAGTAGCAAGTAACAGTCAAATTTGATGGAAAGTCTGAATGAATCTGAGATAATGTCATTTTTTTGTTAAAAATGAATTTGATAAACACTTGATGAACCTTGTTAATTTTATATTTTCAAAATCATTGTTAGTGATAGATAGGATTTCTAATTAAAATTTAACCCCTTTTCTAGATTAGGAACTATTTAACAAACCTGAAGTAAAATAAACTTGAGGAAGAATGAAGCAGGGTCTTCCTGGTGGCCTAGGGGTTAAGTCCTGACCCCTGTCACCCCTGTAGCTTGATTTCCATCCCCAGTCAGGGAACTAACTCACATGGCACAGCAGATCTCTCCTGTCTCACCTACTGCTTCCCCTTAGCAGTATATTTTAGTAAATCCACCAGTTCTGCTCACCACTCTGTCTCTGGTGAATCTTCTCTCTCTCTCACACACACACACACATACACACACACCACTCTGGCCTACACTTATTCAAAAATTTTTTTTTTTAAATTTAAATACGTTTTTTAAAAAAAGAAATGAAGTAGAAAAGTGCTAACATGTAACTGTAAGGACAATACTTAAGTTGAGGCACACATAATTATTCATTAAATATTTATTTACTACACATATTAAAACTAAAAAGTTCTTCATATTCAAGTGGAACATATTTATTCCATCTATATATTTTGTATATATACAATATATTTGTGTATACACAATATACTTGTATTCAAATAGCTATATTGTATAGTTTTCTTTGAAAGATGAGAATGGTCATAATATTTAAGTAACAAATTGAAAGTTATTTAGGTGGTAACAGGAGAATTCAAATCTTGCCTCCAAAATCAAGCTCAGGGCCCCTGTTGGCCCAGAGGTTAAGTCTCAGTGCTATCACTGCTACAGCCTGAGTTCGATCTCCAGACAAGGAGCTAACCCTCATATGGCACAGCAGACCTCTCCTGTCTCACCTGCTGCTCCTTTAGCAGTGTATTTCAGTAAATCTGCCTGTTATGCTCCCCAGTTTGTCTCTGTTGAATCCTCTCACCCCACACACCTCTGGCCTACACCCCAATTCTTTTAAGCCAAAAAAAAAAAAAATCAAGTTCTTTTCACTCATTCTTGTTCAAATAATGAGCTAACCAGTGAACCAGTGAAGGAAGGACATTTAGCCCATCTAAGCCTCATTCCTACCTTAGAAAGATAACTTACTCAGACCAGACTACAGTTAATAATCTTCTGGATATAAAATTTGTATGATTCTAATCCAGTATATTTCACTGACACCATATGGGTATGTATTTGTTTATGGGTGAAACATTTCATGTAACTATGAAGGTCACTCACATTCTCAGACCTAAGCTAGCTTTCAATGGCCAGTAAATTTCAGAATGAATCAATCAATAAATAAACTTAGAGAGACAGAACTTTTTAGCAAGTACCTCTTTGACAACAAGCATCACCATGTAAAGAACTATAAGCAACCTATATAAAATTCAACAAATTTCTGTTGACTTGGATGACTCAGTTTATAGATAGCAAATTCTGTAGAAACAATGTATCTGGACTTCAGAAAGTCACTGGTTAAAATTGTAGAAAGAATAATAAGAATGGAATAGCAGAATAGATTGGATGGATTGAAAGGTGGAAAATTGTCCATATCTAAGCTATTAAAGAGCAGATTAATATAAATCAGCACCAATGCGGTTGCTTTGCATTCATATTCCGTATATAAACTTCCTATTGTTCCAATTAATCAAGAAAATAAATTGTCATAGGCAAGTGATATTAAAGGATTCATAATATGAATCCAGAATGTAGAGATGGTTTTACTCTTTACACACTTTATATTTTTGTTTTTTTCAGGATGACCAAATCACCTTTTATACCACTTCCCCTCTGAAATAAAAACTTGTATGAAGAGGAAATGACATTTTCCTAAAAAATAATAGATGGCAAAAGTGTCAAAAAGTGGATTGGCATTCTTCTCTCCTCGCAGATTTCATTATTCTCAAAGGTGCAGAGTGTGATCTCTGACAATGAACACTGGTGACCTGATTCTGTGTACACAATTTGTCTCTTGAGTGTCTACTTAAGGAAACATGTGGAGCGGGAGCACAGCTTGGAAATCACACAAGTATTTCCTAATTGCTAAAGCTGATGAATGGCATATTTCTCTAGGTGCTGAAAGACAGTTGGGTCACTGCAGACTGATCAGTCTTGCTCAGGATGCTATTGTTTTGGAGACAACCAGAGCAGCCCTGGAGCCCCTGAACATTACCAGCATTGTATAGCACAGGATAGACAATTATCATAATATTTCCAGCTGTCACTGAAAGACTGAGCCAGATTTAGGATAAATGATCATAATCATTATAGTCTTATATTTATTCTGGCCCCTTCATTATTAGTTCTGGATATGGCATGTTTATCTCTTAAATTAAGAATGATTTGTTCCCATGTAGTGCCTATCACTTGAGAATTTCAACGTGCTTTATGAGCACTAGGCTGAGTTTATATCTAGCCCGGAACTTCTGCCAGAGCGCTTCTGAATCCCTCTGGAGCTCTTCTGAGTGTGCTACTATTTCCTTAATGGCACTTCTCACTCAGATCATCTCTTTGGGGATGACAAAGAATTCTGCTGAGGTTTGGAAGAAAATGTGAATTTGAATTTGGAGCACTAGCTCTTTAATCCTTCCAGCCCTCTTCGAAGTAGAAAAGTGATGAGAATTATTGCATCCATTTTCTAGACTGGATTTCAGTGTGTTGCCATTGAAACCATCTCTGCAGAGGTGACTTAAAGGCCTTTGGCTGTCCTCCACCATATGCTGCCTCCCTGATATAAATTGAAGTGGGAAGAGAACAGAGAGATTTGGATCCCAGAGCTTGTTTCCATAAAATTAAGTAAGATTTGATTTTTAGGCATTGAAAATGGATGACTTTGTTTCTTTTTTGTAAAGTATTGGTATTGCACAACATAAATTGAGAATAATTGTTTGCACTCTATTCATTTAACCTATTACTGTAGAATTTGTTTTTATTTTAACTTTTTTATTTTCACTTTTGTTTTTTTCTTTAGATAGAATTTTTATGTTACAAAGATTATTTTTAAATTATTATTTCATAGCCATCTATTCCTCAGCAGACTTCATTGGAGCAGCTGCATACAATAATAGCACTAGGTACTGCATAGGTTGAGAAGGGGGAAACAAAAGTGATTCATTAATCTATTTTGGAAGTCAATGTATATTCTAAAGTAATACTTTATATGCCATCTCAAAATGCATCATAAATAAGTTGAGGTTTATATTTCACACATTTTTCGTATTTGAAATGGTTTCAAGTATATCTTCCCAAATAAATACTCACACACACATGCACACACAGACACACACACACAGTTAAAGGGAAAAAAGCATTCTTGGATCTTTAGAGATAATCAGCACCAAATCCTGACATTTTTCCCATTCTTTTCTTGTGTTTAAAACACACCACTTCTGTCAGTTATTGCTAGATTTTTTTTTTTTTCAAATCCAGACTTTCCTTCTACTGAAATGGAAATGTCATTAGAAAAAAAACTTTAGGAAAGTTTTTCAAAAATCAGTGTGATAGATTTTTAAATGCTTGTTTATCACTAATATCACTTGGACTACACTGAAAAAGCATAGAATCTACTTGTTTGAAGATCCCTGATGCTATAATGGCCCGATGGCTAATTGCTCTGTAAAACCAGAGGCAGTATTTCTGTATACACCTCATTCTCAAAATACAGAATTTGATTAATTGATGCTGGATGGTTGGCTACCATAAGGCATGACATTTAGTCCAGAAAAATGAAAACTGGTTGAAAAAAATGCATGTGAAAGCACTGAAAAATAAAAACTGGTAGGGTCAAAGGGCAACAGGAACAAAGCTACTTGACAGCTCATATTTACCTTATAAATTTTTCAATAACGGTTGATGCATTTTAATCCCAGACTGTCTTACACTACAAAGTGTAAGTCAATGTGTAAGCTAATTGCAGCAAGCAAAAGTGGTATTTAATGCACTGGACATTTTCACTATCAAAGTATTGTATCTCTAATTAGTGTTTGTAACTGATGTGACAGCAGTTTATAGAGCACCAAAATAGTTCCTAATTTGTCAAGTGGGCCTGAAGCTTATGGCAGCTTTCTGATCATCTCCCTTGCCGCAGGACCTGAAAGCACCTTCAAAAAGCTTTCTTTCATTGATCTTTAGTCAGATGCTGACCGAAAAGCAGACAGCCCTGCCAGAAATAAGATAGATAGGTGCTGCACTAGCATGAAAAACACCGCACCCTTAATGAAAAAGGTTCCTGTTTATAACTCATGTGTGTGTACAAACACATCCACATGGGGTTTCCGATGGGGGTAGCAGTCTCTGGAAATTAAGGGGGAATGCATTTGCTATTTATTTTTTCATTCATCTCACATACAATTGCCCACCATGAATGGTTACAATATACAAAGCAGGCTATTTGTTAGTTTCTGCATAGTTTATTTTCTTGCTCTGTGATGGGAAACTTAATGACCAGCTTATAATTTTCAGAAAGTTGGGGGGCTAATGCAGGCACATAAATATCAAGTTGTGGGTTTATTCTGAGGATACACAAGGAGTTATTTGATATATAATTTTGAACTTGTTATAAGAAAATTGTACATTACAGATACAAATATCAATGTTTTGCAACTCCTTCCCTTCCCCTCTGTCCTGATGCGAAGTGATTCTGTTAACCATAATAATATATAAATAATGTATTTACATTTTAAAATAGTTTAAATAATATAAAGAATATCCAAGAAAACTTACTAGAAGTGTGCATTGTCAAGTGGTTTTTAATTTGTCAGGTTAACAGAATGTATTACTAAAGATAACATGATGATTATCCCACCCACACACCAGCTTCGGAGTCCAGGGCACTACACCAGGGAAACCAATTAGCAATTTGAAAAGAGCACACTCTCAGCAGGTATGGGGACAAGTTCTTTGAATAATGCAACCACCCCATTATTAAGGAGAGAAAGTGTTGTGGGTTGTAAGTCTAACCACCGATTTTGAAACTTACTAGCCTCAGTGCTCCAACATCTTATAAAAATAGATCTTTAGAATTACAAGTTGCCTTGCTTTATCTTTTAACTCAAGGTTTCCAAGTGAATTGTTGTTTGAGATAAAATTGGGGGGAGGGGGAGAACTGCCTACAACCTAACTGACTACGTGCAGAAATTCAAACTCGATTTGACAAAAAAAGATCATTTCTTTCCCCACTTCTCACCCTTATTATCTCCTATGTTTCATAAGTTGCAAGATGTTCTATTCTCTTACAAAAACAGAAACCTGTTAGTATTCTTTTATATTGTGCCTTCCTCAACTACGCTCTCCTTATCAATCCATACCAAATCCTTCTCCAAGTCTTTGAATTATCACTTAATAGTTCTCAAATCTGTCTACTACTCTCAATCTCCACTGACACCAGCTTAATTTAAACTGTATACTCCAAGAGGCTTTCAATAACTATCTCCCTTAGCCCTAAAGTGTCTCCCACAAACCTATTCTTTATTTTTTCCTTAATTGAGTTATCACTAGTTTACAACACTGCACAAAATTAGGGGGATAGGGGCCTCCCTGGTGGTGCAAGATTAAGTCGCAGCACTATGAAGCTACCCACAGCCACTGCAGCACAAGTTCAATCCCCAGCCTGCGAGGTGACCCCCATAGGGCGGCAGACCTCTCCTGTCTCACCTGCTGCTCTCCTCAGCAATGTATTTCAGTCTGTTTGCCTGTTCTGCTCCCCCCTCTGTCTGTGGTGAATCCTCTCACCACCACCCCCACACCTCTGACCTGTACCCTAGTTCCTGTATGCATAAATAAATAAATATTAAAAAAAATTAGGGGAACAGCTTCACACCTCTTTAAATATCCAGTACCACACCACTGCTACTGTCAAAATACCCATAGCCTTTCACTATAGACCATTGGGGGCTCTCCACTCTCTAGTCCCACAACAATTCTCTCTGCCCCTCTGGTAGCTCAATTCTGCAATCATACATACACACAGGTTATTTTAGGTTTAGTTTTGTTGGTTCCTTTATTTTGTTTTTTCTCTGTATTCCACATATGAGTGTAATAATTCGATATTTGTCTTTCTCCTTCTAACTTACTTTACTTAGCATAATTCCCTCCAGCACTTCCATCCATATTGTCAAAAATGGCAAGAGCTTTTTTACGGCTGTGTACAATTCCTGTTTGTGTGTCTCTGTGTGTGTGTGTGTGTGTATCACATCTTCTTATTCAACTTCTCTGTCGATGGGCGTTTAGATTGTTGCCATAATTTGACTGTTGTAAATAGTGTTTCAGTGAACATAGGATTGAATCTCCACTCCCTTTAAATTAGTGTTTTGTATTCTTTGGGTAGAAACCTATGAGTGGATTGCTGGATCATATGGCAGTTTTATTTTAAATATTTTAAGGAACCTCCATACTCTTTTTCATAGGGGCTAGACCAGTCTACATTCCCACATAAACCTATCTTTAATGAATAAATCTGATTATGATACTTTCTAGGATTCCAAAGTATGACACAGTGGTTTTTAAACTATTTTGTCTCAAGACTACTTCATATTCTTAAAATTATTTAGAATCCTCAAAACTTTTTATTCATGTAGGTATATCCATTGGTTTTTACCGTATTAGAAATTAAAGCAAATTTTAAATGTTTTTATTAATTCATTTAAAAATAATAATCATCATGCATAATAATACATTTTATGTGAAAAATAGCTACAAAACAATGACAAAAATGGTATTATTTTATATTTTTGAAAATCTCATTAAGATCTGTATTAGACAATAACTGGATTGTCATATCTGCTTCTGTATTCAATCTGCTGCAATATGTTGTTTTAGTTCAGGCATATGAAGAAATCAGCTTCTGAGAGATAAGTAATGTGAAGAGCATTTTTTTTTAAAGATTTTTTTATTTATGCATACAAAGTTGGGGTACAGGCCAGAGGCACAGGAGGTGAGCAGATTCACCAGACAGATCCAGGAGCAGAACAGGCAGGTGGACATAAATGCACTGCTGAAGGGAGCAGCAGGAGAGGCAGGAGAGGTCTGTTGCGTCATGTGGGTCCCCTCCCTGACCGGGGATCGAACTCGCACCGCTGTACCACCATTGCTTCACAGTGAGGCACTCAACCTGCTGCCCCACCAGGGAGGCCCATGAAGAGCACTTTAATAGTCTTTTCAGATAGTTTTTTTTTTATACTATACCAAAACTTTTCTAAACTGTAATGCCCAAAGCAGATACAATAGTATACACAAACTTTATCTCAATAAACATAATTTGAAAAGGTTTTACTATTTTAAGAGGACGAGTACTTTTTTTAACTTTCACCAACCCAAAATGTTTATTAAAGATTAGCTACACTGTAGAATCTGAAAACATAGTGATGAATATTTTGTATTCTGTTGCATTAAAATTCATTCATCTTTCTAGCATTTTGAATGGAACTTTACCCATGAGTGATTTTATAGCATCATGCATTCATTTGAAAAATATTAGCTCACTGAGTTATATACATCTTCCAAATGTTGACACATTTCATTTTACAATATCAAAATATCACATTTGTTATTATCACTACTTGTATTTGTCAGAAGTCTTTAAGCATTAAGAAACTGTCAAGCTCATAGTAGTGGATGTGTTTTCTGAAATTTACTTGAAACCTCTAACTTTATTACTTATAACCATCAGTATTTTGCTTGAAGTGACAGGCTCACTTAGCTCATTTTTGATAAGATGATTGCCACATACAAAGTCTGAATAACCATATTTTCTACACAGATCTTTCTTTCAATTTGAAAATTGTGTCCTCTGAAAAGATCACCTAGTTCTGCTCACAGCTCAAACAGTTGTACAAATGGTTTTCCTTGAGACAACTATCATAATTTGGTATGTACCAGATATGTTTTCTCTCCTTAGTTCATACACAGCATATGTAAAAAGGTGCTCTTTAATAGATGTGATCATTTCTGCTACTTTTGAGTTGTTCTTAAGTCATACAGACATCTCATCCTCTCCTCATCTTGGAGTATATGGAAGAATATGACAGTTGTACAGTGGATGCCCATAGCCTTGAATCGTGCTAAAGCAGTAATCAGATTTTACTGTTATAAAATCAGATTTTATTTGTTCACTATTGCTTTTGCAAAATCAATGGAAATGCAATGTGACTTAGTTCAGAATAAACCATAAATTTTTAAAAAATAATCAGCTATTTGGATATATCAGTGACATTTGCATTTGTGGCCAAGAATTCACATAAAATAAATTTTCTTCAAAAACACTGTTACCAGGCACATACAAACAAAACAGTCAAATACATGTGTGGATTGGTCCACTTACTAGGCAAAAGACAATTCTGCAAAGGATATTGAAACTCATTGTTAATGTTTATTGTTGTCTTTAATTCAATACATTGCTGTATTGTTGGATTGGCAGTGAATCCTTTTTATTGCCTTTTCATCCAACAAGTATTCAGCAAAGACAATTCTAACAGATCTTAAGTCTTTTAGCTATTGTGTGAATGTCTCCATCCAATGAAAAAGATGATTTAACCTATAAACTGCTTTTGTGGTTTTCTTTTCATTTCTGTCTGTAAAGTAGTGAACTACTTTTGTCCGTATAAGTTAATTATTTATATGTAAAATACTCTATTTTTTCTTTAAAACATTATACAAATGTATATATGCACTTTTATGTTCTACTGCAGCACTATTTATAATAACCAAGTAATGGAAACAACTTAAGTGCCCAAAGACAGATATGTGGATCAGGGAGATGCACTATATATATATACACAACAGAATATTTCTTAAATGAAAAAAAGGGATGGATTCTTAACTTTTGTAAAAACGTGGGTGGAACTAGAGGGGATTATGCTAAGCAGGAAAAGTCAAAAAGAGAAAGACAAATAGCTATGGTGTCATTTATATGTAAAATATAGAGAAACAAAACAAAGGGTCAGATAAAACCAAACCAATAACAGACTCAAGAAATCTGACTGGAGAACTGAAGTTGCAAGTGAGGGAGGGGGTTGGTGAGCAAAGTGGGAAGAGGGCACAATGGCCTTAGTAATGGGTATGGTACGGTAACGTACACATAAACGGTATGATCATATATTTCTGTATCACATAAATGGTAACACCACCTCAAAAACAAAAAACAACTTTGAATTGTTGATCTCAAAATGATGCCAAAATTGACTGTTGATGTAATAATACTCCAAAAGTTTGTGCATAAGACATTGTACGGTAAAATTTTAACATCTCTAAAGCTGAAGAGATAGTAACTTCTGTCATATTTCACTTCTTATTTAGTTTTGCTTACTTTCTTTGAAGTACATCCTTCCACTCCACAACTCAGATGCTTGCTGATGTGTTAGTTTTACTGTTTTGTCATCTTTAAACCTTAATGTTACTGCTGTAATTCAGGAAGTCTTCTAATCCTTCTTTTGAAGTCAATCTTCTTAAAATACAATGAAGTGTTACAAATAAGTTTATTTTAGAAACAATGTTATCAATAAAAGTAGCAAAGTAGCGACATATTGGGGAAAAGTAGCAATTTAGAAAAGTTTTCAAAATTAAAAATTCTGTTAAACAAGACAAAGTATCCTTGTGTCTCTGCACAAGTGCAAGGAAAATGTTGGAACTTCAAAATAATAATTCTTGAAAGGTAATGAAGTTATAAAATTATAGCAAGTGTAACCATACATGATTCTAGCACAGCAGAAATACTGCTAACAAACCAAATTAATCTCTGAAAATGTATCTATTTCTTATGAGAAGACAAAAACAGACATAGCCATCAGAGAAATGACAGGTGATCACTGTACACTGTGAATGAAAGCGTGTATAGAGGGCAAATAATGCATTTTTTGGTGCCTGAAGCCCCCTAAAAGAGCCTTCAGTATCTTCAGGGGCCCTCAGAAGACATTTTGTGTATTACTGATTTAACGGATGTTTACTAAATACTTCTAGAATTAAAATAAAAATCCTTCACATGTTTAGCAAACCCTCCAAGATTTTGTCTCTGTAGGTCTACCTCACCTCAAACTAGGCTACCCAGTTCCACTTCAAAGTCTCTCCTAGAAGGGACCTTACCCCCCCAGGAGCTAGGCTCACCCTGCTTGAGATAACTCTCCCTCATTTCATATTTGATTCCCCACACCCCTGCACCTATCAAAGTGACTACTTACCTTTCATCAGCTATTCAGGCTTTTTTGATTCATAGCTGTAAGTTCCAAAAGAAATGCTGTGCTCACAATTACACCTAATTTATTATTTTCAGTTACCATCTGTACTTTTCTTGTCATGGTAGATGATTATTTAACTCTTTACACACTCCAGCTTCCCTCTCTTTTCCTTCAGAGTTGTACTCTAACCATTTTCCATGAGAGCAATAATGTTTACATTATTTTAAGTAAATATTGTTCACTGCAGAGAACATATATTAAGTAATATATTAAGAATATATTATTTCATAGTTTTTGTATTTTTCCTGAGATAGCTAAAAGTGTTGTTTTTGTGTGTGTAGTACACTAAAATTATATTTGAGTATTTTAAATTACTTTATTGGATTTATCATATACTTATCACCATTATCTTTTCTAAATGTCAAAACCTATAAAAAATCTTCAAGTACTGTTTTTTCACCTCAATTATTTTACTCAAATCTGTACTGGTTAATTTTTACATAGCTGTTATCCTGGATTCTCTTCACCTATGTTGAATCAATTGCTGCCAGGAGCCTTTATTTTTAGTTTTCTTGATGAAGGAGAAATTTTGTTGGTACATATACTCTACTAACTTTCTAAAAAAGGGCATTTGGGAGGTTAAATATACTAAGTCCTTGAATGTCAGAAAATGTCTTCATTCTAGTTTGATACTTGGTAGATAGACTGTTTTGCTGAAATGGTGAGGAGAACATATTGAAGGTGTCTTCTATTGAGATGCAGACTTTCATTTAATCCTTTGTCAACCTGAATTTGACCCTTCTTCTCACCAGCTCTAGTATCCCTACATCCTGAACATCTTTGGTTTAATTTATCTTGAGAATATACCTTCTCCTTCTGTTGTAGGTATAGAAGATATCCATCACTTAGCTATATGCCATGGGAAAGGCAGCTTGCTAACTGACTATCCAGTCCATGAACTTTCAGTATTTTCCCTGTTCTAAGTCTGGTACCACAGCCCCACCCTGCTTAGTCTGGTGCCAGAAAGTTCTGACACCCTCAGAGCTCACAGTTCATGTCTCCTTGCTGCATTCCTCTGCTGGCTCATCCTTCGAGGCTCCTTGATTCTGCAAAAGCAGAAACTATTGCTCTGTCCACTTCTGTCTTCCAGTATTTACCCAAATGGTTTTGTTCTTATATCTAGGACCAGCCAACACATATCTATCTTCCTGTTCCTCAGGACTGTGTATATAGCTCATTTTTCACTGACAAGTACTCTCTGGATTTTCTTCTCTCTCTCTCTCTCCCTCCCCCTCTCTCTCTTTCAAATATATATACATACATACATACATATATGTGTGTGTGTATATATATATATATATATATATATATATACACACATTTGCTTCCCAAGCTTATAGAGACTTAGATCTCCTTGGGGTCCCATGGGTACCTCAAAATTAACTTGTGCACAATGGAGCATTTTTCTGCCATCTCCTAATCTGCTTTTTCCCCTCAATGTTTTTTGGTTTACAGTTACCTAAAATGATAATAAATATCACACCATCTTGCTCTTCAATCAGTATCCACTCAATCTCAAAACCCTATATAACTTCTTAATATCTATGAAATGTGACCATTGTCCTAACCCCATGGCCTATTGCCCTCATTGCTACTTACTGAATTCAGTTCTGATAATTTAATCAAGTGGCTTCTGAGTCTCTTAGCTGATTTTCTTGCTAAATTCTAGAAGAACTGGAAACTCTTAGCACCTTAATTTTGACAATTTTCTGAATCACTCCAAAGGCTTTAGAGAGAGCTTTGTGCAGTGGCATCGTTGAAGCTGGTATATTTCAAGCAATTCTCTTATTTATTTAGACTTAAACCTTTTATTAAGCTTAAAAATTATAAATGTCCAAAAAATAAGGCAATTGAGCACTCATAGTGTTAATGCCATTAATAACACGACCCATGTAATACCTCTAATAAAAGTGTTTTAAAATCACCTTGAGACACACTGGAAAACCTTTTCTAACTGAAAAACTATTTCCAACTACATAGTAATTTTGAGCACTTGCAAATAATACCTCTAGACAGATATACTTGGTGGTCAGTAATAGAAGGAAAAGGTGGTTCATACTGTTAGCAAAAGTTACCTTCAGTGATAAGCTCTGCAAATATGGTTATCCTTTCTGTGTGTTTGAAAAGGATTATTGAGCACATTTAGATCTTTCCAGTTTCCCATCCAGAGACATAGCCATCACTGTCAAGTAGTATTCTCTTCAAATACAAAGGAAAGTGATGTCTGTAATCATGTTTCTAAAAATTTCAGGTCATGCTTGGGTTTATTTGGCTGCACACACTCAAAGGAAACTCACTTTGATGTTTCTGTTCAAATTTCTGAGGGACATCTACTTCAATTAACCCTTTTCTAACAGTCAGTTCTTGTGGCTAATCTTAACCTTTGGTAATCAGAAAATCAAAGAACAATGGAAATGGGGAGGAAACTCATTGGGAATTTAGTTCTTATAGAATTTTATGGAACTTGCCATAGGTTGTAAAATTGGTGACAGGGTCAGGATCAAAACCCAGTCCCACTGAGTTTCAGTTTGCTGTAGCCTGGGCTTAATCTGACTCCAAGCACTGTGGAAGTTCTGAGAGAGTGGTTGGAAGAAGCTGATACTTGCCTTGATAGTCATTTTTAAAAAAATAATCCAGTTTATCAATAGATCTTTCTAGGAAACAACTATCCAAATTAGCAGGCCCAGGGTCAACTGCAAACTTTAAAAAATTCTAAACTATATCTATCCTCCCACAGAAGCTAGTCTGAGCAGGGAAGGCAGCACAACAGTTGTCTGCTGCATGGCAGATTTCAGCCTCACATTGGCACCTGATTAGCTGCAAGGATACCAAAAGCAAATACCAGATTTGATAAAAGGGCCAGATTTCTATTCTAGTTGGGATTTATTTGACTTTCAGGAGCTGGAGGCCTAACAGAAGATGTTAGATGGACCAAAGATGTTAGTTTGGTGACAACAACCAGTAATCTAGGGTCGTTGAGACCCTTTGCCACCCTGGACACAAAAAGTGTGAGAGCAGTGGGGCAGTTCCCCAATCCTGGAAACAGTCACTATTGAAAGGTGCTATTGGACAGTGACTCCAAAATCATGGTGCTGAGGAAACCTAAACTCTCAAGCTGTTGACTCCAGGCCTTATCCCTAGCCAGTCTGTGTTGGAAAAGAACAGAGAACATTGATACAACCCCAAATGCCTTCCCTTCCTCCAGCCTGCCTCCTTCCATGAAAACATGTACTTTATAAAGGTGGGTCTTCTTCTCCATGTAAACACTTGACACTCTTCTAGAAAGCAAGTAGTGCCCTTTTTAGAGAAAGTGGCAGGGTTGGAGTGGGGTAGGGTGATCCCCTCTGAAGTTAGACTACATACACAATAGCTGGCACCGTGTACTTTTTAACCAAATAATTTATTGTGTAGCTAATGATGTATAATATTCACTGTTATAATTTTAGAAAGAAACTGGCCATCTTTGACTAAGAGTTGCTTTCCCTAAGCTGGCATAGGATGAACCTTAAATCTTAAAATCCATACCTTCCACAAATTATTATGGACCCAGAGCTAGAATCTCTCTGGGGAGTGAAGTCCATAGTGTGTTATTTGCGTGTGAACTGTAGACCCGAGTATAATGTAACTTTCACAATCTAGTTATTTGGCCTAGTGGCTTTGAGTGAAAGTTTATTACGCCATTGCAGACGTGTTTATGATCGTTTTTAGCCAGTGCAGACTATAAAGGTAGTTTTCCCTTGACCCAGTCAGTTAATTTTAAAATGCCTTGGGCCAAAACTCTCTGTGGGAAACAATCTTCTAGAATCACTAGGTAAAGTCTTGGTTTACGTCTCTTTTGTATTGTGCTATTTCACTCCATAAACAATAAACGTGACTGACTTTTTCCACAAAAACAGTTCTGTCTGTCCTGATTTTTAAAGAATGTGGTACCTTGAATAAAAAGTCATCAAAATTCACTGTTTGACCTTTTGTTTGGCAGCTACATGAGCTTACTCTTTATTTGAGGATCCTCTTTGAAAAAGTATCCTCCTTGCAGGTCATTTCACTACAACCGTTTTTCTAATTCACAGATACAAAGAATTTTAGAATTCCTTACCATCTGGTGACTAGTTTCTTCTGAAATGCCTTCCACCCTTCTGTATTTTAGTGTCTTTTCTTTCAATCATGTTTAATACCTCAGCCAAATATATTGGTTTGTAAGTTATTTTTTCCAGCTTCTCTAGGCGGCATTTGTTGTATGAATATTCATTCCTTTTCCTTCTAGGTCCTTCTCCTTTGCTGATGACAGCCCCACAGTTGCTGAATTACTAGGACTATATTTTGTAAGTAGTACAAATTGTTCCTGGACTTAACGTCCCCTAAGATGTGAGACTGTCCCTATGTGAGCCTCTGAAAAGCTCCTTCTATAGCTGTTTCTATAAATTGACAAAACACCAGACATAGACACTAACCTGGTTTTAGAAATCAAATTGACAGCTGTAACCTAAAGAGGAATAATGTATGAAATCCTTTCCTTAGTTAAAAACAAATATATGTGTTCATATTTATATATAAAACAAATTGTGCATTTAATCATATTTAGTTTTTTAAGATTTAATTTATTTGTAGAACTGGGGTGTAGTCCAGGGGTGCGGGGGCTGAAAGGATTCACCAGAGACAGAGTAGGGAGCAGAACAGGCAGATCCACTGAAATGCACTGCTAAGGACAGCAGTGGGAGAGACAGGAGAGGTCTGCTGTGCTGTAAGTCGGTTAGCTTCCTGGCCAGGAATCAAACTCAGACCCTAGCAGTGTTAGAGCTGAGACTACCCTTATGCCACTGGGGAGGCTTCCACTTATTTATGAATACATAAACCATATGCCACAAATGTGACTTAAACCTCAGTAACACGTTTCTAAAATTGATCTACATTATCACTGCTTATATTTGTAAGCACAGGGTCAAGGCACAATTGTGAAAACAATCTCAGCATTGGTTTCAGAATAGCCACCTACTCTCATTTCAGAGCTGAGTGATGAACCTGAATCATGGCCAGTTGTGACCTTGTGGGAACATGACAGTTGTGGTACTTTGAGAATATGACAGAACACAAGTGGAACCTCAACCTTCCATCCTGCCCTGAACTGCCAGTCACTCAACAATTCCTTGGCTCACATTTTCAGGAAAAGTAGATATATAAAAGGAAATTCAGGAAAAGTAAATGAATAAAAGGAAATATTTAAAAGGGTACTTCATTTTTCTAGTAGTTGCTAACACGGATAAGTGGATTGGCAGCATATTAGACTTGACACCAAGCAAAATATTTCATTGTATGGTTTATACATGACAATGCTTTCAATTTATTTTTTTTAATTTCACATCGTTAAAAGAAAGACAATGTGCATATTTCCATTTTTAAAAATGGAATGTATAGATATAGAGTGTCTTCTTCATTTCTTTCATTCTAAAAATATATATTGAACTCCTGTTGTATAGTGAGTATTCAATTGGAAATGCATTTAGAACATCCTGTAAGATCGAGAGCTCATCAAATGTGAGGCAGGCCTCTCTGTGATCCACTGTCTTCCTACCCTCTAGTCGAGAGAAAAATGAGGTGATTCCAGCTATCTTACCTCAGTGTCATTTTTAGTCTCCATGACTTTTTCTTTCTACTATTTTAAATCACTGGCTTTTTAAAATGTTAAAAGTATAATATTAAGATTGGCAATGTTTCTAGTAAAGTGTTTCTAAATTCAGCTGTACAAATGTGATTCACCAGAAAGGGGAAAAATGCCAATTACCAAACAGAAGTTGTTGCTCATGTACAAACCACACTCCTAAATGTTTGTGTTTATTAAACAGAAATTCAAACATCTAATTTTAGTTTCCAGAGAAAAATAAAAGAACTTAACTTAAAAGTGGGTCAAACTTTTTAAATTATTTTTTTAAATAGCTCCATAAGAGATGGTTTTTGAACTCCAGAAGAATTAAAACAAGAGAGACAGAATTAATACTAAAATTTATAAATAAAAATCAAAGAGAGGGATGGATCAGAAATATGTCTTTCCTTTTTTCTATTTTCTTCTCACATATAATATCTGCAAAACACTGGGATTTTAAGGTAAATTCAACACTGAATAAAGACTTGGCATAGAAACCCTGCAATTAAGGAAAGAAATAGAAGTGTGGACGACTCTACCACTTTAGAAAGTAAAGACAGCAGCAGATCTGGTCTCTGAGTACTGAGGTGCTGTCTGTCCTGGGCCATTGTCCTGAAATTGCAGCTTCCATTGTCTCACAAACTCTCTGAGACAGGCAAAGTGTAAATGAGTTTTCCATTTTTGGTCTAAACCTTTCACCCTGGAAAGAGTCTTACCAGGTTTTCCTTCCCTCCTCTTTACCAACTCCTTCCAATACCTCTGGTTCAAAATGCAGGAAAGGTCTGTGTCCTTTAACATACATATGACTCAGAAACACCTTTGCCTTTTTCCAATTGGGACGACTGCTCTAGCAAACTTATTCTAGGGAAAAATTCTGTGAGCCTCCCAGAATACTATACAATTCTACATATGTTTCTACTGTGATAGAAATTGCCATTTGCCCAAGTACTTTTTATATAAATGCCCTCAAATTTCTAAGATGGTACAGTATGTTCCACCCACTTTTGTGACAGATGGAAGAGACATTTGGAGTTGTAAAATGTCTGTATGAAGAGCAGAGCCTTCTAATGTTGTCTTTTTACCTCAAAATAATACAGTTTCTTCTACCCAAGTAAGGTGCTGAAAAAAATAAATCAATTTTATGAGCTCCCAAATGCTTATAGCTTTTGTCCTTTTTTACTTAGAAACTCCCAGGCTCTCTCAATGTACGTTTGTCCTGAGGCATTTTCTGTGGTCCACTAATAATGTCTTTCTGCATTCTACTTTAGCTGAGATCTCATTTCATCTCAAATCTATCTTCAACCTTGTTATTCTTTTAACATGGCCCACATTTCTTACTATCTCAGGATGTTTGCATTTGAGTGTAGAAGATTTACCCCACTCAAAATAAGTTAAAAATGAATTAATCATCTTCCTGATTCTTTGTACCCCAAAACATCCTTGTTACTTTTCATCTCTTATATTAATATATATTCATTATACATTAATAAATGAATGCATATATATATGTATTCAAATTCAGATTCTCTCTTCTTCTGACTTTCAATATCCAGGAATGAACAAGTCTTAAAGAAGTATTCCTTGAATTTTATCTGCTTTTTCCAACATATGAAAGTTACCAACCTAATCCAGGTCACACCTGGACAATTGCAAAATTTCCAAAGAACTCTCCCAGGTCCTTAAATGCCTAGCATACCACTTTTAGATTTTGTTTTTTAAAATAAAATTTTCATCACATCACTAGGGTGCTCTAAAATATTCAATGGTTCTCCATTATGTAATAAGAAAATTCTTCATAAGCCATTGAGTGCTACCTCCTCTCCCACCAGTCTTCATGTCTAACTATACCAAGTCATGGAGAAAAGCAGAAGAGGCAATAGGAGTAAAGAGAGTGGGATCATATTCTTTATTCAGTTCCTAGCTGACATACTGGCAATGTCAAATAGTGTAGTCTCTCTAATTCCCAGATTCATTCTTTACATAGGAAGATGAGACAAAGAATAAAATTATAGTACATATAATTCCTCTTCAATCTTAAAGTCTATGATTGTAAGGTTTAGAGTTCTACTCATTATTCTCAGGATTTATTATCTATTCTACTTTAACAGTATAGAATTCATGCTTTACATTAATACATGCCACGTCCCTCACCTGGAATATCTTTCTTTTATCTTATTTCTTATTTGAATTATAGGGTCTGTCTCAATCTCTAGGTTATCTATATGAAAGCGTTCCAGATTACCACAATGCTTTCTCCATTTCCTGAACTTCACCATATTTGAAAGCACTTCTTTTTCTTTTTTAATTTTTAATATATATTTATTAATCATGGGAAAATCATACATTGTACAAATATGAAGGATTATGAAGCACTTATTTTTCTTATCATTGATTTTTTAATCCTTATCACACTATTAACACATATGACAGATAATATTCAGTATTTTCCACTGTACATAATTTATAATTGCTAATATCTCAACCACATTTTAGTGCATCCTGACCATCCCATTTCAATATTTCAGTACTGTTTGTTATTCCTATCACCTGTATAGAACCCAAATGATTATTTCATAAATCTCCTGGGCACTAAGTTTGCTTGTTTTCATTCCCAACAAATTTGACCACATTTATTTTTTGTCTCATCAGCTATTAATTGCATTGCTTCTGTTTCCTTCTTTTTTAGATGGACTTGAATTCTCGATAGGCAGCACGTGTCACATCACTAGTGACT
This sequence comes from Galemys pyrenaicus, assembly GCA_019455555.1. Taxonomy (NCBI): domain Eukaryota; kingdom Metazoa; phylum Chordata; class Mammalia; order Eulipotyphla; family Talpidae; genus Galemys; species Galemys pyrenaicus. The sequence goes on along the minus strand of JAGFMF010011858.1, from coordinate 618,968 downwards.
GCTGGAGTTTTGTATTAGAAGGATTCTGAAGTATGCACTCAGGGGAACAACAAAGATGGTCACCTACATTAGCAATTTATTCTCTGATGTGGAGATACGAAGTGGCACACCCTAACTGCTATCCCCATATGGGGTCATATGGCCTTCTGTGTTGTATGTCCTCAGATATACATTGTCAAGAAAACAGTGATAGGTTTTAAGTATGGCAGAGGCATGCCCAAGTGTTGTATGTCTCCCTTTTAGAGAATGGTTGAAGGCCTGAAGAGTAGGATAAAGTAGAAATGACATTGAAGTTGCAGTAATAAAAGTCTGCTGTGGTTAGAGATCTTTGGTTTCCTTGACTATAAAATGGGGATTTCGTGAACAGTCCTAGTTCTAGACTTCCTGTGGGGTTACTGAGTGTCATTTCCAATAACACTTGTGGAACCACTATATAATCAATGATGTAAAAATAGTAGACATTCCTATTTTTGTCCCTTTTGTTATAGAAATATGTCAATAGAAAACAAGGGGAAATATTAAAATCTTATAATCTTAATAAAGCAATACTGACATATTGTTGCCTTTTCTCCACTTTGCTTTTTCATATATCTTTTTACAAGCTGTAGCAATCATATTAAATGTATTTTACCCAGGTTTTTAAAAACATTATATCATAGTTAGTATCTGTATTTTCACACAATTTTAAAATAAAAACCACCATTTAATGATTATATTGAATAATCATTCAGTGGCTATGCCATAGATCTCTAAATAGTCCCTGCTGTTATTGTTACAACTGCAAATGTACCTCTTCTATATTTTTTCTTACTGTGAAATTAACCTGTTTTTTCATACAAATGCATTGATTACAGATGCGCACCTTCATTCATACATTCTGCATACATTATTGACTACATATTTCTAAAGAGGGAGTTAGATTCTAAATATATAGTGATGTACAGAAAAGTATGGTTCCCTGTTTCTATAAAAATATATACTTTTATGGACATATATTTAAAATGTAGACACAAATAATTGTGTAATTACAAATGTGATAATGTTCTCAGTGAAAAACCAGGAGAAAAGACTTTTGGAGAACTGGAGAGGGTAACCATTTTAAGTTACTTGGTACTCTCTGAGAATATGGAATTTTTATGGACTAAAAGAAGGCAGAATAATGAAAACCTGAGAGGATATAATTCCAGACAAAGAGTTGTATGTGTCAAGGAGAGAGTGGGGACATGCTTAGAGAGTTTAAGGAAGGAAGCAAGGGGAAATCAGTGTGTCTGCGGCTTCATGCACAAGGAGGGAAATAACCCAAATTGAAGCAGGGATCAGCTCACATATTGTATTGAGCATCGTGTTGTCATAGAATGTGGATCTTAAAAGCACCAAGACAATTCGATGCCTTTTAAGGCAGAGACATGCCAGCTTTGTCTGGCTACTTTTTAGAAAGTGGTTGGAGACCTGGAGGGTGAAGGAAAGCAGAACAATTAAATTGATTGTGGATGTCCAGACAAGAGGAAATGGTGGCTTTCTCTAGGAAACTGGAAATAGAGATAAAAAGGATAGATGAAGCAAAATATACTTTGGAGGCACAACTGGTAGAACTTGTATTCAATAGGAAGTCAGGGCAAAGGAAAGGGTGAATTCAGGAATGACTCATTAACTGCAGTGGCTTGGTAATGTGTTCACTTGCTAGAGGAAGTTTGGTTCTCAGAATTCCCTTTTCTGTGAGAGCTGGAGAACAGAAAGGGAGTTAGAGCCATTTTATGGCTCATGGGTATTATAGCCAGTCTACAGACTCCATCCTTTGGAACGAGGTCGGGGCTGGGCCCACATCTGTTTATCCTTCTTCTAGGTCTGCCTTCTGTTTTGAGACTCTCAGACCATGTACATAACAGTATGATGAAGGGCCCTGTCTTTTTCAGACCGCCCACACCACTAAAGCCATAGGTAACAACAAATGATAAAGGTTTTAAAGGTTTCTAGTTTTTGCCTGTGGATTCCAGCTTATGATTGATATTCCTGTCTGCCTGTGTCTGTTCTAACATCAGATACAAAGACGTCAGCATTAGAGCGCTTAACCACTCTTACAGTAATTGTGTGTATATTTTAATGGTTCTTGTAGGTGTATAGCTTGAACTCTGATAAATATACATAATGCATTTTTTTTAATTTTAAGCATTTTTTTTTTTTTGGTTTCTGAAATGTTTTAGGGTGTTGAGGGCAACAAATGCCATTTTGTTTATAGAAAAACATTCTGTTACAGGAATGATTTAAAGATTTTAAGAGCAAAGTGGGCTCTTACTAGAGGTAGAATATGGAAGGTTCATGTGTCTATCATACTCCTTGAAGTTCAGAAAACTTAATGACACTGCTGTGATAGGAAAATCTGTGCAAAGTGATATAAAGAAAAGTGAAAAGCAGGGAGAAGAAGGAAAAAAGGATGAGAGGAAGGAAGGGGGTTAAGAAGAATAAAATATTTTTAAAACAATAATTTAATAAATAATTTTAAAATACAGCAAGGGGAAGAGTTATTTTATGTTTTTCTTTTTTAGGAGGAAAGAAAGTCATGTAGAGATTTCAAATAGAATATACTTTTAATTACTACTACAGTTTAGCCCTGTTAATTCACAGGCAGACATTGTTGCATCTAGAAGAGAAACAGATGATTAAAGAAAACAGCATTTCACTAAAATATCATTTCAGTGAATAGGTGTCAAGTTTCAAAGCCTTTAAAAGGCAACATTGATGGGAAAATAAACCCAGATTTTAGTCATGTGATCTTTCTATCATGAACCTGTGAATTCTTTAGACAATGTATTAGGAAAATGAATGCAGCACAGGTTAGAAGCAGACCAGAGTTAAATTCATTTCCATTGTTATTTCAGCAAATACATGCATGCATCATGTCTATTCTTAAATGCGATGGTACAATGTTCATATTTTACAGTCACAGGAGGACAGGAAGCATGTCTACACATACTAATTGCAATATGAGAATGGGCATGATAAAAGTCTTTGGATTGTCAAATGGTCAAATAAATTGTTCCTCAGTTCTAAAATAGGTATAGTATTTAAGACTTTTTAATACCTTAACGGTTTATCAGCTGAATGATATTTTAACATTTTTATTACATACAGACTAATAGATTAAATATGAACCAGAGAATAGTATGTAATCCTAACTTTAATTCATTATTACTTTAGCTCATTAGTTCATCATTATTTAGTTCATTATCTCAATATTTTTTGAGAACTTATGCATTCTAAGTACTGCACTAGAGACTAAGAGGTCTAGGATGAATAAATTTGCTACTGGACCTCAATAGCTTATAGATTAGTGTTAGCTAAGTAAACCATTCCCTGACTAATCTTAAATTCTCTACTCATCTCCCTAAGTCTAATTAACCTGTCCTCATTTTCTCACTAGAATTTTGAAAAATAAATACGATTTAATACTGGTTATCAAGGCTCCCGTGGAAACTGAAGTAGTCATCCTATATGCAGATCATACAGAATGCTCCCCTCAAAGGTAGGGGTGACCTGCTTAGTCTCTTCAATGAAGCGGACCCAGTGATTTCCTGGAGCTGACTTGTACACTCTTTTGTATCAACACAGTTTGGTCAGCTGATTGTTGGAAATAGCCATGATTAGCAACTTAATTATATATTATAAGAAAGAAAATTAAAACAAAGATAGTAGATATTCAAAAGCATCACTTCTTAATTATTTCACTATATTTTAAATATCATGCATGTTCTTGAGTGTTTTCCTGTCTATTTTTTTTTAATATGGTAAAAATACTAGATAATGGTCTTCCTTTCCTCCCAGTTCCATGCTCTTAGTGTTGGGAACATAGTTGGTAAATTAGTCACAGTGATACTCTTTATACCATATATGTTTTCAAACACTTCAGATCAGTCACTATACCTCCCAAAGATCTAAACAATGAACATATTCTAGAGTATGCTTGTGTGGGACTGTTAAGTGTCATTTCTAGGAAGGACCTTCCTGGCCAGTGTGCTTTCTATTCTTACTGAGTTGATCTTGGACATGTGCATTGAGATAGTTTCTATCATCCTGTGTCAATCATTCACTATGATGAGTAGAGCCTGTATCCCCTCCCCTACAATCAGACCCTCACTAGACTCATGTCATAAAAAATAAATAATTTTCTTTAAATGTATTTTATGGTTTCAGGTCTTACATCCAATTCTTTTGTCCATTTGAGTTTATTTTTTGTATAAGGTAATAGACAGTAATCTAGCTTCATTCTTTTGCATATGGCTTTCAGTTTTCCACAAACCATTTATTGAAGAAGTCTCCTTCCATTTCTTTGTGTCTTCTTTTATTTCTTTTAACAATTTCTTTGTACCGTCCTTTTTGCTTTTTAGTTACCATAACCTATCTTGACTGATAAAGTATTTCCAAAATTTCACAGAAAAGTGAAATTATAACAGCATAACACTTATTGCTGTGCCAACAAAGGGTTGTACTCCCTCTGCTTATCTTCATATTTGTTGACAATTGTCATGTACAAGGAGAACATTTTTGCTAAACTAGTAATTTTATCTTAAAATTCTCTATTTCTTAAAGTTTAGCACACTGGGTTGATCTTTCAAGTGGTCTCCTCTTATCTATTGTTCTACCTGTAATAACCTCTTTTCCCTGATTATTTTTCAAACTTAATAAAGAAACTTTAGGTGTGTTTATCTTCTTATTTGTTAGTTACTCTTATAAGAAAATCTTATCTATAAGGCTCTTGATTAAGATAGACAATCATCACCATGGGAAAAGAAAAGAAAATCTAAATACCAACATGACCATAGCCCATGTTGAAATATGAGGACTGAAAAAATTAAGACAGTGAGAAATAGAGATGAGATAGAGGATGGTGGAGGGGGTGAGAGAGAGAGGGAGGGAGGGTAGCTTTTTAAAGAAGTTAGGAGTAGTCGTAATTCAGAGTAGCTCAGAGTTGTAGCAGAGACACAGTAAATAAAGATTTATCATATTAGATTTTCTGCTTTAGAAAAAATGTTTTGTTTTTTGCTTAAACACAAACATAAGTCATTTTCAAACCAAAGGGATCTTCTGTGGGGAGGGCAGGGTAGAGACTGGGATGAAGGCTGAAAGAGCACAAGAGACTGAGGTGACGGTATATGGGTGAAATGGTGGTGGGAATTCCCTGGGGACTACAAATGATGCCAAATATAATTAAATAAATCTAGTTACTTAAAAAAAAAATCACAACAGAGACTACGGAATGGAGAAGAAAAGAGAAACAAAAGTAAGTCATTTTAGTTAATATTGAACTAACATACTTTCAAGATCTGGAATTCATTAATGTAGACTTAAAGTAGTTTTAATATAAAGTGCCAAGAATACGTCTTCTTTGTAGTAACAGTGTTCAAACACACAGTCTGAGAAGCATGCAACCAGGATACCAAGATGGGGAAAATACAAGAGTCCCAACAGCATACGTTCCAGAACACAGAGCTGGAGCTAGAAGCCTATTTAAATGTCTTTTCTCCACTGAATATAGAAAAGATTAGGCCTACCTGAATGTGCAGGAGAAATTGGCTTTGCTGCCTATAGTATAATTCACTGTTGGAACATTGTTGCACTGATTTTTCATAACTAATTGGTGAGTGAAAGTAATTGTGTAATTTATTCAGGAAAATGTATTCTAAAGTTAAATTTGATTAATAAACTTATCATCATTATATACATAAATAAAAGTCAAAATGAAATTTTTTAGAAAAAAATCTAGCGCCTGACTTGGCACCAACAGAGATTGAACCCAATCTTTTAAATATGATCTTGACAAGCCTTCTGCATTGTGCAACGCATTTTTCATTGTTGAGCCCTGCTTCTCTTCCCATAGGAAACTTACCAACTTATTCACATCTGCATTCTTCCTCAAATGCTCAAATCTCCTCTATTTCAACTTAATTTTCTATTGGCACTGAGTCCTACCAGCAATATTATCTTCATTTGTGGAATCAAGTTTTGCAAGAAGAATAGATTCATCTGGTGTTTTCTCATTCTAACTGGATTCAAGTAGTCAGTCACTGAGTTCCCAAAGTAACTGAAAGAATGGTCTGCAGTTGTGGTTCCCTAAGTGCAGTGACTCACAAGTTCTTGTGTCCAAAGTCCAGTCAACCCTATACACATCAAGTACTATCTACCTATTGAAAAAAAATGACATCCCATGCAGACATACTGTGTTTCATATGTATGCTACTATCTGATTAATTCAAAATTTATTCTAAATTATTCCTGAATGTGAACTAACCTTTTAGCATTTAGTCGCTCAAAAGTAAGAGTAACTTCCATAATACAGAATTGTTCCATTTTAAAATAGTACCATTTTCTTTTAATACGTTTTATCTATTTTGTTTATTTTTTAAAACCAATATATCTTAACATAGTTCCTTAGAATGCTTAGTAATTAATTTTCGGTATATGCCATCATTTTTTCCTGCCTCTGATTATTTTTCAAACCATTTTCCATTTACCAGAATTAAGTGAAATTCTGTCATCCACCGATACTTTTTTTTTATTTTGGCAAGGTCATATGAACTTATATCTTTCTATGCTTTATGAAAATTTTATATCGATCTCTGCCAGGGAAAATACATAAACAAATAATCTCAAGTTACCATTTCTAATCAGCAGTCTCTTTTTAAAATTTTACATCAATGCTTTCCATTATGCTTGGAAAGAATCAGAATGACTGGTTAAGAGCAAAAGCCTCAGGGTGAATCAGGAGCTCTGACTCCACTGTGGGCTCTGCTACTGTCCAGCAAGATGGCTGTGACTGACAATGATGGCTCCTGCTGTCTGGTCTCTAGACCTCCAATTCCGTGTTGCTGCACTCTGCATGAATAAGCTGGGTAGGCCTCCTTCCTACTTGAAATAGCATCAAATTGGAGAATGGGAAGAGCAAGAGACTACGTTCTAAAGAACAAAGGCCTGAGTTGAGCAGAGAGGCAGGAAGCTAGGTGGGATAAAGGAAAGGAGCTCCAATGGGGCCAGAATTTGAAATTAGAGCATAAATCTAGAAAAGCTAGTGTCAAGATCCAAGGAATACATCAGCATGGTCCCGAGCATGAAAACAAAATTGACTTGGCAGGAATGATCTCAACACAAGGAACAATATGGGAAAGAAAGGCCAAGTAGTAGGTGGTTGTATAATTAAAACAGGAAATAACTGAAGCCTGGATATGCATACTGGCAGGGGGAAGAGCAAAAAAGGGATTATATGTTTTACTTAGAGGGATAGGGAGGAATACAATCATATGCCTTAATTATTTTTCACTAAAGCAAACTGAAATGTTTCTAATAAAGAGGAATTCTAAAATAGTTCAGTCAGAGATAAGGCCAGGGGGTTGAAAAATAGGAGTCCTGAATGAATGCAGATAAATCTGGAAAAAAAAAAAAAACTGAAAAGACCAAACAGAATAAACAGGAACTCAACTGGCTGGCTTTCTTCCTTGTGCGTCCAGATAAGGAGCTTTGTTGGTGGGAAAGCAACGAAGCCTTAATTGCCTATTAACTGGCTCTTCTGTTTATATCCTTTCTCCACTCTGTCGCCTATCCCCTGACTTGGCCACTGCCACCTATGTTAAATGGGTTCTGATCAGCTAAAAATCACACAGTAATTTAAGCTGGAAATTTTAGTTAAATCCAGTCAATTCCCCAACATCTTTTCAAAAGGATGAAGGTTTTAATCAGTACAATACAAGCCATGGGGAATATGGGAGCGATCAGGTCAGAATGTGGGTCAGAGAAACTATAGAGGAAGTGCTAATGGGATAAGGACGCCTGAGCTTTTTATCTTATTAGTGCTTCCCATGTCAAATTAGCAAAATGGTTCAGGCACTAAAGTGTTGAGATAAATGTTCATATGGTGTGTGTTCCCCAGAAGAATTCTCCGTGAGCCTCTTCTAAGGAGATTCAACTTTTCTTCTCTTTTCTTTTTTATCTTCAAAGGTAAGCATGATTATGTAAGCCAGACACATCAACATTGTATACCAGTGACCTCTGTGGAAACACAGCTTAATCAGCCTGCCACGCCATTACAAAATTCCAGGGGACACCATTCACAAAGAAGATGATGTGAAAGATGTGCCCCGGAATTGTGCAATGCGATGACTCTATTCAGGCAAATTTCCTTGTTGTGATGATAAAGTAAGAAATAAACATATATATGTATGTCCATATACATCCATACATTAGTATATATGTATATATATATTCCAAAAGCTGCACCTTGAAAATAGATTCATTACTAAGAGCAGAGACATCTATTTCAATAAGAGTGCATATCATTTTTATTAACTATTTTTCATTTATTGATGTTTCCTCTTTCTTATCTTTTTTATATATAAATGCCATTACCCTTTCTAGTCCTGTGTTTTGCTTTACGTGGATAAACAGTTAACATTCATTTTTAAAATCCACCTATTCCGGGCCTCCTTGGTGACCAAGGGGTTAAGTCTCAGCTAAAAGTTCGATCCCCAGCCAGGGAGCTGACCCATATTTGGTACAGCAGACCTCTGCCATCTTGCCCACTGTTCCCCTTAACAGCGTATTTCAGTAGATCTGCCAGTTCTGCTCCCACTCTGTCTCTGGTGAATCCTTTCGTTCCTCCTTCCCCACCTTAGGCCTACACTCCAGTTGTTCTATGCAAAAATGAAATAAATAAAATCTTGAAAAATTTAAAAATAAAGTAAAGTCTACCTATTCACAGGTAGTGGTTGTGGCATGATAACATATACTTGAAGGGGTGTGACCCTACACCTCTGGATCACCTACACTGTTTTAAACCATTTGTTACCTTGATAAAAACAAATAGAATAAACTAAAGAAATCCACTCATTCACTAAATATGTATTAACAACTTTTCCTATGTCAGCCACACTGGTTTCTCAGCTAAATGACATAAAACAGCACTTGTAACAGTGTTAGTTGTGAATATTACTATTATTATTATTTATTCAACATACAAAGCTCCTTTTTGCCCCGAGGCCTGCTTTCCGACACTGTTTCCCTCTGTTTTAGAATGTTTCTCCCTCTCTCTTCACCTTTACCTCCCTAACTGGTTTCTTACCTTTCAAAGCTCAGCTTTTAAAATAATTCCCTGTTTTATTTAAAGCAATATCTCCCCCACCTCTTTCTTTTTTATGTCAGTCCCACATAGGTTTCCCACATAGCACATATCTCTGTCAGGATCTTATTTGTTTATTTACTAATTTACTGCCTGGCCCACCTGGATGGGTAATCTACAAGTGGGAAAGTGGGTACATATTTTAGGACCTCTAACAATCTTTTGTTAAAAGAATGCATGAATAACTGATTGACTACAGTACTCATTTGACTCAGTTTTTTTCTTTTTTTTCTGTGTTCGTGAGTCAGTTTGTGAAACTGATTTAGGTGGAATACAGCTGTTAATATGTTCACTGATTTCTTGTCAAATTTGGGAGAGATTTGCATTCCAGAGAAACAGTTGGTATGTCAGTAGCGATGTTCTAGTTCTGCATGGGAGAGGTACCCTCATAAGACTGACACAAGCTCCTCACAATATCATAGCAAGCACCCCAAAGCTTAAAGTCAAAAGACTACAGTCAAATAAAAATTTGATAAATGGACAATGAGTGTAGTTATCTAAAAAAAGATGTGGGCAGTTAGTTTTTATGTGAACATATACCTAATCCAATCATACAAGTACAATTTGTGGAATTTATAATATAAGTGTACATGTTTTAAATTTTTAAGAAGGAATGGTTTTTATCATGTTTTAGCTACCAAGAATCATTAAACTAGACACGAGCCCATGCAATAAATAAGTCTGTGATGTTCATGAAATCTATGAAATATGCACAGCATTGCGTTGCTGCCACTGTTTTAAAATGTTACCACTGATTATGTTTAGACCATTTGGACTACAAAGCAAGTCAGCAAATTACTACTAAACAGTGAATATATAATGCCTGGGACATGCTACAGTTGTTGGGTTTTTTCCTTGTTCGTTACTAAATCTTTATGGCATGTGAATCATTGATAGAATTCTCTACAAGCAACATATTTCAAGTGAAAAGGTAAAGTAACCATTGTTAGGAAGGACACAGTAAAATTTCCCAGTTTAATCAAAGCTGTTTAGTCATAGGGAAAAGAAATTCACTTAAAATAACTCAAGTAAATAATTTATTGGACAGTCCAAGTGTACCCAGACAAATAAGTTGTGACCAAGTCTTTTGGGAACTAGATTTATCAGGGACTAAGGTATCTATTCTCTCTCCACTTCCCCTTATCTCTTGAGTGGGCTGTGTGGTCTGTGTTCTCTGGATGCACCTTCCCTATTGTTTGTACTTCTCTCTAGAGAATGGAAGTGGGACTCCATTGCTGATAGTGGTTGCCCCATATCTCACTTGATATAACCTTTCATTTTGCATTGTCTCCCACCCCCATAGTTGTCTGAATGTGTAATTTACTGAAAGCAACTAATTAGTTGCGGGCACACGAATGAATTGGGTCCCCTGGGTTGGATGTTCAACTCTGACAATCTATAGTGGCAATGATGGCAAAGTCACATGGTGGACACAAGGTTGTGTAATCTGGCCCCTTAGCAGGGAAATGTAGCATAACTGATTGCCTCAGAAGGCTGTGTGGGTAGTCATACACTTCAAAATCAATTTTTATGTTTGTCAGCACACACACACATACACACACAAACCTAAAACGAAGAACAGAAAATTTGAAGTGGCTCTTTAAAAAATATAATGATTTTGTGAAAAGGTATCTTCTTCATATACTTGTAATCTAAATTCACACTATTTCATTTATATAAAACTACTTTCACCATTTGACATGGTATTCTTTGACTTTATGAAGAGCAGTAATTTTATTTTAAATAATCATCCCTGTTTTAATTTTTCCTCCCCTTTGTATATGTGTATGCATTTCAGGCTAATACGATGAACGTCATTCTATTCTGCTCTCTCCTTTCCAGCTTTCACAAGGTCTATGTCTCCTCGGGCATGATTTCCCTGACTTAAGTTTCACAGGATAACTAAGAGTCATTCCTGCCTTGATTATCCTTGGTCTACAGTAAATATCTTTCTTTCTCTTTTTTCTCTCTTCTGCCTTTTCCTTTTATCTTCCCCAAAACCCATTATTATTTTCTCTAGACAACAATTCTCAGTTTCTTTTGTAGTTACACAACTGTTGTGAATATTAATGGTATCCTTCAAGGGATATTATTTATAGTAGGAAATATGGGTCTTTGATCAGTGTTTTCTCTTAAAAACCTCATGCATTGTGGGTAGATTGTATTTCTCTTATCTTAGGTTGGGCATTTCATTGCTCATTTCCATCTTTCCTTCTGTTACAGAGTTGGAGGCCACTGGAGACTTTTAAGTTGCTCTTTTTAAATAGTCTTTCTCCCCTTTATTATTATATGATCTGTCTAATGCAGGCCCTGTTTATGGTGATGTCTACCCTTGTTGGAAATCCTTTTGCTACACTCCCTAAAGGAAGTAAGTGATTCAGGGGGGAGTGTGTAATTTGTTTTGTACCGTGCAATTCCTGCCATGCCTATATGTATTTAGACCACAGGCAAACCAATAAAGTTGTCATAGAAACAAAGCATTTCATGAATAAATCAATCCATAACAAACTTGTAAACTTCAAACAACCTAGTGTGCCTTAACAACACATCCGTTACATACACAAAATAATCATATTTGTAATGAGCAATGCACAATATTATTCTTTCCCATATATTTGGTCCTATTTGCCATCTTAATAAATATCCCTTAATGTATTTTATGCAGCCTGTGGATTCCTACTGAGCTGGAATGAAATAAGTAATTCCAGCTGGCATGCTAATTCTGGAAAAGCAGACTTTAAAATATGTAGCTCCTGGTGAACTCTGGTTCAAGTAGTATATTTGGAATAGCTACTCAGAAGACTGGAGTGGACTGAAACCCAGCTAAGCAAAAGTTCCCTCATTTTGATCACCTCCAGTTTCTTTTTCACTTTTCTTGTTTGACTCTTATTTCCCTGTTCTGCATATTGTGGTTGATTGGCGGGAGTGGGCAGCAATAGGGAACCATTTGAAAGGTGTCACAGTGATTTGAAAAGGATGAAAGTTCTCTGCCAGAAACTATCACAGCTGGATTGAAGAAAAGGAACACTTTGAGGAGGAAAAGAATATGTATAAAACTTAAATTCCTTTGCAGATGGTAAAATGACAAGGAAAAAGCAGGCATAGTAAAGGAGGACCAGGTAGTACAAATCTCTGGAGCTAACTTTGGCTTTCCAGATATGAGAACTTTTCTTATTTTCATTTGGAGTGAAATTCCTTCTGTGGCTACATTAAGTGTGGTCCTGCCTAATTGACTGGGCAAACTAGATCACTATGCAGTTTCTGCCTCATTCCCTGGAGTTTAGTGAAGACTTTTGCCCATACCTTCCTTGTTACCTCTCAGCCTGCTTAGACTTCCAATTACCTGTAAACAGAGGCACCCCCATGCCTATTTTGGGATGTAGGTGTGAATTTAATTTTTCAATAATTGTTTTCCATGTTACTATGCTATTTCTCCCCTCATGACACCTGGCGAGATTCCATAACTTTTCAGCCACTGTTACTAAATTTTCATCCAATCTATTTTAATAATCTTACTCCTATATTTAATTCAAAACTCTCCCTTAAACCACTGAAGTGAGGAGGGTAGCATTAGTCAGCCAGAGCTATATGTAGACCCCTGGACATCTGTTTTCCTTAAACTCTATGGGGCTTGGGGCTGGAGGAGCATGGAAAGCAAGACTGAGATCTTCTTAAGCCACTGGGCAGACTCTTCCTACTCATTCTTCTGATGGCCTCTGTCAGTGATGACTTTGCACTTGGTTGTGTGGTTTCCTTAGAGCGTCAGTGCCCATCAATCACTGACGACACCTGCATAAATGGGATGCGAGATTTTGCCAGCTGAATGGTATCCCTCCAAAATTCATGTTCACCGGAAGCTTTGGATGTGACTTTATTTGAAAATGCGGTCTTTGTGCACCTGAATAACGTCACACTGGATTAAGTCAATGACTGGTAACTTTATGACAAGGGGAAATTTGGTTACAAAGATATAGGAGAAGAAAATGTTATGTCCAAATGGAAGCAGATTGGAGTGATCCATTTACAAGCCTGGGAAACCCATGGACTTTTGGCAATCACTGGAAGCTAAAAGGCAAGGAGGATTCAGCCCCTTCAGAGGGGAGCATGTACCCTCAACAACCTAACAGACATCCCTCTCGGTGTGTTCCAAACTGAAGTTATTCTTTTTCCCCAAATCCACTCTTCTGTGTGTATCACTTCGGACCTGACCTCCCCACCCTCTGAGACTCCAGCCTTCCACTTGGAAGTCATCGTCTCTTTTCTCACATCATACCCCCCTCCCCATCACTAATTCTTTATTTCCTCCAGGATGAAATGCAGGTTCTTTAGGTTAATTATGCCTTCCTAGTTTGCCTTCTGATTAGCTCATAACTTCACCTGCAACCACCAATGCAAAGGAGACTTTCCATCTTGAGCCTAACTCCCTGTAGTTCTTACCCACCCAAGCTAAGAGAACGATCTCCTCTCTGCAGCTTCCCTGATCCAGTGTAAGGTAATCACTGAGGCTTTCTGCTCTGTCTCATAAACATTGAAGTCATGAGGGCAGACACTTGGCTTTATTTCCTAATGCTGAGCTGAAAGCTTCCAGCATTCAGCTGGAGAAAAGGAGAAATGTGTGTCATGAATGGAAGTAAAGCAAACAAAATATAAATTTCAAGAAAAAGCTGGTATAGCTCAAAAAAACCAGGGTGCTCTGTCACACTGGGTGTAGTGAGGCAACCAGGTATGGGGTGCCTGGGGGAACAGGAGGCATGCACGGGCACAGGCACAGGCTGGTGGGGTAGCTGTGAGGCAATCAGACAACTAAGCCTCCCAGCCTTCCATAAGGTCAGAGAAATCAGGTCTTTCCACCCTCCCACCACTGGTATAATAATGGATACCTGCGGTGCTGTGCGCATGCCTAGGAGGGCATGAGCAAGTGGACACACCTGAGTTTAGACATGGGTTTATATGGGCAGCATCATGAGGATGCCAGTACCAACCAGCAGCAGCAAGACCAGCAAGCAACAGCAGCAGCAGCAGCAGTAGCAAAGCAGCAAAACAGCCAAGAGGGTGAGATGCTCCAGGGATGGGAGGCCTGCCAGCCTCCCAGCCCCCAGACACCCATGCCTGCCATGTACCTGGTCACCTCTGACAATAAAAAGCATAAAAGTCACCAAGGGCTCCAAGACCCCCATCTGCTAGAACCATCCCAAACCTTGCTCCTGTGCCACCTTTCCTGCCGCTACACCATCCCACCCATGCTCCAGGTGTCCACAATCAGGCATGCATGCCCATGCCCACACTCCCAAGTGCCTTCTGCATCAACACCATCGAGGCCACAGGTGACAGCCACAGATGCTATTGGCATAAAAAGCCTGATTCACTTACCCTACAATGGATTATTTCAAACCCCTTGGAATTTCAGTTTTCTACTAATAATAAAGGGATTCATTTGTAGGAGGTATGTAACACATACACGCTAAGTAGTAACATACACAGATGGTTTGCAATATATAAGGTCTATGCTAAGCACTTAACCTGCATCTCTCATTTAACCTACACAAGATCCTCATGAGAAATAAGTTTCCTTTTTATTAATGAAGTAAATGGGGCTCTGGGACATTAATTTTCCAAAGTCACACTCTTCCATAAGTGGTAGAAATGGGAGTTGAACTCAGGGATGTCTCAAATTTGAGATTATGATTTTAACAGCTAAGCTTTGCCCTTTGTTTCCCCAGGTTTTGATCTTCATGGAATATTCTACAGATGAAAAACTACAGCTTTTCCCTTATTGGCACACCATCAATCTAAAGTCGGTAAGATATCTTAAGGAATATTCTGCCTAAGTTTCATAGCTCAGCAACTTATTTAATCTTTGCATCATGGAGAAGCAGGGTAAACATTTTTTAGGGTACTAAGGAGAAACTTTTAAACAAATATGATATCTATTTCTTTAACTGAATAGGAATTGTTTTACTGCCTTGACAATTCCATGAAATAATGAAAAATGTTTATTTCCTTTTCTTTATCATTCTCTGGAAAGAAAAGTTTCAAGGAATTTTAACTATGCCTTGCATGGAATGCCTTGTAATTTATAAAAATATACTTAATTTCATGTGAATAAGAAATTCATTTTGAGGTATATTTTATGTAATATATATTATTGTATTAGTAGTAATTCATCTGAGCAGTGTAGGTAGAGGCCTGAAAAGCACAGGTAGAGAGCAGCCAGCTAACCTCAGGCAGGGGGTGTGAGTCACCAGGTCTGAATAGTCATAGTGCTGTTGGCATCTGGTCTCTGAGTGGCCACTCAGTGGCTGACTAAGAACCACCAAGCACACCTGGCCTATTTTTTTTTTTTTCACACATCAGGGTCTTTTATTTTTTTTTCCTTTTTTTTTCTTTTATTAAAATATTTTAAAATTTACATATACTTGCCATTAATTGTAATCCCCATGTATTCCCCATCACCATCT
>JAGFMF010011858.1:569228-603007 GCA_019455555.1 Galemys pyrenaicus | reverse complement strand
TTGCATTCCCACCAGCAGTGTAAGAGAGTTCCTTTTTCTCCACATCCTCGCCAACACTTGTTGTTGCTACTTTTTTTGATATGTGCCATTCTCACTGGACACACCTGGCCTATTTAATCCTCAGGGAAGCCAAGGGCTGAGTATGAAAGTACTTGCTCTGCTTCTGGCCGTCTTGGATTTAGATTTCAAAGAGTTTTACTTAGACATTAACCTTGTAAAATTTTCTGGGTCAAAAGCAAAATCCATATGGAATTCTTAACCTAAGTGCATATGTGCTTTTCTGTGTGTGTCAGTAGAATATCCATAGGATTCAACAAATTTTCAAAGTGGTTGATGAACCAAGAGTGGCTAGGAATTTTTCACTTAGAACTATCTTGGGAATTTGTATCAATTCCTGGAGCTCAAGAAGTCAGTGCAAATAAGAATCCCGCTTCCCCCAGAAGGTACTGAAAGCTCAGTTAACTTTAAAAGCTTTTTGAAGCATTTCTAGGTTTTGTAGAACTTCCGTTATTGTACTTTTACTTCTCTAGATTCATTTTGGATGAAAATGGTAGCTTTTGATTCCTTAATGAGGCTGCAGGTTTTGAGCACTACAAAATAGGCATTTGAGAATATGGAAAGTCAAGCTGTTCAATAAAGTTTTCCCTTCTTGAAATTCCATATACTATTTTTCCCACTTGAGCTATAAACCCTAAGTGAGAGACAATTTACAGATGAAGAAGGAGAGTAAATATTTACCTATCATTCATCTCTTTTAATGAGAGGAAATGATTCATTTTCTACATCTAAGGCATAATTTTTAGTTTGGTCTTTGTAGTCAGAGAGACTCACATTCATATTTTGTGTCCTCTAGATGCTGGCATGTTGAACTGGGAGATAATGACAGTGGAGATAATAATATCTAGTTCTCAGAATTGCTGTGACAATTAATGATTTGGAACTCTACCGTGGATGATTTTTTTTGGGTTCCAAGCATTGTAACTAACAGCTTTGATTGAAATATCTTTAATCCTTGAACCCACATCACCAGTAAGGATTATTAAGACTCATATAGGTGAATTTATGGCTCACAGCCCTAAACCAGGCAAGGCACAGAGCTAAAATATACTTCACCTTGTATATTACCTTAAAGACAGCACATTCTTAGCAGATATTTGCCCCTCTTCCTCTCATCAGATTCCTGGAGAGATAGAGGCCTGTGCTACAGGGTTTGACTTTCTTGCTCTTTTTCTTGGCTCCACCCAATCAGCAGCTAAGCTGCTCCTTGGGGGACCAAACCCCATCACTTCCCCTCTTCCCAGCCCTCTTACTGTGGATAACTTACTGAGCGGCAAATGTGGACATTATCTGGTAATTAGACTTATTAATTTTATAGGAAATTCTTTAATTTTCTTTGGGGCCATGTTCTTGAAATGCATTATCTCCCTTTTATGACTTCACTTGCCTCGGTGTCAGTAGAGATTAAAGGTAACATGCCCTGCTGGGAACAAATACAATTTTCCAGAAGCTGCATTTTGTTTTCCTTAATAATTAACAATTGCTGCTGACTAACCCTTGCAGCATAAAATGCCCACCTTTTCACAAAGGAGTGGGCATTGGTTTGAGGAACTCACAGGGGATATCAGAAAAAGAAGTGTGATTAAAGCATTAAAGATTTAAAGGTTGACATTAGGATGAAAGGTGGAATTACAGTAAATATAACGCTGTTTAACATTAAATGGAATGTGTTGTACTTGAAACAATTGTTCATTTCAACATTAATTATTAAGGGACCCTGACAACTCATTTTTAATTCGCAACTAAAGACACAATTTCTTAAGATATAAATACAACAAAGGAGCTCAGAAGGTATTTTTTTAGCTTTAATGATTCCATGTATTTTTTTCTTGGTAAAATCTATAAACAAATTAGAAAGGGATGTGCCTAAGTTATAAAAGCCAGGCATAATTTGTGGTGTGCTAATATCATGCTACTGGACAGAGAGATTAAGCAGTGTTATATTGGAAATTGTTTCACATACGCCTCATTATTTTCATTTGAAGATTTCTTGGAGATACAGAATTTAAAGGACATTTGAGGCCACTTCGTGCTTCATTTTTATTTTTTTAAATTTTTTTTAAAGATTTATTTATGCATACAAGAGCTGGGTGCAGGCCAGAGTCATGGGAGGTGAGAGAATCCAGCAGAGACAGAGTGACAGGCAGAGTGACTGAAACACACTGCTGAGGGGAGCAGCGGGTGAGGCAGGAGGGGTCTGCTGCGCCATGTGAGTCCCCTCCCTGGTCGGAAGCAGGGATCGAACTTGTGCTGCAGTGACTGCGGTCTGTTTCATAGTGCGTTGCTTAACCCACTGTGCCACCAGGGAGGCCCCGGTATTTCATTTTAAATCAATGGTCTTCTAGGGGAGGGCAAGCATGCTCATCCTTTGCTTTTTAATAAGAGACTATGTGACTGTCAATGTTATCAAATGTTCATTGACCTCGTTTTTATAAAAAAGTGTTAACCCTTCCAGTTGGTTTATAAACCTGTTGTTCATTATCCCTGCAGTTCGAGGAGTAAAACTTTGGAGGAAGTTCTTGATAGCCAAGTGGCATTTTATAAATAAACACGAAAGTGTGAGGAAAGATGGCTCAGGGGCAAAATTTATAGTGGGGGAATTCAGAAGGCCAATTTCAGTTACTCTTTCTGGTAAAATACAGGCGAAGCCAATAGTACCACTATGTTATCATGATTTATTTTTTCACCTTAAAGAATGTATGTAAAATGGTATTAGCACTCTCAATTTAGCAGTCTTTATTCTGTGGTGTTTGTAAAATATTTAGTGTCATCATTAAAAATCTTTGAATTATCTCTTTTTTAAAAAAATCAACTGAAGAAAAAAAGGACCAATAATAAATTACTGACAAATATGATTTCCTTACTGCATGTTTCTTTATTTTCCCCTTGGTCCAGTTTCTTTCTTGTTCTCTCCATCCGAACTAAGAA
The DNA here is from genome assembly GCA_019455555.1 of Galemys pyrenaicus. Taxonomy (NCBI): domain Eukaryota; kingdom Metazoa; phylum Chordata; class Mammalia; order Eulipotyphla; family Talpidae; genus Galemys; species Galemys pyrenaicus. The sequence continues at coordinate 600,022 of JAGFMF010011858.1, read as the reverse complement.
GGAAATATAACAATGGAGGTTCGCTCACTGTACTTGACACACTGAGCCAGTCATCTTAGGGCAAGTTATGACTTGGTGACACAAGACTTAAAAAGATAGACACTCACCTCAATGAAAGTGTATTTCTCACTTATGTTACATCTTCACTGAGTGTTGCCTTAGCTCTTTGCTCTGGGACTCAGTCTGGGATATCGTTAGTATTCTGGTAGAGGGAAAAGAGGGCTTAGCTTCCATCCAAGGTGGCATATATCACCTCTGCTCAAGTTTTATTGATCAAAGCAAGGTCAATGTTAATGCTGTTTGAATAATCTGCTGCAGAGGAATCAGCTGATTTGGGAAATGAAAATAAAATTTACTTCACCTCCACATTCATATACTGTGAAATTTTTCTTTAATTATATCATTTGAACTATAGAGATGAAGTATTTCTAGGGGATTTAGGTTGGCAGTTTGCATCCATCCTCCCACCGATAATCTTTTAAGGAGAATTATCGTGCTGATTTTGTGGTAGGAAAATATTCAATAAAAAATGATTTTTTAAAAATTCCGTGTGCTAGGGTTGCTGAGAAAACAGAATTCTGCCAACTGACCCTGCCCTCAGGAATATGGATCAGAAAAATTGGCTAGGTCCTATCAATTACAGCATGTGTTTATACTACCATCATGAATTGCACATCTAGAATTAAACATGCCCTGTGGCTATCAGGTTGCTTGTATTTCCCAATGTGAGAGTTAGATGAAACAGTTACTACAAAATATAAGGTCATTACCCTATATGGAAAAGGGGGTAACTGTCCCTGAAATGAGTTATAAGATCTTCATTTTACAAAATAGGAAAATAAAGCATATTTATGATGACAGAGGATAAATTTTAGAATGTCTCTTGAACAGTATTGTAGAGTTTGTAAAGTGCTTTTATTGAAATCAACATTTGAAATATATGAGGTATATATTATTGGACTCATTTTCTGTGTAAGAGAACTTGAGTTCAGTGAGGTTAAGTAACTTGCCTAAGGAAATGACAGACATGGGATTCAAACTCAGACTTCCTAGGCAAAGTCCAATGTTCTCTCACCGACATAAACTGCTTCCCAATACACAGTGCCACTACCCTACTCACTTTCTCCATGAAGGAAAAATGAACACGAAAATTGGAAAATGTTAAAATGGAAAAGAACATGAGCTAGCCTTGCTTTTGCTACTTTAGTTGATGTTACACTTTTAGGCAAGTTACTTCAGCTCTCTATGCTTGGGTTTCTTCACCTGACAAATCATGGAGTAGATTATAATTTTTTCTCAGTTTCTTAAGCTACTATTTTATAAATTCAAAATTAAAGCATCTTATCATTTGCCCCCAGATACCTACCAGCTTATGTGAGTGTATTTTCCCTAACACATTAGCTACACTCACCCTGACCTTGTAGTGACCAGCTTTGTTTTATTACTGCTAATAGCTCCATAAGCTTTTAACTAGTTAGGCACAGAAAAGAGGTACACTGGGTCATGTAACTGGCAATTCCAAGGTGACAAGCGCTTCAAACTTGACCAAAAGCAAGGTTCAGAAAAAAATAATTTCATTCTTTCATGTTTTCTCTTCCTCCCTCTCTCCCTCTCCTTCCCTTTCTCTTCCTTCCTCTTCCCTCCTCCCCCCCCCCTTGCCTTGCTCTCACTCTCGCTTTCTTGCTCTCCTGTGCTCTATTCTCCTTTCCTTTTCTCTCATCCTTATTTGTCTCTGAACAGTTTTAGCCTCTCTTATAGTAACTTATCTTTTGTTGTTGTCAATGACAGGGAATGTGGGCACTAGTAGCTCCAGAGGCATATCCTTTTAGTTTCTAGAACATAGAATGAAAAACCTCTTCTCCAGGTTCAAATCAAAAGAGTTTTGGAAAGGACATGATTGGCCTTGGTCAGATGGCTTGGCTTCCATTAGACTAGTGTCTACAGGGTGAATCTAAACAGTGCCAGGTGTGTGGCACTTGCCCAGCCCCATGGTTACACATTTAGCATGTCCACTAGACTCCCAAAGGTATGACTCACAGTTCCCCAAAGAAAGTAGATGCTGTTACCATAAGAACGGGGAAGGGCTATTTTTAGAAAAACACGATAAATATCCACTTTTCACAATAAGCAAACATCTGCAATGTTGCAGTCACAATCAGATCCCCAGATGCATGGGTGAGAACCTGATAATGAAGCACAAAATGCTAAACTTCAAGACAGAAGAGTAGAATTTTATTATCATACATTAGAACCTTGACCATTCTATACTGCCCAGCTCCTCCAACATAATAAACAGCATATGGAGATAACCCATTTTTAACAACTTTTTTAATTTTAAGAATTTATCACAATACACCCAGACATCTTTTATGAATCCACAAGAAACATCTCATACATTTACATATTCAAAGAGTGTTTTCCCAAAGTCTATGTTAGAACTGTAGAAGAACTTCAGGTCTTGGAATTGTTGAAGAAAGAAAAAAGAGTTCTGTGCCTCTATATTTTTCTGGGAAATGTTCCTTATTCTATCCATCCCTGGAGAGCCCTGATGTGTCTCAGCATATTTAGTCACAATAAAGAGACTGTTTAAACCAGCATTTCCCAGACTCATTTGATTTCAGAATACCCGAACCACACATACACACACACAACAAAGAAAGAATGGAACATATAACAGTGTGATTAGAACACCTAATAATATCCTGTGTAAGTTCTTTGGATTGAATTTTGGATTGATTTAGTGACCTAAATCATCCTTGAAGCTACATATATTTGTCTCATGTCCCCTATTGGGACAGAAAATTCTTCTGTTACTTCCCTGCTGTTCAGAGTTAACACTTCTTTCAAATTTCATGAAGAACAAACCAGCTTTATGCTACTTCTGCATGACAAATATGTCAGAGTTTACCAAATCCATAAAGTTTTGATATCATAAATACAGATCGTGGGCTTTAGAGGCAAACATAACTCCAAAATACATTCAGTAGTTTGCTAAAACATTGATTGTTTCAAATGTATCAAAAGATATTATTTATGTGTGGGGGACTGTGTCAAACAAACATGGGTTTCATAAATATTAGTGTATCTTTTTATCTCTCTTAGCTTCATTTTCTCCACATGTAAAATTGAGATAATATCGCATGCCCTTAGAACGGTTTTGAAAATTACATGATAAGATGGTTGTGAGAACTGAACTTCATACTTAGAAAATATGTTTAAGTTAACCTTTTTCCTTAGCGTTTTGTCAGCCTGAATTTTGTGATCATGAGGCTTTATTGAGCATCTTGTAAGTGAAAGACATTATTCTGTAGTGCTGGAGGTGAGGAAATTAACAAAATCAAAAAGAGTAAGTGATAGATGTGAGTAGAAAAGTGCTTTCAAAAATCTTAGAAAAAAAATATAACTATTTACATAAAGATAACAATAAAAGGCAGCAAGTGACAAGGGCCAAGTGAGGTTCCCAGACATAAAATACCACGGTGAGAAAAATCACTGCAGGTTAGGGAGTTCAAACAAGACTTGAAAAAGTTTCTGCATCCTTGAAAGAAGCAGAGGAGGACACCAATAAGGAGAAGACAATCACATAAGCAAAGACAAGAGAATGAGATCAATTGGGTATTTTACAGGAACAGGAAATAGATGACTATGATTATAATCAATAAATTTATATGCCAATAGGTAGCACGTAAAAATGGGCATGTAGACTAAGACCTGAGAGTGAACTGTTTTGAAGGTCAGACAAGCCTGAGCCCTTTATCTCATTAAATCAGTGGAAGATGTTAGCAATTTTTAAGGCAGAAAAGTGGCATAACAAAGCTATTTTTTAAAGATTTATTTGTGCATACAGTAACTGATACGGTACAGGCCATAGATGCGGGGGTTTCAGAGGAGTCACCAGAGACAGAGTGGGGAGAAAAACAGGCAGATCAACTGAAACACACTGCTGAGGGGAGCAGTGGGTGGGGCAGGTGAGGTCTGCTGCGCCTTGGGGGTTACTTCCTTGGCCGGGGATGGAACTCATGATACAGTGGCTGCAGATAGCTTCACAGCACTATGCCTTAACCCCTTGCATTACCAGGGAGGCCTCTAAAGCTATTAATGATAGACCAGTTGTGTGCAAGGACTTAGGCTTGAAAAGGATATTTTAACATTTAAAACCTCTTGTTTAATATGCTTTTAGAAATGCATGGCTACTGGAACATGTGATTGTCTCTAGACATTCAGCACTGTATACGTACAGTGCCAAAAAGGTGCATTTCTGCCTGGACTTTGTCAATGAGAACAGTAACTCCTCTCACCTAACAGATGATGGACACCTACTGGTATTCTGACTCAGGCTTCTTTCCCAGTGCTCTATCATACCCCAGACTTCCTTCTTCTGACCCATCAGGTGCACATTCTTCTGTGAAAGGGCCCTATCACTCAACAGAGAAATTGCTTCAGTTTACATAATGAGATAATCTGCCCTTTGAGACATTGTTCATTTAGAAGCATAGACCACCAAATGTGCTCCTGGGGCTGAATTCCTGAAGTTGGAAAAGACAAGAGTTATCATCTCCTTTCACTGCCTGTTACCTGCACTACTGATAGAGGATTCTTTGGCATTGCAAGATTTGGAAGTGGGTTGATAATTCCCTAATCACCAAACATCATCAGGGGCTGTGTGAATTTTTCTGAACTTAGGAGGTTGCAGTGAGGAAAATAATTACATTTAAAATAAAAAAGACAGCCACTGGCCTTCTTTTCCAAATTCCAGAGCTGTCTTAGAGCCTTGAAAAACACCCCATTGCATTCTAGGCCAGTCCCCAAGTGTCCTGATGATGGCTATTTTTGAACTACTGGTGCATGCAAGGAAAAATCAGCTTTGAATGTGGATGAGTAAACAACGCAGTACATAGAAATTTGAATTACTAAGAAACAATCCCTACATATTTTACCTTTCCTCACATAGTCTCACCCCAGGATACATAGTTTAAAAACAATGTGAATCTGAATACAAATAAGCTAAATACTCTAACCTTGTACCAAAAAGAAAGGAAAAAAATTAAAGATTCTTTAACTAAAAAAAAATCTTTCTCCAAATTAGGAAATTTCATGAGTTGTGTGGGTTTTTTGTGTGTGTGCTTTTTGTGTTCTTTTACTTATTTTCTTCTGCACTGCAGCTCTCTGTTCAGAGGAAAATTATTAAATAGTAGTATCCAGCATCCACTATCCTTGACATAACTTGAAGCAACCAGTCTATCCAATAGAGAAAAGCAAATGAACTTTTCTTCCCAATAGTCTCTGGAACCACGTAGGTAATGGGAGACCCTGACCCATCTCTGAGAACTAATCCATTCAGAGGGAAGCAATGGGACTACTTTCTTACATTTGATGGAAAGTGCAGTGTAGGAGAAATACACAGGTTTTGTAGACATATACCAAAATTCAGTCTTGGCTCTGACTCATATTAGCTACTTGAGTTTAGAAAAATTACAGAATTCCCCTAAACTTCAGTCTAACCATGTACAAAAATGTGATTGACATGTAGTTATGAAGATTAAGGATTATATGTATTAAATACCTAGAGTTCAAATCTTGAGCCATTAAATGCACAAGAAATAGTATGTAATTTCTTTTTGTGGGCTATTTTTGGTTTTTTGTTTTTTAAAGATGTATTTATTTATCCATACAAGAATTGGGGTATAGGCCAGAGGTGTTGGGGGGGTTGGTGAGAGGATTTACCAAAGACAGAGTAGGGAACTGAACAGACAGATGGACTGAAACACACTGCTAAGGGGAGCAGTGGGCAAGGCAGGAGAGGTCTGCTGCACCATGTGGGTCACCTCTCTGGCCAGTGGCAGGGATCGAACCTGTGCTGCAGTAGCTGCATTTTGCTTCATAGTGTGTTGCTTAACCCATTGCACCACAGGGAGGCCCCTGTGGACTATTTTTGCTTTTGTCAATTATGAGCTTTTGTCCATCCATCCATACATCTGTTCATCTATCCATCCACTAACATATTCTATTATCCATTTAAAAAATATTAATTATATTTATGAGTAATAAAATATTAAAGTTGAATGTCTCACTGTATGTCTCCTAATAGCTATGTTGTGTGTATATGTGGATCTTTGAAATTATCCACAACATTTTTTCTTTATAGAAGAAAAATTTAGTGTAACTTTTTAAAGTTTAGATGTAAGCCTTAGGACCTTCACTTAAATTGAGTTTTCAAGGCATGTTGATAAACCATATTAAAACAGTACATACACGCATTCTAGGTAAAATGCACTTAAAATTGAATTTGCCAAACTTGTAATTACTATTAAGTTTCTTTCTTGTACAGCTGCACTAACAGTATTTTACATAAGATCATTTGTCTACACAATATGTCCTTATTAAATTTAATTGACAACTGAGAGAAAAAATGTGGCTTACCAATTTGAGGGAATTAGCACTTAAGTAAATAAGACTCAAACAAAACAAACCAAAAAGAAAAAAAAATCCCCCCAAAACCCACAGTCAAAACAAGATTATTAAAGTACAAATGTGCTTTGATTATTTATTTTGGCCAGCATTGTTTGGGTTTAATTATTTATGATAATAGTATACTTAAAAATGTACTGTAGGCTATTTTGTAGAGTAATGAAGTTTTAGTAATATGAGTGGGGAATGCATTGCTCTGCTTGCAAACCTTTTGAGAAACTAGATGTTACATCTAATTTTTAATTGATAGTTATATTTGAGACTTAGTAATGTTTGAGTGCACACTAGCTTGCCATTTTTATAACTCATTATGTTTTTATTTTATGCTAGCATATTTGATTTATATGAGTTCTATGTAACTAAACAGAATGAAGTCTGTCTTAAAACGTACAGATCTCTTGTGAGGAAAGTTCCAGAGTCATATTGGCACTCATTCATGTGCCTTCTACCAAGTTTATTGCAAATTTAAAGTTTATTTTGTATGTGATCACTCTATCTTGGGGAGGAGGTAGGAAGTAAAAAGACTATAATTACTCTTTCTTCTAGGCCCCCCGAGATACTTGGATAAAGTGTCAGATATCTGAGGTATATGTTAAATAACATTCAAAACTCTTCATCTTGGCAATGTAATAGTTTGTAGTCATTAAATTAGCATTACGGAATATTTATTAATATTCCTATTACCTATGTTCTACTGATTTCTCATGAAAAACAATTTTATATTAAGGCTTCAAAGTTTTTGCTCCTTGCCACTAATGGAATTTTCCCTGTATGTACATTCTTATGCAACCGCTGTTCCTACTTTCACCAAGCTATCAGTGTGAATTCTAGTTCTGGGATCTTTTGGATTTATGTCACGTTTAATATTCACCATTCTGTAGGTGAGAGAGGATGGACTTTGGAAGCATTCTATAGAAATGTGTTCAACGGAGGGATAAAGAGAAGCAGGTGAGCAGAAGTCATAAGGCTGACCTTTATCCACCGCTGGGAGATAATACCATAAAGAAAATAAATAAATAAATAAACGAGGGAGTTTTAGTGTGTAACTTTATTGAGGAATTCGATGATTTACTGTTCAATATAGTAAGGCTTATCGTGTAAGTTAGCTGTGGAACTTCCTGATTTACTGTGAAGCACTGTGGGGCTTATCATGTAACTATTATATGAGAGTTGGCAAAGACATGGTTAGGGTTTTGCAATGCCTGTTAAGAATGACTGACATGCTTTCCTCAAATGGACCAAAGCAGACGCTGACTAGCAAACATAATTGTTAGTCTCAGCATCTGAAATTCCAGTATTTTAAATGTATTTGGCACAGCTGTGAAGTGTAACTTAAATGCTTATTTTCCCATTCTTCCATCATTTTACACCTAGGCTTCTGTTCTATAGTAAATTGTAATATGAGGTTTATTGTTTTATGATTCTGATACCACTTTTGGAGAATTTAAACTCTTTTAAAAAGTGATATTACATATAGCTACTAAAGAGAAAGCATGGGACAGTTTCATCTCATGTCAGTCCCAAATTTAAGTCTTCAAAGTCACTCCTTCCCATTGCTACAAGATTAAAGCCCTGGTCAAGGTCATGGGGTCCTGTAAGCTAATTTCCTCTCTCTTTATGATGGGAAGACACTATGTGAAAGTGGGAATATATTCTAAACAAGGACTATATCCCCAAGTATTACAGTGTACTGACTTTTATTATTCATAAGAAGCTTTAATTAAATAGGGGCAATTGAAAAGGATGAAAGCAATTTCTGCTAAAGGATACCATAACTCAATTACAAATTTCCTGAGGATAAGAACTGTGGCTTATTCTTTATTGAATCCTCATTATTTAGCACAGTGTATGGCACATAGAAGTTGCTAAAAAAAAATATTAGTAAGTCTGAACTATTTGCAGTTTTCCAATTCTCTGTACTCATTTATGCCTGCATATATGAATATCTTTGCTCATTACCATTGTGTCTATCTGGTTGTTATGTTTCCTCCTAGATCAACCCACTGACTCCTATCATTTTTCTAACACTGGTATTAGAGTGATTCCTTCCTGTCTTTCTTTCATTTGCTCCCTTAAGACCCAGTACAGAATTTTATCACCTACGAAACTAAATTCTAACACAATAAGCCTGCCTAACACTATTTTTCACTCTTTAGACTTAGAAAACATAGTGCCCTAATCTAATTTTTGCCACAAATTGAACATCAGTATTTAAAATATACATGTATTAACGTATATGGATACATATATATATATATAATAAGTGAATGATGTTAATGAGTTAGGATCAATGGGCCTATTTATACTGACAATGAATGAAAAACTGCTGGAACTCTTTCAAGGAAATTGTTGCTTTAATCACTATAGAAAAAGGAAGTAGGTCAGAGAATAGCATGAAAATGTGCACTAAATGAAATATGAAAAGCCTGAGGATAATGATGTATTAGAGGCAGTACAGCATGGTAGATAAAGGCAGGAATTGGAAGTATGATTGTCTGAATCCAGATCCGATTTCTTTCTAGCTGTGAGACTTCAGGCAAGTTACTCAAACCTCTTTGCACCTGAGTTTCTTCATCTATAAAGTGCAGATTATAATGATATCTATTTTGTGGAATTATTATGAAGATTATATTAAATAGATGTAAAGTGCTAGGAAAAGCACCTAATACAGAAACATTATGTAAGTACTAGCTGTAAGAATCTTGGTATTAATAATGATAATGATAAAAGTAATATATACTCTCCCCAGTAGAACAGTGCCTACTGTATAGAAAGTGTTATATAAATACTAGCTGTAATAATAATATTACTACATATTCCTTCTGATAGCTTTTTACAACTCTGTATAGTGATCATAAGCATACCTTTTTTTGTGATTTAATTTCCACAGCATTTCTAGTTGGCCATTACTGACTTCAATTCCATTAATTAGAGAGGTACAGAGGAAACTAGAGAGATAGGAGATATTTAGAAAAGAAAGTAAAATTTGGTAAACCTAATAGGTAATGAAATCCTTTAAGCTTGATATTTTGAGGCTAGAATATAATAAATTTAACAGACCTATTTCATTCTTGTGTCTCTGCCTAGAAAATCTGTTCTCTTTCTTATTCTCTCCTTGATCCAACTTATGATAATCTAAAACAACATTTTATAGCTTTTTAACTTGTGGAAATTTGCCAGTTTTATATTGGGAAGATAGTAGTTGGAAACTTCCTATTAATCTATACAAGAATGAATCAACAGTATGTCCATCAAAAATTTAATTTGTCTTTATTCTAAATCCCTTAAATGGAGCATTACCTAAGAAAACATGTATCCATAATTGTATGTTTACTAGAACATACAAGTTTACTAAAATTTTGCATGTAATTCATTCATTTTACTTAACTACAATTATTCTGTTGGCTCCAGGTTCTTTTTTTTTAAGAATTAAATTTTTTCTGCATACAAGAGCTGGGGTACAGGCCAGAGGAATGGGGGTGAGAGAATTCACCAGAGGCAGAGTGGGGAGCAGAGCAGGCAGACTGACTGAAACACACTGCTGAGGGGAGCAGCGTGTGAGGCAGGAGAGGTCTGCTGCACCATGTGGTTCTCCTCCCCAACCAGGGATCAAATTTGCACTGCAGTGTCTGTGGAAGCCCCACAATGTGATGCTCAACCCTTTGAACCACAAGGGAGGCCCCTGAGTACCCTTTTCAACAACATGTCCATCATTACAATGCTGGGAACCTTAGCCCACATTTCTAGAAAATGAGATTTACTCATTTGCCACAATATATTATCATAAGTGTGCTCCACTGCTTTGCCCCTGGCACCTTTTTATCACTTATCCCCACCCCCAGTGATCTCATTTAGTTTCATGGATATAAATAAACACCTTCTATGCTTTGAAATTCCCAAATTTATCCTCCAGTTGTTCTTCCTGAACTTCAGATTTTGTATGTCAGTTAACCTACATCTCTGCCTTAATGACTAATAAGCATCTCAACTTAGTATGTTTGTTCTAAGCAGAACATCTGATATCACCCCTCAAACCATACTGAAACATAGCTTTCCCTTAACCTTCAGTGGCAGACCACCCTTCATAAGAATCATGTTGATTCTTCTAATTTCTTCTTGTTAACATCTAATCTCATAGCAAATTATTCTGGTTCTACTCTTCAAATATATCCAGAGTCCAAAAAGAAAATAAAAACCCAGTTTAACAAATGGGCAGAATACCTAAATAGACTCTTCTCCAAAGAAGACATACAGATGGCCAATAGGCACATGATAAAAATAGTCACCACTTATCATCAAGAAAATGCAAATCAAAACCACAATAAGATACTATCTCATACCCTTGAGAATGATCCATATCAAAATAAAACAAACAAAAGGCAACCAGAAACAACAAATATGTTGCTGCAAGGGTGTGGAAATGTTACAGGGCAACCCTAATATAAAATGGGTTTGCCTGACTGGGTTTTTACCTGCGCTCTCCAACGGCACTTATAATGCCCCAACTGCACCTATTTGTATAATCTATTCAGGAGGGTCTTTCCCCCTAACAGAAACAGCAAGGGTGTGGAAAAAAAAGGAATTGTCATACCTTATTGGTAGTAATGTAAGCTGGTCCCAACCACTGTAGCAGACAGTATGGAGGTTCCTCAACATGTTAAATGCAAATCACCTGATATCATCCAACAACTCCTGGGTATCTGTGGGTGTAACCTACAAGGTTCCTTTCAAGTTATACAAAAGTAGAATGCTTGATCACCCTGAGGCAATACTGATATGCTTTGAGCCCAGGGACTGATCAGTGGAACTTGTTAATAAGATTGGAGCCATGGATGGGAGTCTGGTGTATACTCCCCTCCCAATAGCCCAAAATCCAGTATTTGGTTTGACCCATCCTTCTCTGCCAATAAAAAGGCCAGGATCCTGCATTAAGCAGCATCCTACATCCTACAGCCTGTTCCATGACTCCTGTTTCTCTTCTTTATCACTGCAGTGTTGCCAAAGCAACAGGTAGCTACCCAAAAAAAGGTCACTAATTTGCATTGCTAGGCTCATTGCAGGACTGTTTATAGTAGTCAGCTATGACAGCAAGCTAAGTGCCCAAGGACAGAGGTGTTGATTAAGAATAGATGGCATAGATGCACAATGGCATACTACTACGCAGCCATTAAATATATAAATAAATAACTCTAGCCATGTGCAGCCACACAGATGGAACTGGAGGGCATGATGCTAAGCAAAATAATCCTGAAAGGGAAAGGGAAATTTTGGATGGTTTCATTCCTATGTAGACTATAGAGAGACAAAATGAAGTCAGACATTGCCAAACCAAAAGGGAAAAACCCTAGAAAACTTAAAATTTCCTGTGAAACTAAGGCTATCAGTGAGAATGGGCGAGGTGAGAAGCAAGCTGGGGAGGTGCCCAATAGACCATGAGAGGGACTTCCGGTGCCTTGGTGGTGGGCATGGTATGGTTACATGTATCTATATTTCCAAATCATAATCAATGTTGTAGATTAGTGTTACTTTCATTTAAAGATTATTTTTAAATATCCAGAATCCACCCACATCTCTACTCCACCTATGCTGGCAATAGTAGGATACTATTATTGCCTGCTTGAATTATTTTAATAGTCTCTGAACTGTTCTGCAGGCTTTCACCTTGTCTCGCTTTAGACTCTTTTCAATTCTTCAGCCAGAGTGACTCTGTTAAAATGTAAGGCAGAACTTGCCACTTTTCTTCTCAAAACCTTCAAATGAACTTTTTGGTTCCTTTTTCCCACTTCATTTTTTTTCTTCATGTCATTTATGACTTTTCATTACACTGTAGAATCTAGTATGAGTTTTGTTTAGTTTCTGATTTACCCTTACTAGGATAAAAGCCTCATGAGGAATGTGATGTTTATCTATTTCAGTCATTATTACACTGTTAATACCTTGAATAGTATCTGGCCATTTTATAAGGAAACAATAAGTAAACCTCTATTTTAATCAACAACAACTACAAAAAATAAATCAAACTATAGGATAACATAGATGTAATTGAATGTTTACCTGTTGCATTGATGTTAATTTAAATAATGCTGTAGGGCCTTTCTGGTGACACAGGGGTTAATGTCTCAGTGCTATCAAACTATCACCAGCCACTGCAGCACAAGTTCCATCCCCAGCCAGGGAGCTGACTCACATGGCTAAGCAGACCTCTCCTGTCTCACCTGCTGCTCCCTCAGCAGTGTATTTCAGTCCGTCTGCCTGTTCTGCTTCCCACTCTGTCTCTGGTGAATCCTCTCACCTCCTGCACCTCTGGCCTACACCCCAGTTCTTGTATGCATAAATAAACATAAATAAATCTTCAATAAATAATGGTGTAAATAGCCAGCTGTCCCCCATCACCTCTGCCTTTCTGTTCATGGTATAGAATCTATAGGATAAACCTTGTGCCATAGAGATGTTGCTGATACACAGCTGTGCACCTGGGGATTGTACTTCCCGGCCCCTCTTGTATCTTGGATACAGGCCATGTGTTCTTACCAATGGAATTTATATGTGCCACTTCTAGTGAGGGGTTGTGACAAGCATTTGCCTTCTCATTCGCTTTTTTTTCCCTCTCTTTCTTACCCAGGGTCACTGCATAGACTGAGAAATATGCTTGTACATCAGTATTAGGCTACTTTCAGTTTCAGTAGTCTGACTTCTTTGTTACTGTATTTATATACACAGGGATGTCCACAGGTGAGGAGGTCTTGTTTGAAGCTGAGAGATTTTTATCTTCTTGAAGGGGTAATGAAAAGAAATAAACAAAGAAGGGAAATTTGGGGAACAGTGATGAGATAAGGAGAGATGTGGATTATGATCTTGAAAGCAGCACCTCCTCTCAGGGTATGAAATTTTACTCATTTCATCTCTGTCTTGAAGAAATGCAGAGAGAGAGAGAGAGAGAGAGAATGATTTGAAAAAAGGTGTCTATGTGTGAGGTAACCATGGCTGACAGATAAGACCAAGAAAACCAATTAGATCTCTAAGCTTTAAAGAAAAAGGTCTTGTCCAAAGATTTAATATTTCTAACTTTAGCCCCTAGTGCCTTCCTTTTCTTATTGATCTCTGATAGTCTCCGGCTCACTTCTTTACCAGTCACCCTAGCAACCCTACATCCCAGCAGATCTAAGAATTCTCTTTATGTTTTACACATAACTTAGTTGGGGAAAACAAGGCAGCTGGGATTCCTAACATGAAGAGATTTTCTTTTACAAGGGCTAGCTAGCTCTACTCTTTAGAACAAAGATATTGGACTCAGATGGAGGCCAATAAAAATTTTAACCTACTTGTAAAATTGTTGTTTCTTTTGAGGTTCCCAAATGTCTTGCTGTACTCCCAGGTTTTAACGAATTACACGACAACAGTGTTTCCGCCTTCTTCATCAGGTTTTGTCCATTGCATGTACCTTGATGTTTGTCAAGATTATCAGTTTTGAAGTTCAATAAACAAGAGGAGGGAAGAACAAGGGCTGGGGTTTAGAGGGGTGAGGAAGAATTTCAACTAAATCCGTAAGTAATTTCAAAGTAATGTCTAGGAGACTCCAAGGAGAAAGTGATCAGGCAGTTGAAATACCCTGAGTAGTATTATATTTCATAAAGGTAAACAACAGAGTGAAATACAACATTAGTGCTTATGTTATGAGCAAAAGCCTAAAGTATATCTCAAATATTTGAAAATATTGAAATCTGGACAAGACTAGAAAAAAGAACAAGTACCATGTAATTTACCTATAATTGCAATACCAGGAGAACCTATTATTTTTATTTTCCCAAATTGATGACGGTGTAGAGACTTTGCAACCCCAGCCATTGCTATAGGATTGATAAGTTGCTCTTTTAACTTTTTAAATGTTGTCTAGTAATTGTGAAAATAAAATTTGATGTCTAAATTAAATTTGGAGAGCTGTGTGTCCTACATTCATTCTTTCTTTCATTTCCCTAGTAACCGCCAATAAGCTATACAATAGAATTATAGCTGGAAAAAATTGGAACTTGCACATTTTATGCCCTACTTAGTCAGATTATCTTCCTCAAATTTAATTTGTACAATATATTCTTTTTTTAAGGGACAGGTTAATTTTATAACTGTATAGTGAGGCATATAAAGTTGTTAAAAAGGTAAAGTTGGAATAAAGGTAAAGAGTTTAAGAGGAAAGTTTTCATTGATAGTCTGAGATTTCAGGTAAACCTGGACTCAGATTCACTTATTGAGCTGATTGATTTTGGTAAGTCACTTGCCTTCTGTAAGCCACAATTTGTCATCACAAACTGGATTGTAATATATTGTGATTGTCAAATTATAATGTGTGTTAAATACTTGTTATAAATCTTTGCAATCAGTTTGAATTGTTACTATATCCACTATTATTGTTATTCAAAGTAAAATAAATTATTTTTCAGTATTCATTTACAGTGGCAAGTTATCAAATTTAAAGATTTATTTTTATTTTATTTATTTATGCATGCAAAAGCTAGGGTATAGGCCAGAGTTTTGGGTGGGGTGGGATGAGAGGACCCACCAGAGACAGAGTAGGGAGTAAAACAGGTGGGTCTATTGAAATACACCGCTGAGGGAAGCAGTTGTCCAGACAGAAGAGGTCTACTGTACCATCTGTGGGTCAGTTCTAGGGCCTGGGATAGAACTCATGCTGCAGTGGCTGTGGATAGCTTCATAGTGCTGAGACTTTAACCCCTGTGCCACGAGGGAGGTCCAAGTTATCAAATTTAAAAAGACAAGAAGCAGAATGCTCATTCCTCCATACTGTTCCTTCTTCATGTTCTCTACATTTTAGCACTCACCTCTTTTTTTTCTCCAGCTCCTGTCTCATAACACATCTCTCAGTATCACAGTGGTTCATTCCTGTTCTATGAATTGCACACACATCCTTTAAATTGCCATAATCACATATCATCTTTTTAAATATACACCTTTTCTATTTTCAAATACTTGACAAATTCCCAATTATTGCATCTCCTTGATACTGTCTCGCTATTACTCAGTTAAAAATGCCATATTTGGAATTGCCTTGGGTTCCCTGTAGATCTTATTCAGAATTATATGGAGATTTATCGTGTGAAGTCAAAAATTCCGATGGAAACATTAAGAGTTTCAAGATGTTAAATTTAGTCTTTGCTTTTTCTTTATTCTTTCAAGGTCATCTTGGTTAATTAGTTTATTTAGCTTGCTTTCATGGGTGCAGAATCTTAGATTTTATTCTTTTTTTCCCTTAACTACTAGATTTTCTTTCACTACTTTACATCAACCTTCTGTAATAACCATGTCTATTGTGGCCCCTCTCCAGCCTAGACAGACTCTAGGCAAAAATTTCATAGCTTTCCTCCTGTGAAATGATGCTCAAATTCTTTGAAATTTTTTTTCAAAGTTTGCCATCTGGTCAACTTATATTGTACATAGTTGACTAATGTAATGTAACAAACTCTGTAGTGCTTACTAAATATTCTGTGTGCTCCCTACTTTTCCCGGCATCCCTTGTAATTAGGTTGGAGTTGTATGATGAGCTCTGACTGGGAGTGGAAATGACGTCAATCTGAGGTCCTTAGAGGCAGGTGTTGGAAGCCACTTGCTAGGGTGGCAGCTGCACAGATGTTTGCGTCAATGTCAGTGTGAGTTCCTCAGTGACCCCTGCCATGCATCCCCAGCTAGAACTTACATGTAGCATGAATGAGAAATACATGCTTTCCATGTAAAGTGGCTAAGATCTTGAGTAAATGCATTTCCCCAGCATATTCCAGCTTATCTTGATGAATATCCTCGACTAATTAGAGCCAGTATTAATGAACTCATAGGAGTAAGGCAGCAAAACAGGTGGGAACATGAGTTAAGTAGCTATAGGCATACATTTCCGAAAATGTAAAATTGTTTCTAGAAAGTGTTTTTATCTATCAATAGGATCAAAAGAAACATTAATAACAGTCATAGTAATTGTATAGCACCATGCTAAGCTTATTATCGCCAATAATAAAATGGTGCTATTAATGGCTTTTGAGTGTTTACAGTTTTAAGATATACACCACATGCATTGTCTAGAGTCTGCTCCTTCTCCGTGTTAATACATTAATACATTTGTATTAGTTTTATATTTTCATGCCATACTTTACATTCTTTTACATTTGACCTAAGTTCTAAATAAAAATGTGTGATTTGCAGTTGCTACTGTACCATTTTCATCTTTAGTGTGCACTGCCTACTTTTCACTTAAGAAGAAAATGAAATCAACTCTCTTTTCTTTGATTCTTCAAGCTTAATTGGAATGGAGCTTTCATGCTCAAATTAAGGGACTTTCACTTAACTATTCTGCCTCATTTAAGAAAAAAGAGCCTTGTTAGCTAAGCAAAGACATGGTATTTGTGAATCCATAACTAAGAAAGCATTCCTCACACAGCTGCAAAGCACAATAGGTATTTTGGTAAAGTTATATCTGTCTGAGGGATCTGTAGTGTGAGAAAAAAAGATACAAAAATAGGATACACTAAATAAAACCCAGCCTTTGGCTAACTATACCTTTCTTCTGTTTTTTACCTTTCACTGGGACTAATGAGCTACTGGAACTTAGGTTAATGTGAAAAATCCCACCAAATATTCAAAACTGTCATTAAATTAAGTGCTTTTGTCTACTGAGCCCATAAATATATCTGATTCTCATAGAAATATTTAATTATTCTATCCCTGTTTAATGCATCTGAAACTCAGAGCAACCATATGATTTTGACAAGACGTCTAAGTGTACTTTAGTGCCATTTTCTATTGACTTCTGTCTCAGTAATGCATATTTTTGAAAACTCTTAAAGGAAAATGTTCTGGTTGTAATTTTATGACAAACATGAAGCAGAGAAAGAATCTTTGATAGATCTGGTCAAGCAGATTACTAGATTATCTCTCTAAGTGAGAAGGAGACAGTTATAGTTATCTTGTAGTGGAGTTTAGATTTACAAATAAATATACCCTCTTCTTCTTTCTTGGATAGTCATCTTATCTTGACACCTAAGTAGCATTCTTGATACCCTTGTCTCCCTCTTGCCTCCCAAGTAATCCATTCTGCCTTCTACATATTTTCTGGTTCATTCACATCTTTCTAATACTGTCACTAGTCTGTCCCACCTGGGTGCTAGCAATAGTCCCTTGACTGATAAAAAAAAAAATTAATTCTGACTTTCCTCTAACCCACTCTCCAACACATAGTTGAAACAAGTCTAACTGTATCAAAATACATTTGTAAATCACTCAGTGACTTTTGATTATTTTTGCAATAATGTTAAAATGCAGAGCCTCACCTCTGCATATGTCTGGCCTTGCTTCCACTCAGTCTTCCTCTTACTCTTTTATTTCCAATCATAGTTATCATATGTTTCTCCATACTTCCTTCTACCACGGGGCCTTTGTACATACTGTTACCTCTACCTGGGGTTCTATCCATTCTTGTCACTCCCACATAGCCAAACAACCACAATATTCACATTCTTCCTTTGGTTAATAATTCTCATTCATGCCTCCAAATCCAGCTTATTCACTGCTTTTTGTTTTAACCTATTGCACATGAATGTTACTCTTGAATGTTACTAACAGTTGCAATTTTACATGAGTAATTGATATGTAGCTCCTAATTAAAGTCTGTATCACGTAAGGGTACATCCTGCCTGCTTTTTCATTTAGTACTGGCACAAAGCAAGTAGTCAATAAATGTATGTTGAATGAATTAATTTTTCAAAATAAATCTCAACTTGCTTGTCTGTAAACCAACCCATCAAGTCTGCTGTAAAGATTAAATGATATATCATTCTTAAAGTACTTTACAAAGTATCAGAGTGGTCTATGATCTCAATAGTTTATAAGCACAATAATAATAGTAAAAATAAGATGATCACATATGATTTCTCCCCTCTCTTAAATATGAAAAAATGGTTGTTAGTTTTATTTTTTTCTTTCTGTTAAAGTCAAAGGATCAACTCCTTTTTATCCAATGAAATTTCTGACATAGACAAAGGAGAAGGCAAGAAGAATAAAAATTATCAGCCTTACCAGAAAGCACACAAGCAAATGAGGTGACAGTGCACTGGTGAAATGGTGGTGGGAACTCCATGGGGACTACAACTGATGTCAAATATGTATAAATAAATTAATAATAAAAATAAATAAACTGCTATTTAACCTGAAAAGAAATTATCAGATTTACTACCGATAAAGCAAATAACGGAGAATGTAACTTAACTTCAAGGCAATATTATACCCCCCCATACTGAACCTCAGAACAAGGCTGATATTGCCGCTCACTAGTCATTCAGTAGCAGGTACAGTCGGAGGCCTTCCAGCTTCTTCGGGGGCACGGTCTCTGCCTCCAAGATTGCAGTGTGGCAACAAGCCAACCAGAGAACATTTTGCTTTCTGTAGAAAAGCATCACAAAAATACAGGAGGATGTGGCTGAGTCACATATACTCAGTCCCTTCATCCAAACCTAGCTGTCTGATGAATTACATCTCACTCCAAGATGGAGTGAAAAGGTTGGGAGAAAGACAAAAAAAAAATATGACTTTTATGGAAACCCTTCACATAAAAAAAGAATAGAAACTAAGTATTTGGTTTCTTGCCTTACTGGACTACACTAGGTAACATTGTATACCTTCTTATAACCCTTCAGCAGCCTCTTTCTCTCTCTTTGTTTATTGCTAAGTTGCTTCTTAACCTTCAAAGGACTAGATGACACAACTTAGAAGTTTAGGAGAATTAGGTCCCAGTGAGTTAAGCCTTGACCAGTGGAAAATGGGAAATGGGCTGAAAAAAAAGTAGTTATTTCTTTCTTTTCTCACATTTGTGGACTCCTGCAAGATTCAGTTTCTCCTTATCAATTATTTGAAGAAAGAATGAAGAAGTAATTCATGTTAAGTCATAGTGATACACCACATCACACTGCTTTCACATTTTCCTTGTTCTCACTTTCCCATTATTTTCTTCCCTACCAATACCCTTCATCTAGACCTTTCAATTCAAGCATCAGTTTTTTATCCTTTTCCCAGACTTATTTTCTGGAAAAGCTGTTCTAGAATAGGTATGTTATTTGAAAATTTATGCGTTCCTTTTAAAAATATTTTTTGTTTGTTTTAAAATTTTTGTATTTATTTTTAATTGAAAAAAAATGTGTATATTTGGCTTATAACGTGCTGATTTGACATATGTATGCATTGTGAAGTGATTATCACAATCAAGTTAATTAACACATCCGTCGCTTCACATAGCTACAATTGCTTTGTGTGTATGGTGAGAATGTGTAAAATTTATTGTTAGCAAGTTTCAAGTATACATTGCAGTATTATTAACTATAGTCACCATGAAGTACATTAGGTCGCAGAATTTATTCTTATAAATGAAAGTTTGAATCTTTGACCAACATCTGCTCCTTCTTTCCAACCCAGCCCCCAGACAAACATTATCCACTCACTGTGAATATGAGTTTGACCATTTTTAAAATAATTACAGTTATTAAATACCTGGTTTATTTCAGTTAGTATAATAGCTGAACATATTTCTAAGACTCTCTTTAAAGTTCAATGCTAATCTCCTGTCCTACTTGGAACTAGGTAAGCTAAGCATCAGGCCTTCTAGGAGAGAGTCTGGTTGACTTCCTTACTTATTCTCACTCTCCTTGGCCTTGTCACTAGCTTCTCTCTCCTCCAACCTGGTTTTGGAGTGAAGTCAGGAAAATATTTTATTTTTGAGACATACCATGATGACTTCATGGTCTCTGGAAATGGCTGGTGTTTAATACTAGCTTTCTTCCTTATGGAAACTTTGTGGTTTCTTGAGGCTCTGCAAAGTGTCCTCTGAATTATGGCTCTCAAAATGGCCAGGAATTCTTGAATCATTGGTTGTCTCCAGCTCACCTTTAGCAACTGTCTGTGGTAATATACATGATTGTTCTTATTTCCGGGGCTACTCTGTCCTGGAAAATCACTTGCCAAAGCAGGGTGAGTCCCCAGAATTTATCATAATTCAGGTAAGAAATGTTTCTTCATCCTTATATTATTGGAAGATCAATTTTTAAAATCAAATGTAATAAATTCAATAGCTCTCTATTGAATGAATAAGTAAAAAGCTGTTCTAAAATACAGTCTTCCTCTTCCTGAACTCTGACATTCTATAATATAATTTCTTTTTTCTTCCTAAATCAATCAGCTTTTTTCCTAGTCAATGGATAAGATCAATCAACTGTCAACCCTCAATTATATGTTCAACATATATCCACTTTCTAGATGTTTTTAAAAATATAAAAGATTTCTGTATAGTGATTTAGTTGCATAATTAATTTATTAGCACCATGCTCTCATCAACTGAGCTAACCTCCACACTCCAAAATTAATTTACAAATTAGCATGGTAACTAACACTAATCAGAAGAAATCATTTAAGAATGATACTCTATATCAAAGATACAAAGCATACTCTATAGCAATCCTCACAAGACACAGGTGAGGGGAGTCTGTCTTTCTCCTCCAGTACTATCTTTTATCACTTGATTTGGTCCTTGATTCATAAGCCCCAACTTTATATTTATTTGTTAATTACCCTGCAGTATTTGGTGATTCTACTGAGAAAGAATTAGAGAGTCAGAGATAAAAGAAGGGAAAGAAGAAAAAGGAGGAGGCAGACCAGAAAGAGGGCTGGTAAGGAGTGCATAAGAGAGGATTAGTTTTTTGCTTATCAGAACCTAGATGCAGCATGGTGTGTGTGTGTGTGTGTGAGTACACACACAAATTAAAATATACAAAATAAGGATAAAGTGCTGTTCTCTTTTTGCTTTTGCCATCTGTAAATATGGAGTGAGCTTCATTTTTAAGAACTTTGAAATGAAAACGGTTGAGAAAGTAATTAATGCCCAAACTGCATTTCCTGATCATAATTAGAGAACATCATAGAAAATGTTTTGTGTAATTTTCCTCCTTTCCCCTTTGAAATAGTAATCATTGCTGTGACCTGAGACTCCTGTAACTACAATGTCCTTTTGTCTTACCAGGGCACCAGTCTCACATTTACACTGCGGCTTACTTCTACAACCAGCTGGGATCAGCGGAGAGGTGAGGTAGGCAGTGTGTGCCTTTTTATCCATGTTCGGTGACCTGTTTCTTCCTGCTCCTTATGCCTGCCACCACATTGCACATAGGTTAAAATGTACAAGCCCCCTAGAGGTCACGTTTTTATAAAAATTCCAAACACCTTTTTAAAAATTAGGGAATATGATGGAAAAAATATTTAGATTCTTTTCTGAGAAAAATTTATATAGACCAAGTTGGTTTGGTACATTTAAGGTCATTATTACTGAATTCTTATTGTCCCCATATAAACATAATACAACTGCATATTACATATTAAAGAATGTATTACATATTACATATTCAGAATGACACTAAAATAATTTAAATGAAATGCATTTAGGTATTAGAAATGCAGGGAGTGACCTATTGCTCTTTCTTCCTTCACTAACTATAGAAAGCTTTGAAATGTGGCTTGTATACAGTTTTGTCAATATTTTCCAGGAACTTTTCTCACTAATATATGTAGTATATCTTCTACAAACTATACCCAGGTAACTTTATAATCTGAATTTTAAATGTTTGCTGAGAAGATATTTGTTTGATTTTTATGATTTTGATTTCATATTTTTACAGAAATATTTTCTTAGTTCTTCCTTACCTCCCATTTTCCAGTTTAATCAAAAACTTGCAAGAGTTTTCCAAGTAGTCCCTAAATTGCCATGCAGTGCCACTTTAAGGAACTTTCATTTATGTTAGATTTTTTTTTTTTTTTTACATTTTCTACAAGTATTGAATCCCTCTGAGCTACACAGCAATCAGTGATAGAGTGAAATGGAATCTGAAGTTCCTAAATATTTTCCTTCTTTAAGCAATTTTTCATGAAAAAGTCATTTAAAATAGAACTCTTTTCCTCATTTACTCAGTTTTCTAAGATAATGTTTTAAAAAAGGCTTCTCTAGTCAAATAAAAAAGATATAGAGATAAAGCAGTTGGAAGAAGGTGCTTCAAATCAAGAACTTAATTTTCTTTCATATTATTGGCTTGGGGATGGGAAGGTTCAGTTTGACCTACACAGGTGGAAGTTTGAAGAAAACAGCCACCTCCAGTGGAACTTCAACTCTCCAACATTGGGGAGAAGATTGAAAGACAGTCATAAAAGGAAGGCGGGTGTTGAAATGCTGATGAATGTGAATGGTAGGCTGTAATGATAGAGCTGATGAAGTCCCACAGACCACACACACAGCTGGACTATATGCAGTGAGCTCAGGTCAATGGAATAAGAAATAAGAAGCACAACAGTTCCCAAGTATCCCAAATAAAAGGTGTCACTAGTCAGTGGAACAGCAATTCACCCTGGCTGCAAGACTGACAATGTTGGAAACATGGGGTCTCTCATGGTCATTATGTGCTGCTCCCTTGCTAACAGTTAGCTCCCTGGGACCTTAGTTAGTGGAAAGCAACAAGCTACTTCTTTATTTATTTATTACTATCTTATGCCATGTTAAGAACTAGGAAGGTTTCTGGCAGTATTTCAAAGAAAGAAGAGACATTTACAGAGTAGAACCTATCATGAATGTTTTACTTATAATTTTTCTGGGGAAGCATGGAAATGGAAAGAACTAGATTCCTGATACAAAATAGCATGAAATTTTTTTTTCACTTTTATATGCCAGCTTCTCCAGCTACCAGATGAAAATATGACGGTACCCATTCTTGATGACATACGCATATACATGGTACACACACAAACAGATACACACACAATTTCCCTGAGAATACAGTAAATACTTCCTATTTCCTACCATCAAGTTGGAGCTGCCAATTGATTTTCATGGAAGCCGTAGGAAAAAACGCTGATTCTGGATAACTTAGCAAAGAAAGAATATTATTAAAGTTAGCAGAAGCTCACAGAATTTATAGAGAGACTGGAAACTAGCTTAGAAGTGAATGGCCTGCTAGTATTTACAGTGGCTGTGAAGCTGAGATTGTAGAACTGGCCTCATAGCAAAACTGTATGACCAAGTCCTGCTGCGGGACTGCTGGAGTGAATGCACCCCATCGTTTCTCTATTTTGTGTGCTTCACTCACGTGTCACATTCTAAATCAGAACCATTTGATTGACCTAGCTTGAGTCAAGTGGAAGCCTTCTAAGTCAAGGCATAAGCTGACAGAACACCTGATTTCATCCACAGTGGTATCTGTCCACTGTAAAGAAGTTACTCTCCAGAGAGAGAGAGAGAACTGCTAGAAATGGGGGAAGGAAGCAAGGACGCCAATTTCAATGAAGCTCCAACATGCGTGGTTGAGCAGGAAAAGCAGGAGCAAGAAAGCTGGCACCGAGCTACTGCGAGGGACCCCGTGTTTCCAGCACTGTCATTCTTGCATCAGGGTGAGTTGCTGTCCCGGTCATGAATAGGGGCACCTTTTATTTGGGATGCTTTGGAACCGTGTCGTGTCTTGTTCCACTGCACTGAGCTCTTCAGCCTAGCACAGTGTGTGTTCTGGGGGGGGGGGCTCCCTCAGCTGTCACCTTATAAAGAAAGGTCTTAAGGTATGAATGAGGCAGTAGAACCTCATTATACAATTACTTCTCTTGTAAACCTTTTCTTGAGCAGTTGGGTTCCTTACTGCTGAAATATTATGTGACCGTATTATTAAAAATGGTAAGTAATGGCAATATGCTATGAAAATTTCATTAAGGTATGTTTGGGAGAAAAAGTAATGTACCATTCATGTAAAAGTATAGTGATTTGAAGAAGGAAAAGAAAAAAACTGGCAAGGTTTAAAGCTAAATTGGAAGCTGACTCGGCAAATATTTATTGTATAATTCATGTTGCAGACATTTTGAGCTGCCTGATTGAACCATTTCAAAATGTCGTGTAATCAGTGATTTCTGAGTGGTGTGGAGATACAGAACACATGTAGACATTTGGCAAAACTTGTCAAAGTCTTAACCTATATTTCTGGAGGAAAAATAGGATTTCTATATTGGAAGTCTGAACTTTATCTACTCCACATCCCACTTTGTGAAATTTACTTTCTGATGAGGAGGATTATAGATTAATGTTTTCAATCCTTGTCTCACTTGAGACTTGGAACTATATGTCTCTTGCTCTTTGTGGTGATTGTTGTGGCAATCTTCTCCTCGGCTTCATCTTCTCTTTAAGTCACATCGTACTTCTTCCAAGCCAGCCCAAAATTGCCTTTATATTTGAGCCTCTATCTTCCTGCTCTTTCTGTTTCCCCATACCCGGAATCTATCTGAAGTTGACTTCTTAAGTGGAATTCTTCACTGATGATTTAGAAGCAGCTTATCCTAGAAATTGTACGGTGATACACACTTTCTTTCTTGGGTCTTACACTTAAACTCCCAGAGGCTAGAAATACTATAAAATGTTAACAGTCTGACAGAGGGTAAGGAGTTAATTACTGACCAGGGCTGAACCTAGCCACATCTCATTAAAATACTGATAATACATTCAGGGCGTCAGAAGGAAATGAAAAGAAAACATCAGAAGGCTAAAGATGAAAGGAGAATGATAAAATAATAAGAGAGAGCTTGTAATTTCTCAACAGTTGTAATTATTTTCTTTAAAAACCCACCTCTATTCTGGTTTAAGTCTGCTTTGTGGCAGAGCTATTAGAGTGCTGAGTCACAAGTCAGTCATTGACAATAGCAATCAGAGTGGAATCAAGAAACATGATGCCAAACTGGGTCTTGGTAACATTGGTGTATTTTTTCTTAAACATTGGACAAAAAAGTGATATGACTTCAAAGTGAATAAGCAAAAAGGTGCAAGCTAGTTGGAATATACACACACAAATACATATGCACATACAGAAACAAAAACAATGACAAATTCACATACACAATTATAATGTAAGCAGTTGTGTTATTTTTAACAATGTGATCTTTCAAGTTTCTACTAATTTTATGAGTTGACTTTATTGTCTGTCGACAAGTGGAGAGGGCACAGACAGCATATCATAATAAAAAGGACATGCAGAACTATTAAGATGAAAGGTAGGGGAGTACTCAGGAAATAGCACATTGTCCAGGTGAATTACAATTTCCTTTGCAGGAAATCTCAGGAGAAAATGAAAAATAATGCTTAGAAGAAAAGTTGAATCTTTAAAAGAAAATAATCTAAAATATCAGAGAGAAATATTTATTAACCTATTCTATGATGCTTTTATGAAAACTGGTATCTCTATCTGGATATTAACAAATACTGTAGTAGATATACACACATATTGATGTAGCAAGACCAATATTAACGCATGTGTAATTAGACTATCAATGGAAGTATCACATGAAGCACTTTAAAAAATGAAGCAGTCTATACATACTAAGTTGCACTAGAATTATTAAATAGATAATAGTGATACATCACAAGTTTTTTAATAAGATATGTTATTATGAAAGGGTATGCGTGCAACAAGAAGTATTTTAATAAAAGGAAGTGAATGCAATAAGAAGTAGTAGAAGATGACTGCTGGGTTTGAATCTAAACCAAGGCAAACTATAATCTATGGGTGAAGTCTGCCTATTTTTGTAAATAAGTTTTCATTGCAACACAACTATGCATATTTGCTTAAGGATTGTCATAGCTGCTTTTGCACTACAATAGAAGTTTCATATAGTTACAACAAAGACCATATGGCTACAAAGTCTAAAGTATTTATTATCTTTCCTTATCAAAAAAAAAAGTTTGCTCATCCCTACTTTAGATTATTGGAATGATAAAAGTAGCTAAATAGTAGCCATATGCCAGACATTGTTCTAACATGTTCCATGATTTGAATCCTTAAACCTCCACATTAGGAAAATACTGTTTCATTCCTGTTTTCTTATTAACAGAGGGACTAAATAACTTGCCAAGGTTAAGTGTGAGTGCAAAAATCTAGGATCGCCAAGTAAAGCAAATTAACTACAACATACCTAGTTTGATTTGAATTTCAGATAAACAGTGAATAATATCAGAGTATAAGTATAGCCCCTGAAATATTTTTAACATACTTATACTAAAAATTACTAGCTCCAGAATTGCCTCTTAACAAATACTATGCCGCCTTTCTCTGGAAAAGACATTGGTCTTATTTTAATAGTAGTCATCTTGCAGGGCATAGGAAGTGATTTTTAGCAAGTGAGTGACAGAGTGGGTCTGTAATTTGAGAGGTAGAATTGGCCTTTTTCCTCAGAAATATATTAGATATAGTTTGACTCCGGGAGGAAAAGATTAAATCAGCTTTGGATTGGTTTCTTTATGATATTGTCCAAATTTAGGGTCTGGTGCTAGGAGAGAAATTAGTACTAGACCATAGATTGAATCACCTAAGTGTAAGTGGTAGCGGAAACTAGAAATAAATACCATTTCTGTGCAGTCAGAGGTGGGTGTTGGCTCAAATCAGATCCTTCTAGATCTCCTACCAGTGCTAAGCTGGTAGTACTTAGCAGAGCTTTCAAAACCCATTTCTTTTTCCATAGTGAAAGTCCAACCAGAATGACACCATAATTTCTTGTCAGTACTTAAGAAAAAAAAATTAATAAAAAAGAGCAGCTCGATGCTTTCTTACAGAGTGAAAGATCCTAAAATCTGTAGGTCTGACTGTGCTGAAAATAACATTTCTTACTAGGAAAGTAGGTCCTGCCTATCCTTTCTGTTCTTAGAAATAGGGCCACAGATGTGGAAAGCAGGATACTGAGAAGTGCTGTCCATCAGGAGCAATAAAATTCAGCCTGGACTACAACTTGCATTTGACTTAGGGGTGGGGCATGTTGCTGCTGAAACTATAAACTTGCCTTAATGGATTACTTTGCAGACTCTGTCTTGAACAAAGTGAGTGTTAGATACAGTTATTGCAGTTGTGATAGGCAATATAGTCCATAAATCCAATTTCATACAAGCAGTACCCCAGACACGATTTTGCTAATTGCTATCCCTCAGATATGGTATTCCCTTTTATACCAGTGGTGTATTTTTTTTAAAGGGGGGGGGGAGGGAGTAGATTTCTATAGAAGAGACTGAAATATGAGTTGCTTCATGACATAATCGATTACAAATAACAAAGTTGTTGATGTTCAGAATATAACAAATATAAAAGAAAAAGTGTAATAACTATTTGAAAATATAGATTTACATTTTATAATCTGTCTCTAGTCTGTGTCCTAGGTAATAATCAGTGACTTCTAAAAATTTAGCAAACTTTTATCAAGTTGTTGTGTGGCAGGCATGTTCTAGGTAAAGAGAATAGACAGATGAATAAACTATTTTCTAACTGTCAGCACTCACAGTCTAAAACCAGAGATAGAAATTTACACAAATAAATGTCATTGAATGTGTTCCATCCTTTAATAGAGCCTCAGTGGGAGTCTAAAGACAGAATGCCCAATGTTTCTTGGCGAAGTCAAGATATATTTTATAAAGAAGGTGCTGATCAAGGTAAATTATAATATTTACAAAGAAATTTATCAGATGCAAAAGTGAGGATGAGGACAGGAATTCATTGTATCATTAGAAAACACATTTAAGGATAAGAGAAATATGATGGCAACAGAGTAGAAAGAGAGTGGACACAAGTGGACACAAGAAGAGATTGAAAAATTATATTTTATGGAACAAATCCAGAACACTTTTTTTGAAAATAAAGTTTTATTGGCATGCAGATGTGCTCATACATCTATGCGTTGTCTGCGATAGCTTTTGTGTTATAAATATAGAGTTGCATAGTCGCTACAGAAACCTCTTGGCCGCGAAATATTTACTGTCTGATGCTTTATAAAAAAATGTTTCTCACCCCTAGATGATAGCATCTGCTTACAATAAAACATTACTTGGAGGAAAAAACTAGAATTATGGTGTGTTCGATAAGTCAATCAAATGCACTCCTGTGTGCTAGACAAAATGTTACTGCAAAATTCCAGACCTCAAGCAACTACATGCGGAGAGAAAAACATTAAATAAGTACCTGCATGATAGTCATTATAAGGGTAAATATAAAAAATAAGGACTCTACATAAGATGAAGTATCTCTTCCTAAGTCTTCTGTTTTAAAAAACTTACCAAGGGCAACAAGTGGACCAAGAAGGGTGAAGAGGAATTTTTAACATGGGAAAACAGCATTGGCTGTATTTCTAAAACATAGTATCAAATGAAATTTTCCGATTGACTTTATGTTAGCTGTTTTAAAATATCACTGTTTTAAATATCTTTTGTGTTTGTTGAATGCCCTGAAACATGTTACAAAATAAGCTTATGATGTTCTTTTGGCTGTGGACTTCCTCCAGCATATATTATTTTGGCTCAAAGTTGTATACCTCAATCACAAAAAAAATCACTTCAGAGATGTGAGTATTGCAAGTTGCCCATAAAGGAGACCTTTCGGTCCAATTGCTCCTCGTCATAAGCTGACTGATAATAATCTAACACATCTAGAACAGCTGGTAGGGTGTACTTAATCTTTAAGACTGAGAAATCTTTTTGTGTTATGGCAAGGATTAGTTGTATTGCTTTCAACCAGAACGTTGTCATAGAACTCGATTGACTTGATGCCTGGAAGTTACTTAGCAAAAAGATTCTCCCATTGTCCACACTAAGAACAAGCTGCTCTAGAAGTGCTTGCCCAAGACACTGTGAATGCCAAAGGTAGAGATTGAAGCAAAAGATTCTGGTCTGTGCATTTTTTAATCACTGGACTATTGTCTGAATCTCCATTAAAAGTAAGTTGCTTTACCATGCATCAGATCTAAACTTTAACTTCAACAATAACAAACAAATGTAGCAATATATCCAAAATGTACCTAAGTTAGACACCCAGGGGCTACAGTATCTCTAATAATCTCTCTCTCTAAATCTCCCTCTCTTTCTCTTTGTCCCTCTGTCTCACATACACATGCGCACACGTACACACATAATAAACAAAAGATCTTCAATAAAATACATATATTTTAATGTTATCACTAGTCTTATTTTATTAGATATTAGTTATTATATTTATGAAAAGTAAATATTCCAAATGCTGTCTACAAGGTTTGTACATATTTTTAAGAATGATGTTATACATTTCCATTCTTACCTACATTGTTTTTCTCAGTGAAATGAATATTCAGATTACCTGAGTTGATAACTTACTATGCAAGTTTAAGTAGTAACCTGGGTTAGTAGCTTATTCCAAATTCCTTTCACAATTTTTTTTTTAAAATTCATTCATTCATTCATTCATTTATTTGTGCAAGAACTGAGTTACAGGCCAGAGTTGCGGGAGGTGAGAGGATTCACCAGAGACAGAGTGGAGAGCAGAACAGGCAGATGGACTGAAATGCACTGCTGAGGAGAGCAGCGGGCAAGGCAGGAGAGGTCAGCTATGCCATGTGGGTCCCTTCCCTGGCCGGGCATCAAACTTGCACTGCTGTGCCATGGATGCTTCACAGTGCGGCGCTCAACCTGCTGTGCCACCAAGGAGGCCCTCTTTTCTCAGTAACACTTTAAAAGTTATTTGCCTGTTTAAGTGGGTGAACGAAGGGTTCTTTGGTGGTGGGTACATTATGACAACAGTGCCTGAAGAGAAGGATCCTACACTTCTATTATGGATACAGCAATATAAATTAATGTTAACAGAATAAAAATATTTTTTAAAAGAAAGGCCTAATCTTAATATTTAGATTTTTTTTTAAGTTCACATTATGATCAGTGAAACTGAGGCTACAGCTCTTACATTGCCATGCCTGAGAAATTAACGGGGCACACTCAATAACAGCAGAATGGAATATATAGGAAGATCAAGTAGCACTTTATTCACACTCAGAGAAAATCGACACTTTCTACTGAATGACGTCTGATTTCTCTCTTGGGAAAGGACTCATTAGACCGCCTTTAGCTCAACCGGGCAAAACCCTCACCAGGATTACCTTGGTGCAGACCATCTTTATAGACATTGTTGCTGGGTTGGCCTCTGGAATACTTGTGGTCAACTCATCTTGAGAATGCTTTTAATAATTTATTCCTCCAAAAATGTTTTTCAATTGTCTACTCTGTAACAGTCACTGTCGAAGAAATTGCAGAAACAGTGTAGATACCCGGAATCTAGGAACATGAAGAGTATCCTATTCAATTTGAGCTGAAGATGCAATCTTTGTTTCTTTACTTAATCTTTTTTTATTAAAATATTTTAAAATTTACATATACTTGCCATTAATTGAAATCCCCATGTATTCCCCATCACCATCTCACCAGTGCACCATCACCTCAG